>RPOG01000975.1:141146-194330 GCA_008086565.1 Thalassoma bifasciatum | reverse complement strand
GGGGGGGTCTGTATTAATAAGACATAGTGCCATGGAAAGGTATGGATCAGAGGAGAAAGCAGCGCCGCGGGCTGATGCACAGCAGAGGAGACGGAGAGAAAGATTGAAGAGGAAGACTCAGAGCTGAGGGTGGAAGAATGGACGACTCCTGGTCTCAGAAAGAGCAGGAAACAAAGGGGGGGGGGCTGAAGGAGGGATGATAAGGTCTGAAATGATGGACTCAGCAGGGGGGCTTATGAAAGGCCAATGACGGGAGGATTTGAGAGATCTGAGGAGTCTCGGGGAAGCGTGGATAAAGGAGACGGGATCAGTGATTCAGGAAAGAACCAGGAGATGAAAAGACGCCTCAGAGAGATGCAGGTTTCTGATTTCAAATGAAGGATGAAAACAGCAAAGCCAAATAAAGTCCAGTCGATCTCAGTAACCGCTGGTTTATCACCGTTTCCTCTTTCTCTGTGTATCGGCAATTACCATCTCTTATATAAAAGACGAGCGTTTATCAAGACGACAAACGGAGTCAAGTGAAAACAAGGAAGCAGAATCTTCAGGAAGAGGTGTCGATGGTTTAACCCTTAACACGCTGCCTAAATCTGTCCCATTCACCAGAACATGTCTCAAAGCTGATAACTGAAAAACAATGAGGTCAAAATTCATCAGTGACACCTCATTGCAAAGATTAAAGTCTCCAGTTTCAGAAAATGTCATGTTTTAATATGTGGCTAAAGTCAACATCAGGATAAATGCTTCAAGATGCTTCATGTCAGACATAAAACATCCAACACTTCACTTCTACACCTTCTCATCTACATCTGGGTGAAATTTGAGCTTTTTGGGTCAAACTTTGTAGGATTTAGACAAACAAACAAACACCAGGCAGAGTTGTACTCACTGTCCACGCTCTCATCTGACGACTTTGCGCTATTAAAACCAGCTGTATCAGTGCTCAGTGTCCTCTTTTTAGTCAACTTTGCTCTCTTTGTGGAAAACATCAACAAAATTATGAAATTGTAGCTCACAGTCACAGATTCTACCTGTTCATGAATGTGAGTGAAGACACACACAACAATAAAATGGGTCTCGCCAAAAATCTAAATAGCTACAGCTGCTTCTTGTGAAGAGTAAGGTGATTGGCCCCCCAAACTAAGTCTTTAGTTTAAGAAAATATTATGTTTTTAAATGTGGCTAAAGTCCACATCAGCTGAAACGCTTCATTTTTATTACCATGTTTTGAAAATCAGTCACGCCAAGATGCTTTATCCCAGACATTAAACATCCACGTCATCACTTCTACACTTTTTCATCTACATCTGAGTGAAATTTGAGCTTTCTAAGTAAAACTTTGTAGGAGTTAGAGAGTTTTTAGTCTCAGGTGTCAAACATCGGCAGATGCGTACTCATTTACCATGCACTAGTCTGACGACTTTGCGCTAACAAAACCAGCTTTATCAGTGCTCAGTGTCTTCTTTGTAGTCAACTTTGCTTTCTTTGTTGAAAGGTAAAAAAAAAAAATCCCGAAATTGTTGTTCACAGTCACAGATTGTTTCTCTTCTTGAATGTGAATGAAGAAGCATGGCAATAAATTGGTCTCGCCAATGATCTGAATGGCTACAGCTGGCTTTGTGAAGTGTAAGGTGATTGGTTAAGTGTTAGAGTTAGTGACAGGCCTGTTAGCCAATAAAAGACCCTCTATAAGGGCTAATACACAAGACCAGCGTGTGCTATTGGCCAGTCAAGCACTTGTTGTCTATCACAAGCTGTCCTGGGATGAAAACTCAACAGAAAACAATGGGGTGACTTTAGTCTTGCAGCTAGAACCCTGTTGAAAACAAAGACTTGCAGCTTTGTCAGATTGACATTGAGGAGGAAATGCTCTAAGACTGTGAAGCTGCTGTTATTGATGAGATCGGACACGACAGACAGACAAACAACGGACTTTACAGGAGAAATTTCACCACTTGGAATAATTTGATGAAACAACACTTTTGATATGTTTGAACTCTGGATTCCTCTGGTGGAAAGGAGAGTGAATATTCAGGGTACGGGCGTCAGGATGTGACGTCATGACCCCAAACAGGTAGGACGTCCACGTTGTTGTGATCACTATCAGAGTGATTCTTTGACTAATTAAGAAAACTGTGAAACAAACTTAGAGACTGAAATGTGGAGAATCATCACGTGAACAGCGAACATGTTGCTGACGATCGGTGGAGCATAAAAGGTTAAAACACGGAGACAAAAGCGTGCGAGCGGTCGTTGGCTTTGATCTGAAAGTGTCTGAAAGTGCTCGCCCAAGCACGTTCTGTATTAAAGCCATTGTGATGGTAATTTTGTCACCTCTAATGGACAATTAGATATGCCGGCAGATAGAGAGCACTCTGCATAACACTCCCCGGGTTTTAATTACCTCGCCAAATGGCGTGGTCGCTCGTGCGCCTATGGATCACTAAAGCAATAAGGCAGAGGAGCGCGGATAGATTGAAGGTGAAAAAGGGCAGTTGCTGTATTAAACTTATCCGTCCCTGATAAACGCCTGATGGATGAGGAGCTGCGTGAACTTTCATGCATCTGTCAAATAACGGTTCCTTTCAGCGCTTTCCTCCAGGGGCCTCGAGCTCGCCGTCGTGTTCCTGCCGGAAGCTTTTGTCGCCTTTTCCCTCATAGGTCAGAACGTGGAGCGCTTTGGTGTATTATAGATTAAAAGTTTATTTCAAAAGTGACATTTATTTAAAGAAAAATGTCACTGCCTCGTGATGTGTTAAGGACCAGTGGTTTGGACAATCATTCCTGCTCCAAAAGGGCGATAAAACTCCAACAACAGACGCCGTTCTGGACTCACATCTCCCCCTTCAGGTCACAGGCGTCATTACACAAACAGAGCGGAAATTAAATGATGACATTTTCATTCTTTTGACCTTTTACAGAGAGAGAGAGCTACACTAATGATCATTTGTTTCTCAATTTAATGGATTGTTTTGCTGTGAAAAGGAGGTGTTGTGCTTTTTTGTCTTTATTTTGTCCCTCTGGTGCTCCAGTAGNGGTGCAAAGATTAATGCAGCTCCCATTTGCTTCAGGAGGCGAGCAATCCGTCAAACGCAGTCATTTAAAGAGTCGTTTAATGAAAAAATACCACGCATGGTTTCAGCTCTCATCTTTTTGTCTTTTTCTCCTCTAACATCTGATTTTCTCGTGCAGGAAATGTACAAAGCCAGCAAGTACGAGGTGTCCCCCGACATGAAGCACGTGCTGCTGGCCTACAACGTCGCACCGGTGAGCTTCTCATTTGTTTGCTTGTTTTTTGAATTAGCAAACTGACAGCTAAATATGTCAGACGCCTCTGCTGGAGGGGGTGTAGTGGTGTGGTGAAAGCTCAGAGTACAGAGAGAGAGAAAGAGAGGAAGAGAGAGAGAAAGAGAGGAGGGAAATAATCACCGCAGGGTGTGAAAGCCTGTCGCACACCGCTGCCTGTCAGCGATGGTGGCGGGGGCCAACGCAGCCGAGTGGAACTGTAGTGAGGGAGGCAGGAACACAAACAAACCCCTCAGCGCTGCAGAGGGAGGAAGATGAGATTCACAGGAGGAAGAGAGTGTTGACCATATTCATGTGGAGGCCATTTTACTCTGATATCAACCTCAGAGGCTGGAAGCAGGTTTAAGATACAGTAAAACAGAAATAAAAACAATGATTTACAAATCCTGTTTGACCTAAATTTGATTCAGTTCACTAAAAAGACAAGGTATTTATTGTTCAAACTGATAAACCTTGTTGTTTTCTTTCAAATATTCACTCATTTTGAATTTGATGCTGCAACATGTTCCTAAAAAGCTTGGATAGGTTCATGTTTCCTTCTTTGCTACATCACTTTTCCTTTAACAACACTCAATAAGTGTTTGTGAACTGAGGACACTAATTGTTGAAGCTTTGGAGCTGGAATTCTTCAATAGGCAGGTCAATCTAGTAGCTGCACTCTCCTACTACGGAGCCACGCTGTTGTAACAGGAGCAGAATGTGTCTTGGTTTCATTGTCTTGCTGAAATAATCAGGGACGTCCCTGAAAAAGACAAAGTGTCTTGGATGGCAGCAGATGTTGCTCCAAAACCTGTTTGTACCTTTCAGCATTAATGCTGCCTTCACAGATACTGGGACAGTTACCCATGATGCCATAGTGGTGGCGGCGGCGTTTGTGTGTGTTGTTGATGTGTGACTTTGTCTTTGCATGGTAGAGTTTGAACTGTCACTTGTAGATGTAGTGATGAACTGTGTTAACTGACAATGGTTTTCTGAAGTGTTCCTGAGCCCACGTGCTCATATCCTTTACACAATGATGTGGGTTTTTAATGCAGCGCCGCCTGAGGGGTCAAAGGTCACGGCCATTCAATGTTGGTTTTGGGCCTTGCTGCTTACGTGCAGAGATTTCTCCAGATTCTCTGAATCTTTTGATGATATTATGGTCTGTAGATGATGAAATCCATCAATTCCTGCAGTTGGACAAAGTTGAGAAACATTGTTCTTAAACTGTTGGACTACTTGCTCACGCAGTTGTTGACAAAGTGATGAACCAAGGCCTTTTGGGGATGCCCAATCATGACACTCACCTGTTTCCGATGAACCTGTTCAATCTTTCACAAAAGGAAACACTAACTCCCATCAGGTTGATTGAATGTTTTGTCCCTTTGTGTTGAATTCTTCTTGGTCGTGCAGAGTTGCACCTGTTGTTCATACACTGACGCTGCTGCAGGCAGAGATATAACCTTGTGTTATTGTCTGAGATGAACAGGGACCATAACAGTGCTCTAAAGATGGTCTGGTGGGTTGTAGTTCATGTGTTTGCATCCGTTATTCCATCCAAACCTCCATTACGGTGATAGATGACATCCATTCCAGCCGTTCGCTCGCTGTAGCAGAACACACAGGCAAACGCACTCACACTCGTCTGTGTAACGTGGTTATATGCTTCACAGATGCTCATCACCAACACTGTTTGCATAATAATGTATATACAAACCATTTTTTACTTCTGGCTCTGGCTTCGTACGTCCCTACAGCGTTCAGAGATGCTGAAATTACTGCACACAAAAGATGAAATGACGAGAAAAGAGCAGTTACCTCTAAATGCTTTCAAGGGTGGAAGATACTCCCAGGTATATTATTCAATTTATGTAAGGTTTCAGAATAGCATCCTCATTTAAGTGTCAAAGAGATTCAAAATAGATACAGAAATGTTTTCTACACTCTCAGGCTGAGACTCGACTGTGTTTTCACTGAAATTTACACCCAGCAGTGATGTCAAATAGTTCAGTTTTGTTTTTATTTACCGATCTTTAACAGGAGTTCTCAGAGAAGTGCTGAAAAATGAATTTACTTTAGTACAAACATGCACCGAAAATATAAACTGTTTCTGGTCAGAGGTCAAATCCTGACGACTTTCCAAAGACAAAACTAATGAATCTGAACTTTAATTAAAGCAGAATATCACACTAATTTATTTAAGCAAAAACAGAGATGAAGCTATTTTTTTACTAGAGGGGTCGGAGGTTAACTGAGATGTCAGAGAACATGTTTTCTTCCAAACTGCAGTTTTGAAAAAGTAATATTATGCCGTCCTTGCAGCGAGTGTATTACTGAGCAACTAAACAGCGAGTTAACGGAGTTCAAGTCTTAAAATAAACACACAAGGCTGAGTTTTCTTGTGAATAACTTGAGTTTTGTAGTTAAACAAATGCTGTAAAACTGGAAATTACTGAATAAATAAGGAACAAATCAGTTTTCAGTATTAACACATTTATAGATGCCCATTTTGGCTGGTAAAAATAAAAATGAAAAGCTGGCTTTGTTGAGATTTCCGTCCTATTTTGAATGAAATATTGAGATAGAAAATCAAATTCTTGAGGAAAAAAGATGAATTTCAATGTCATCTCAATTTTTTTTCTCAAGACTTTGACTGTATTGCTTCAAAATTTTGACTTTTTCAACTTTCTATCTCAAATTTTAACATAATATGGGCAAAAACATCTCAACAAAACCAAGGTTTCAATTTTCTTTTTTTTTTAACCTGGTTGAAATTAGTTTAGACTATATAAAGTAGGTGTAAACAGAGATTTCTAGCACGAAGACCAGTGAAAGTGCATTTATAACCTAGTTTAGACTGTTTAATGTCGGTTTAAACACAGATTTATCCTTACAATTTAAAATAAGGCCCAAACATAAACTTTGATAACAAAGGTGAAGTCCTGGCTACTGTTTTGGTAAAAACACACATATTGTTTTTAAAAGTTGCATTGTTCTGTTGTTCTTTTTGTTTGACATATTTGTATTTTTTTTGCTGTAAATAGTTTTCAATGATGTAATCCATTCAAACACTGTTTTCCCTGTTTTTGCACAACTTTCAAAATATTCAATAATAATATATTTTTTAAGAAGTTTGAGTGTCTGACGGTTTTTGTCGATTTCAGATTATTATGTCAACTCTTGTCAGAGGGGCCCCTTGGAAATTTTTGCTTGGGGGCCCCATCACACCCTAGAATCGGCACTGCCTGTTGGCTTCACTTTTGGAAACTGTTGTGTCATCTGTCTTTTTAAGTTCAGTCATGAGTAGTTGGGGTCAAAGGTCAGTGTCGCTGTGACTCAGCTTCTGTGTCAAACTTCTTCACTGTGATATCAAACAAGATGTTCCTTTCTCTCAGTTTTCATCTCCTGGAGTTACTTTTAAAGTTCAGTTCAGCTCAACTTTGTCGTTCAGTGATTTTCCAGTAGAGTAAAAATTCACCTGGTTGTTGATTGTGATGTGAAGGTGAGTCTGACTCCTCTCCATCTGCTCTGTTTCCAGGTGTACCAGTATTCCTACACAGCTTTCTACATCATCTGCAGTCTGGAGACGCCGTAAGTAGGCGACAGCGCCGCATTGTTCCATTTATCCTGAGTTTCATTATCCCTGAATATCTCACCTGTCCTTCTGCCTTCCACACGGAAAAACACTCGCTCCCATCTGTTCTCGCCTCCACAGCACCTCTGACTCCTGCTCCTTTGTTCTCTTTAAATCCCCCACGTGCACGTTCTGTGAGAGAAAAGACCTGTTTGATGTCAATTTGCAGAGGTTATCAAAATCTAACGTCACTGTGCACAAACAAGGAGCTTTCACAGCGATTAATTTTTATAATTCGGTTCAATGCTCCGCAGTCAGCAAGGTCAAACACTGACGGCTGCAGAGTTGGTTCATGCACTTCAAAACACTTAATAATGATAATAATTATGTGTAATTTTAGCTGAGAGGCAGGAATAATCTGTCTGTTTGTATTTTAAGTGTCCTTCAGTGTTGAAAAGTTAAAGTTAAGCTTCGCAAATTGGCACATTAAGCTGCAGTTTGTCCTCCTGAAATGTAAATTTGCTATTAAAGTACATTTTCATTACAGGAAGTTTGAAGAGCAGAAGCTTTAAATCAGCAGCACAGAGATATAATTCACCTTTATTTCCAAGCAGACGTCACATTTATTCCCCCTTAGAGCCACTTCCTCATCAGGTCACAGATTTAAAGTCCTGCTGAGCAACTCTTCATCTTAAAGCTACTTGTGTGCTGCCACCTAGTGGTTATACGTCAAACAAAACCCTGAATGACACCTCTAATTGTAACACTTTATATTAAGGTGTTTGTAATAAGCTGTAAAATATAAATAATATGTCACTTAAAAGCTTTTATAAGACCTAAGTAGATATTAATTAACCTATATAAGTCTATATAAATATTAATAAAGGCATGATTAATACATTTATTATGTCTTCTTATGTATTAACTCTTCAACTACCCCACCAAGAAAAAAGGAATAGAAACATTTTTTAAGCATTTCTTGTTGCAATGGGTGTGAAATAACCACTATCTTTTTTTCTATTTTTTTTTAAACAAACCTTTTAGTTTTTAAATTATTGACCTCTACCCAATGACTAAAGTGACCCTTGGAGGTTATGGTATTAAAATTTCATACAAATACCACAAACAGTAGAAAAAAAGTCAAATTAAATGCTAATTTAGAAATAGATTAATTTCACAGAAATATCCAGGGCATCAAAAAAAATTGATTTATATAATAATGATTGAATATAATGATGATCTTTATATATCTATAAAGTCAAACCCTGATAATACGCAGACCTGGTGACATGTAAAGTTTATTGTGAGAAATAACAGAACATCATGTTTTTCAAGTATTTGTAACTGAGTATACAACATAAAACAGTGTGAACTTAATGTAAATATTACTCTTTTTTTCCTGTAATTTCATGAATCATCTTTTTTTATTGCTTTGCAAAACATTTTAACTCTCTTTCATCCATTTTAACACTGAATAATTTATAGTTTATAAGCTTTTTCACCCTCAAATGTTTGTCGATAACTTTTTAAAAAGATTTTCAGGCTCTAAGAAGAAGAAAAATATCCTGACACAGGTTAATATGAATTTCCACCACATGAACCATTGAATTTAGGAAAAAATAACTTTTAAATTGATGTTACTGTAGTGACCTCTATGCACCACAGGGTTAAGGTATTAATTCTGAATCTGTTAACATTTAAATTGACTTATTTGTGTTAATTAGACTCTAATTAGTTCTCATTCTCCATCTAAACCCACTACCACTGTTTTTTCTATTTTTAATCTTTGTAACTTTGTGTGTTGTGAATTTCTGCTTTTGTTTTTGCTGAAAAGTGTCCTTGAGTGTTAAGAAAGGAGCTTATAAATTAAATGTTTTATTCTTATTGTTTATATTACCTATTAATTACAGCTTATACAAACACCTTGATGTAAAGTTTCTCTGATTCTGCAGCCAAACTTTTTCCAACATGAAGAGGTGACGCTGGAGTTTATGGATACATGTTAACACCTTGTTCTTTGGCTTTACATGCAGACTCTGATTGCATTGTTTCCTCCTGTGTGTGTGTGTGTGTGTGTGTGTGTTCACCTGTAGGGAAACGTGGAACTTGAACCCTCCCGAGGTGCGAAACGCTCAGCTGCAGTTTGCGGGCTGGGGGCCGCAGGGACAGCAGCTGGTAAGAGCTTCATCACTTTTCATGTTTCACGTCTTCACGCTGACCTCTGATGTTTCAAATTAACATCCAAACCCGTGTTTGATCGTCTGCTTTAGGAAAACAACTCTCAAAGGAAGCCAGGTGCTAATTATGTGCAAAGTGTTTGAATTCAGCTTCTTTCACTGACAGTTTTATGATTCTAGAAAAAATAAGAATAAATAATTATCCCGGGCAGGTGAGTGGGGAGGGTAATTGTATTTCTTTGCTGTAATCCTGGATTAAGCTTTCTGAGAGACTATTAGGGTTTCTTTTTTAGTGAGGGGGAGGATTTTGGTGCAGGAAATACAGACGTTTCTTTGTAAACATCAGCAGAAAACACATTAGCATTCGTGCTCAGAGTCTATTAGTTTTGGTTTGATCAACATCAGCTCCTGAGGCAAATGTCCTCTTATTTATGAGATTAGTGCTTTTTACCATACGTCACCCTGTAAATAACTTTCTCAAACAGAATTAACATGAATCCACATCTCCCTAAGAGTTTTGTCCCGTATGTATTTCATGTGTTACCTTTTGACTACTTAATAAGTTTTCTCCAAATTTCCTCCCCATTTCTGTTGCCTTTAACTGTTTTAACCAATTTTTTAACCTTTTTGGCTACATTGGGTTAATTTTTTTAAGTTTTCCCATTATTTTTGCCCATTTTTGCCCAATTTTTTTCCAATCTAGTTCCTCGTCGATCCTTTTTTTTGCCATGTTTTGCAACCTTCTGACCATTTTTCAAGTTTTCTGACAATTTTTGTTTCTTTATGTCCATTCTAGTCACTTTACACTTCTTTTATTGCCATTTTTGGACGACTATTTGTTACCTTGTTACTATTCATCAAGCTTTCTCCAAATTTTCTTGCCATCTTTTGTTGCTTTTGGTCCATTTAGTCACGTTTCACTCTTTATTTTTGCCACTTTTTGCCACCTTTAGACTATTTTGTAGGTTTCATATCTATTTCTTTTGTTGCCTCAGGCCATTTTAGTCACTTTTCACTGTTTCCAGTCACTGTTTCTGATCATTTGTTGCAACCTTCAGACGATTTTCCAAGTTTTCTCCCAAGTTTTTGCCCCTCCTTGTTGTTTAGCAGAGCTACAGCTTGCAGCTACACTCAGATTATCTTTTACATCTGCAACATAAAAATCATTATGGCTGTGAGTGAGCGGCAAATATGGCTTTGATACTCAATACACAACACTTTATAAGAGACATCTCATTTTTTGCAGTCTTTGTGGGTTGGAAATGAAAACACTGAGCTGAAAAAGCATCAAAACGTTTCCTTGAATTGCGATAAATTGCAGCGTGCATTTTTGTAAAGAAGAAATTTCATCAGAGCAGCTTCAAGGTCACAACATTTCTTCTTCTTCTTCTTTATCATATGCAGATGTAGATGTCAGTCTTTATGCAGATATCAAATCCTCTCAAGGTTGAAGGCGTTCGAGCTTCACATAGAACAAAACTAACGATGCATTCAAGTGCTCCTCGCACAATTACAGAGTCGTATATTTCTGGAAATTAACTTGAAACAGCTCAATGAATATCAGTGTGAGTTTGTCACACCTGCGGTTAAAGTCAGAGCGATGACATTTCATTCAGAGACAGATTTACAGCTGATTGATGACCCCCCCAAACACACATTTAAACACATTTTTACACCTGAACACCTCATAACATCGACTTAACTTCAGATTCTAGTGATTTAAAAAGAAAGACAGCTACACTTTGAAGGAAAATATCATTATCTTTAAATGAAAACAGAACACAGGAGTGGACTTGGGGCTGATCTCTTTTTGTCACAATACTTCAAACTCTTATTTCCCAGGGTGCAAATGGTTTTAATGATTCATTGAGACTTCCTCGTAAACAAATCTAAAATTAAACGTTTGAATCAGAAGAAGCAATGGCCCAAGTCTTCCAAGATGAGTCATTTTCCATCAGCGTGGTACAGTCGAACTGGTAACAACATTAACGAGCCTCAGTTGGTTGGTTTGCAGACTCTGTAAGCGATAACATCCAGCAGCACAATGCTATTAATTACCTACTATCTCGTCTGTGGATTAATTAACACTGTCGCTGGATTGATACAGCCTGAAGTTTCCCACCATTAGTCAGGAAGTGGTTTTACTTCCATCGAGTAAATTATGTTGAAAGTGAGCAGCTGGTTTCCCTGAAGGTTCACGTGTCCTCTGTTGGAGAATAAGAGTATCTAGAAATCTTGTCCAAATGTTAAGAAAATCTTGACCAAATACTGAGAAATCATTGCAAATATCTAGAAATCTTGACCAAATATCTAGAAATCTTGACCAAATATTTAGAAAATGGACCAAATATCTAGAAATCTTGACCAAATATCTAGAAAATGGACCAGATATCTAGAAATCTTGACCAAATATCTAGAAATCTTGACCAAATATCTAGAAAATGGACCAAATATCTAGAAATGATGACCAAATATCTAGAAATCTTGACCAAATATCTTGAATTCTTGACGAAATATTTAGAAAATGGACCAAATATCTAGAAATCTTGACCAAATATTTAGAAAATGTACCAAATATCTAGAAATCTTGACCAAATATCTAGAAATCATTGCAAATATCTAGAAATCCTGACATAATATCTAGAAAATGGACCAAATATTGAGAAATCTTGACCAATAATTGAGAAATCTTGACCAAATATCTACTAATCTTGACCAAATATCTAGAAATCTTGTCCAAATATTTAGAAGATGGACCAAATATTTAGAAAATTGACCAAATATTTAGAAATCTTGACCAAATATTTAGAAAATTGACCAAATATTGAGAAATCATGACCAAATTTCTAGAAATCTTGACCAAATATTGAGAATTCTTGACCAAATATTGAGAAATCATGACCAAATATCTAGAAATTTTAACCAATTATCTAGAAATCTTGACCAAATATCTAGAAAATGGACCAAATATCTAGAAATCCTTACCCAAATATTTAGAAATCAAAATTCAATATTCAGAATGTAAACTAAATGTTCAGAAACAATAGCTAAATATTTAGAATTAGGACATGTATTTTTAACATTAATATATAACATTTAACATATAGATGAAACATTTAACATTTATATTTCATAATTGACCAATATAGTTCACAGTTTCTTATCTAAATCTGCATGAAAAGCTAAATGTGGAGAAATGTTGTAATTATTTATTATTATTTGTCGTGTGTGTAACTTTAAATCCTCATACGCTGCAGCTCATCTGTGATTGGAAACATCTAATGGGAAAAATGTGTTACTGCATTTTTAGAGTCATGTTCCTGCTCAAACAGAAACAGAAGTGTGGAAATAAAGTTATATACTTCCATGGAGTAAATTATGTTGAAAGTGAGCAGCTGGTTCCCCTGAAGGTTCACGTGTCCTCTGTTGGAGAATAAGAGGTTAAAGTTCGGAGACGTGCATGAGCTGAAAGAGTTTAGCAGAGTTAACGAACACATGCATCATCATTTCAACACTTAATCCAGTTAAATCAGCACACCTGTTGTTACGGCCCCATGTCTCTCCTGTTCTTGATTAAATCAACTTTGTATTTCCATCGAGAACGTGGACACACATGCACTAATTTCTATCCTCAAACTCAGTTTTCCAGAGTTAATCCCTGACTGGATGGTAGTTTCTTTCCTGTTCTGTTCCCAGCAGGAAGCGAATCCTCATCACGTAACTCTCTAACGCTCAGAATCAAAGAGTCCCAGTCGTCTGTCGTTTGTGTTTTATCCAAACGCAGGGAAATGGTTTGTGCTTCTGTGTGAAAGAGACACAATCTGTCACTTTAGCCTCATGTTGGTGAGACACTCTGATGAAACATTCCTCAAGTGTTGCAGAAGATTTAAAGACAAGATGTTTTTATTCCAAATCCCTGAAGAATAAAAATGTTCAGCAATAACGTTTCACTTTTCACACCCTGTCAGGATGATGCTCACATCTTTCAAACTCCAGAGTTTTGCTGCAGAAGCTTCTCTGCTGTTGGTTTTGTGATGCACATTTTACCATTTGTTGTTTTCAATCAGAGATGAGCTGCAGCATATCAGGCAACGATTATAAAAGTTATAAACACTACAAATAATAACAATATTTCTCTACATTTAACCCTAAAATATAACTTTTTATGCAGATTTAGAAAAATATTTGTGAACTACATTTGTGAAAGATTATATATAAATGTTGAAGGTTTTATCTGAATGTTAAAAAACATAAATAAATGTCCTGATTCTAAACATTTAGTTTGAATTCTAAATATTGAGCTGGACTAAATCTTAGGAAAAAATTTACAAAGATTTCAAAATATTTAGTCAAGATTTCTTAATAATAAGCAAAATAAATTCTAAATATTAAGTAAACTTGACTAAATATTGACTTCTTATTCAGAAATATTTGGTCAAGATTTAGAAATCTTGACCAAATATTGTCAAATCCTTGCAAATATTTAGAAAAATCCTCAAATATTGAGGAATCTAAGCAAATATTTTGGAAATCTTGACCAAATATCGAGAAATCTAGACCAAATATTTAAAAATCTTGACCAAATATTCAGAAATCTTGTCCAAATATCCAGAAATCTTGACCAAATATTGTCAAATCCTTGCAAATGTTTAGAAATATCCTCAAATATTGAGGAATCTAAGCAAATGTTTAGAAATCTTGATGAAATATCTAGAAAACTTGGCCAAATATTTAGAAATCTTGACCAAATGTCTAGAAATCATGACCAAATATCTAGAAATCTTGACCAAATATCGAGAAATCTTGACCAAATATCTTGAAATCTTGACCAAATTCTTAAAATTTTGACCAAATATTTCTGGATCGAGACCAAATATTTAGAAATCTTAGCAAATTTTTAGGAATTGGACCAATATCTTGAAATCCTGAACAAATATCTAGAAAATAGACCAAATATTTTGAAATCTTGACCAATTATTTCTGAATCTAGACCAACTATCTAGAAATCCAAGAAAATAGTTAAAAATCCTACCAAATATTTAGAAATCTTGACCAAATATTATGAAATCCTGACCAAATATTGAGAAATATTGACCAAATATTGAGAAATCTTGACCAAATATTTAGAAATCGAAATTCAATTTTCAGAATGTAAACTAAATGTTCAGAAACAAAAGCTAAATATTTAGAATTAGGACATGTATTTTTAACATTAATATATAACATTTAACATATAGATGAAACATTTAACATTTATATTTCATTTTTGACCAATATAGTTCACAGCTTCTTCTCTAACTCTGCATGAAAAGCTAAATGTGGAGAAATGTTGTTATTATTTGTAGTGTGTGTAACTTTAAATCAGGCGCCTCATACGCTGCAGCTCATCTCTGATTGGAAACATCTAATGGGAAAAATGTGTTTCTGCATTTTTAGAGTCATGTTCCTGCTCAAACAGAAACAGAAGTATGGAAATAAAGTTAAAGTTCCCTCCTGAAAACTTTGTCTGAGGGTGAACGTTGAGCAGTTCTTTGGCAGAGCGGGAGCTTCTCTCAGAGAACGGGGCCAGCTCTTCTCTCTGTGCTTTGGCCTAGATTAGCTTCTATACAGGGACTCTGCTCCAAAGTGACACCAAACCACCTGGGCCCCCAGCCTGCCCCCCCCCAGAGGAAGTCTGTGTGACAGATCTGTGTTAAAGAGGAGCTGAAGTTTCTCAGCTCTGTGCTTCGAGCTGCAGAGTCACAGAGAGAAGAGATAGAAACACACTGAATGACTTTAAGTTCCTGTGTTTTCTTTGTTGTGTTGACCTTTTCCCTCCTCGCTCACAAGTGTCGCATCCACTGCCCTTGATTTCGCCTCCTCAGAGTGAATATTTTCCAGAGACTCATCCAGAAACTGATACCATGATACCAGCTCGAGGCCAAGATATTCCATAATCCTTGAGATAGTGAGCGAACTCTTTTCTGTAATAGCCTGGGATTGATTTCAGAATGGCATTAAGGCTGTAACATTTTATAAGCGCAGCCCTGAGAGCAGACCCGCCCTCGCTCGCTCTCCCTGCCTCCTGATGATCTATTATTCTCTGTAATGAAAGACTTGACCTTCAGTTATCTCCCGGGCCCTACAGGCCTGTGGAGGGGCTGCAAAGTCGAAATCTGGTCCCAAGGTTTCGCTTTCTTATCAGAAATGGGAGGCTTCTTTTGACTTTGTACCTTTTTTTTTTTCCAAACTTTGTTCTTCCTGAGGCATAAAACGCTTTTACTGCTGTGTGAACTCGTCTTTTTTGGATGTGACCGCTTCAAAAGCAGCGTGCTTTGTGTGTTTTGACCCTGAGTTGATCTTAGCAGCGATCGTCTGACTTCTACCTCACCCAGGTGTCTCTCTGGTGGTTAAACCTTTTTGTTAAATACCACACTCAGCCCAGGTTTCTTTGTGTCTGTGTGGAGAATAACGATGATGTTTAAAGTTATTCACTTTGAGGAGAATCCTTTCTGCTGTCGCTCACAGTCAGATAAAGACCAGGCTCTAAAACTCTGAAGGTCATTTCTGCAGAAACAAACTCTAATCGGGGTTTTTCTCTCTCTTTTATTCATGCAGATCTTCATATTTGAGAACAACATCTACTATCGCTCTACAGTGGAGAGTCGCTCCATCCGTCTGGTGTCCACGGGAAAAGAGGGCGTCATCTTCAACGGGCTCAGTGATTGGCTGTATGAAGGTGAGTCACCGTGATAGAAATATGACTTATTATGGATCCCAAATGTATATTTTTGTCAAGTTTGAGGAACATAAACGGAAGCTGGACCTGCTGAGTGTCCGGTTTTTAATCTGCAATAAAGCTTCAGTGAAGAGAGTGAATAACTGAACAATAATGACAGATTACAATCTCTATTTTATAATCTTTATTTCCTGAGAACACTCAAAGAGGAAAAGATGCCAGATCAGACAGTCAGCTAACATCATGTTTGTGGCGAAAAATACATTTTTAGGGCCCAAGCCGTGTGAAAAGTCAAAACCCGAAAATGCACCGGTGATTAAAAAACTCACCTACACCTCAAAATATCCTTGAAACCTTAAGGATT
The DNA here is from genome assembly GCA_008086565.1 of Thalassoma bifasciatum. Taxonomy (NCBI): domain Eukaryota; kingdom Metazoa; phylum Chordata; class Actinopteri; order Labriformes; family Labridae; genus Thalassoma; species Thalassoma bifasciatum. The sequence goes on along the minus strand of RPOG01000975.1, from coordinate 178,212 downwards.
CTTGTTCTTTCTTTCTTTTTGTGACTTAAACCACAAATAAGTTGCCCTGAAAATGCTTAAAGTCCGACCAAAATTTGGTTACCCTCCCAAAAAGTTACAAAAAATAAATATAATTTAAGATTCAGGTGTTTTTATTATGATGATACGATAATCACAGGCGCCCTTTGTCGACAAAAAAGCTGCAGCCCCTACGTCTACTTTAAGATACAGGCCTGAAATTTTTTGTGCACAACTATCACGACTAGACCTATAAAAAAGTCTCTTACAACAAAAGTGAATTCTGAACAGGAAGTTTGGAGATTTAAGCTAAATGTCACATTTTGATGATTCATGGGGTTTGCAGGGAGGCTGACAAAAATTACAATTTTTGACATGTGACATTTTTTGTGCTCATCTATTTTGCCAAGACCTTTACAAAAATGAATAATGTTATGGGGAAAATCTAGGGAAAAAACAGCAAAGGGAAGCAATAAAACTTAGTTTAAGATACTAAAAAATGACAAAAAAAGAACAAAAAATTGGCATTTTAATTGGGTTAAAACCTGGAGATACGCAAAAAGTAGCAAAAAATTTGTCCAAAGTAGCGAAAAATGGACAAAAAGCAACAAAAAAAGCGAGAAAATTATTGGAGGAAACCTAAAAAAAAAATTCACAAAGAAGCAAAAATGGTGAAAAAGTTATGAAAAACAGTGAAAAGTGGTAAAAATGGCCAAAGTCAACAAAAATGGCAGGAAAGTTGGGATGAAACTTGGAAAATAGTCAGTTAGTTGCCAAAAATATGGTCCAAATTGGCAAAAGAGAGTGAAAAGTGTCAAACATTGTCTAGAAAACTGGAAGTGAAGCTGGAAAATAGTGAGAAAGTATCAAAAATGTTCCAAAAGTGATAAAAAAAGAAGGTAAAAGTGTTTAAATGTGTAAAAATCAGTCCCAGTTGTAGTGGTAGTGGGTTGTTGTTGTTGTGCTGTAATTAATGAAACTGTTCATGTTCTACAATGTGTTTGTTTAAAAACAGAGAAGATGAGAAACTAGAAATAATCACAATTAGATTGTTTCTGTAACTCATTCAGCCCTAAAATCTGTATTTTTATACTTTGTTTGATGTCATGTTGAAAGCGTTGGGTTAAGCTTTGATGATCTCCATGAAAAGCGAGAGTTTTACGCTTTTCTGTCCCGTTTCTCTGATTCTCTGAGTCTCCTGTTTCAGATTTTCTTTGCTGTAATGACTTCAGACACTCTGCCTCCCTGCTGTTCAGCCACATTAGTATTTTCAGCCTGTGCCTCTTGATTTCCTTCAGGTAAATTAAAAATGGAAAATCTGTCAATTTGCGTCTGCTTTACACGGCGCTGTAAATGAATAAATGTTCTACATGGCTTGATTTGCATTAATTCAGCGCTGGTGTGTGTCGTACACACTCTCGTACAGATGTCAGGGTGCTCTGCGAGTGTCGGCGCCAACGATCAAAGCTCACCTGTGGAAAAAAAAAAAAAAAAAGAAGAGGAGGATTGGTGGTGTGTTAGCATTCAGCTAATGAATTTCTATCTGCAGCGCTGGGTGAACTCTCCGCTCCAGTGGAACAGAGTTTTAATAAGAGAGAGCGAGCTGCTCCATGTAGAAACAGAGGAAGTGCTATAAAACAAAACTCTGAGTTGGAAAATGTCAGCGCTCTCTCTCTCTCTCTCTCTCTCTCTCTCTCTCTGTGGATTTATGCTCTGACACAAAGGTTATCTGAGGTCATCAGCGCCGCAGGATGAGAGCTGTGAGGCAGATCTGTTTTTATTCACTTTTATCAGCTCACAGCTCTTATCTCTGCATTAGGCAGCACGACGCTGGGAGTCCTGGTCATTCTTCAAAAGTAATAACCGTCCAGAATCTGTGAGACATTTATCAGAGCCAAATTACAGAGTCTGACCCCTGACTCATATTTATGATCCTCTGGACGTAATTTACACTCATCCTTTCATATCATAACAACAGATAAACCAGTGTGTTTATTATTATAATAATATGTATTTATTAAAGAGACTGTGAGGACTCATATCTACATTTATGCCTGATCATAATCTACAATTTAAAATAAGATTTTCAACACAAAAACAGGTTATTAATAAATAAAGATTCTCAGCTTTCTGATTGGGGTCGGACCAGACTGATTTACAGCGCAACTAAAACAGGAGCTAAAGGCTAAAATAGGAGATAAAGACAAAACAGGAGCTAAAGGTTAAAACAGGAGATAAAGGCTAAAACAGCAACTAAAGGCTAAAAGAGGAGATAAAGGCTAAAAGAGGAGCTAAAGGCTAAAACAGGAGCTGAATGCTAAAACAGGAGTTAAAGGCTAAAACAGGAGCTAAAGACTTAAACAGGAGCTAAAGGCTAAAGCAGGAGCTAAAGGCTAAAAGAGGAGATAAAGGCTAAAACAGGAGATAAAGTCTAATACAGCAACTAAAGGCTAAAAGAGGAGCTGAATGCTAAAACAGGAGTTAAAGGCTAAAACAGGAGATAAAGGCTAAAACAGGAGCTAAAGGCTAAAACAGGAGCTAAAGGCTAAAACAGGGGCTAAAGGCTAAAACAGGAGCAAAAGGCTAAAACAGGAGCTAAAGTCGAAAACAGGAGCTAAAGGCCAAAATAGGAGTTAGATGCTAAAACAGGAGCTAAAGGCTAAAATAGGAGCTAAAGGCTAAAACGGGAGCTTAAGGCTAAAACGGGAGCTTAAGGCTGAAACAGGAGTTAAAGACTAAATCAGTAGCTTAAGGCTAAAAAAGGAGACAAAGGCTAAAACAGGAGCTAAAGGCTAAAACATGAGCTAAAGGCTAAAACAGGAGTTAAATGCTAAAACAGGAGCTAAAGGCTAAAACAGGAGCTAAAGACTTAAACATAGACTTAAGTCAAAAACAGGAGCTAAAGGCTAAAACAGGAGCTACAGGCTAAAACAGGAGCTAAAGACTTAAACATAGACTTAAGTCAAAAACAGGATCTAAAGGCTAAAACAGGAGCTACAGGCTAAAACAGGAGCTAAAGGCTAAAACAGGAGATAAAGGCTAAAGAACGAGCAAATACCTTAGATACAAGGAAAAGGCCAGAATTTTGAGAGAAAGGCTTAAACATAGACTAAAGGCTAAAACACAGGGTAAAGGTTAAAATACAAGCTAGAGGCTAAAACAAAGCTAAAGGTTAATCATGCGCTAGAAGTTAAATACAAGCTAAAGGCTCAAACGTAAAAAATAAAATGAAGAGCCAGGTTACGTTTGCTCTGCTTGGTGAGGTTGGAGTTGGTAGATGAGCACTGGTAGGACACAACCAGGATTCACTAACGTTACTGACACGTCTCAGAGCACCGAGCTGTGAGGAGCTAAACTAAATGTAGCTGCTACTAAACTCCCCTACATGACCTCGTCACATTGAAAAAAGAAATGTTAAAATAAGATCTGATCTAATTTCTCTTTCAAAACAAACACTTTGCTCTCGTCGCTGAATGGAAACAAATCCCTGCAGAGACTCCAAATCTCTTCAAGTCTTTGCAAACAGAAGAGGCTTTTATTTATTTATTCATTCCAGAGATTTAACAATGACAACAATCTGATATTTCTTGGTAAAGCTCAACTTTTCCCTTTTTTTTAAAGTCCCATTAATAATAAATCCTCTCTGAGAAAAAAAAAAAACTCTGTAAGCCTGTAAATAGATTTGGCTCGGTGTCTGTGCCGGCATCTGCGTGGGGGGGGGTTTAGCCGCCGTGCCAGGTTGTGTAATGTTTACATTCATCAGTGAAGCTGCAGGGTGGAAGATTTTCATACTAATGACTCAGACTGCGCTTCGGCCAAGGTCAGGACCGGCCGCCGCCGCCGCCGCCAAGGAGGAGAAATGAGGTCTTAAGCTGTGCCAGTCTCTGCGCGGCAGATTTGATGCTGAGGGGTGAAAGGTTGGCGTATAATCTCCTGGGCATGAATACCCCCCTGCCCACTCTGCTGTTTAATCCATATATATGTGTGTGTTTGTGTGTGTTTCCAGAGGAGAAAAGGGACAGAAGAAGAAAAAAAAAAACAATTAAAAAAAAACCCGTGGGCTGTACGTAATCGTCCAAAGCGCCTGGAGAGAGTCTGGAGAGCTCTGTCATCTGCCGCCTGTCTGATTATGGAGACTGTGACACATCCTGCAGGGTGACGCAGCCTCCAGAAACAAACTCTTTCTGGGGCTCTGCTGCACCCTGATAAAAACCTGAGTCATGTTTGCATGAAGAGGTTTGTTTCTGTTTATCGCTTTGTGGCGCAGCCCCGAGGAACGCGCCACAGAAACCAAATAATCAACACTCGTGAGCTGGAAAACTGAGGAATCATAACAGAAAATCAAAATGTTGGTTTGAGAGCAGCTGAGACTGATTTGAAGCAGATGGTTGGAAATAAATCTGTGAATCTTCTGTCTGGTTTTGAGGTGTGAGTCAGGTTCAGGAGTCTGGTTTATCTACGATTTGTTATTTACTTGATTTTGTCTGTGCAGGAAGCTCAGGCGGACGTGCTGGTAAACAAACTTTTCACTTGAGACAGTTTAATTAAGATTATAAACGACATCAATGGGGCAGCGTTGGTGTAGTTTATGTAGAAATCAGGGAGCCAGAGCTTTATTTTTCTTATCATTATTTACAATATTTCTCTTTTTTGTTTAATAACTGCTGGTGTGTTGTTCACAGAGTGACTGGAGTGAAATCATTTCTTCTTTCTGATGGCACAGATATTAAATCAGAGACAAAAACTAACAGGAAACAGGATTAAAATGTGCTTCCTTCAGTATTATATTTCATGGACTGACAGGAATTAGGAAGAAGGGGAAAAAAAGGCAGGAAGAAAGCAGGAACGAGACCAGACAGTGACAAGACACAGACAAAAAGAAGCCAGAAAAAGTAAAAAAGATGGCAAGAAAAAGGCAGGAAGAAGACAAGACACAGTGAGGAAGAAAATGGGGAGCATGTTGGAAAAACTGAAGAAAAAGACGTGAAGAAAGTAGGAAGATGCAGAAAAAAACAAGAAAAAAGGCAGGACGGAGGTGAGAAGAAGTCAAAAGGATGGCAGGAAGACAGCAGGAAGATTGTAGGAAGATGGCAGAAGAACAGCAAGAAAAAAGACCAGAAAGAAGTCAGGAAGAAGACCAGACAAAGTTGGGGCAAAGGTGGAGGGAAAGCAGGAAGACAGCAGGAGGAAGTCAGGAAAAAGACAGGAATAAATCAGGAAGATGACAAGAAGAAGACAGGAAAAAGACCAGAGAGAAGTCAAGAAGAAGTCAAGAAAAAGACCAGAAAGAAGTCAGGAAGAAGACAGGAAAAAGACCAGAGAGAAGTCAGGAAGAAGTCAGGAAAAAGACCAGAAAGAAGTCAGGAAGAAGTCAGGAAAAAGACCAGAAAGAAGTCAGGAAGAAGTCAGGAAAAAGACCAGCGAGAAGTCAGGAAAAAGACAGGAAAAAGACCAGAAAGAAATCAGGAAGATGACGGAAAGAAGTCAGCAAAAAGACAGGAATAAATCAGAAAGATGACAGGAAGAAGACAGGAAAAAGACCAGAGAGAAGTCAGGAAGAAGACAGGAAAAAGACCAGGAAGAAGTCAGGAAGAAGACAGGAAAAAGACCAGAGAGAAGTCAGGAAGAAGACAGGAAAAAGACCAGGAAGAAGTCAGGAAGAAGACAGGAAAAAGACCAGGAAGACGTCAAGAATAAGTCAGGAAAAAGACCAGAGAGAAGTCGGCAAAAGGACAGGAAAAAGACCAGAGAGAAGTCAGGAAGAAGACAGGAAAAAGACCAGGAAGAAGTCGGCAAAAGGACAGGAAAAAGACCAGAGAGAAGTCAGGAAGAAGTCAGGAAAAAGACCAGCGAGAAGTCAGGAAAAAGACAGGAAAAAGACCAGAGAGAAGTCAGGAAGAAGTCAGGAAAAAGACCAGCGAGAAGTCAGGAAAAAGACAGGAAAAAGACCAGAGGGAAGTCAGGAAAAAGACCAGAAAGAAGTCAGGAAAAAGACAGGAAGAAGCCGAAACACATGAGAGCTTTAAAGTGGATTCTTTGACTTTTGAAACCAGCCCCTTGTGGACAAATTGAGGAGCTGCAGCAGCTACAGCGTCTTAAAGTTTTGTCCCTAAGTTCCCATAATTCAATTCAATGACACCTGTCTGCAGAACTTCTCCCTGCATCACTCAACCTCTCTTCTATTTTTCACCTTTTCAGTTGGAATTTTTCTTTTTCAAGGATAAAATGTTTGAGAAACACTCGTGTTCAGATCCTCTCAGTGTTTTTCTCTTGAGTTTCATCGTTACAGACGTGACACAGTGAAATCTCACCTCACTGTCATGTTCTCTTTTTCTATCCTTGTTCAATTATCACTTCGTCTGTCGCTCCTGTCAGCGCTGTGGTAACTGTATTTATAGCAGCAGCTGCTGCACGCCTTACCTTTTTTTTTTTTTTTTTTTTCATGTAATGGCTGCAAAACTTAAATGCCAAATCATTGAAGCGTCCTGAGAAATGTGTCTCTGCTTTTGGATTTTCAGCCTCAGAAAAAGGTGACTTTGACTCAGTGACTCAGCTTTTATGAGGAAGGTTTTTTTTTTTTTTTATCAGAGATTGGTGCAGAGCTCACCTGTGAATGGAAGTTTACTGTAGCATTCAGACAGAATATAAAAGCTTTGGCTGCAGGACACGTGGTGCAGAAAGCAGCTTTAAAACCAGCATCAGGCTCAATTCAAAGAAGAAATAGATGTTTCTGCTTGTGCACCACATTTCTGACATGTGACACTGCTGCCCCCTGTTGGCAACATTTACTCAGTTTTCCTTCCAGAAATTGATCCTTTCAACACAAACTTGCCTGGATTCAATGATCTTCCAAAGACGAGACATGAAGTAAATGCAACCTGCAGCGTTTTGTCCTCTTTTTCTCATCAGCTCTGTCTGCCCCGCGCTCATTAATTCACATTGGCCCTTTGACTTTTAGTGTCTCATGCATAAACAATGACCTTTACTAAGTGAATAATGTAGTCTGCACATGCCGACGGAGAACAAGCAGAGAGGAGATGAGCTCTTGTAATCATCACACGGAGAAGAAAAAGAAAAAAAGATCCTCATTATTTAAGACGTGATTCACTTTAACTCCTTCTTCTCATTATTACTTCTTCTTCGCCTCACTTTCTTCCAGAAGTTTCACACTCTCTCCTCCTCTCGCCTCGCCAAGGTGACTGGGCGTCCCCAGCCGAGCGGATCTGACAGCCCAGCTCGTTCCACTCCACGTGGAAAGCTTTTAAAGCCGCCGCTGGAGTCAGCAGGCTGCGGAGGGAGGAACTGCTCATGCGGGAAATCGTTTTTATTATTTTATATTTTTCCTGTCATTTGCAAATGCAGCGTAATGCCGCGCCACGCTGCTCTGATCATCATCAGGCCGCCAGGGCCGCTGACGCCCCACGGAGCTCTGCCAGCAGAGTGCAGGTGGAGAGCAAAACACTAACATTAGCTCTTTATCTGTTAAAGTCACAGGTGGAGACGCAGGAAGAAAGAAAAGCATCAGAACGTGTGAACAAACATCTGCACTCAGGCTGTTTATCCAACATCCGAGCACTTAATGAAAATGCTAATTTGTAGCTGATGTCTATTAATTCCCCAAAGCCTGCACCCAGTCCCACAGATAAACAGAATTAATGAAATTTTAATTGCAAAAGTTGATTTAAACGTAGCCGGTGGCGGCTGCAACAATAAGTCCAAGTGTCCTGATGCTGTTTGTGTCGTCGCTGAAAGACTCTTTAATGAAGTCGAACTGTCACAGCGATGTTTCATGTTGTCAGAAAGTTCCTGCAGAGATATTTGTTTGCATAATTTTCTCATAACTCAGTGTGTGTTTGTGTGTGTGGAGCTGTTTCTGTCCCACTTATTGTGTCCTCTCTTTTTGCTGAACGAGACTGTGTGTAAATGCTACATAACTTTGAACACACACACCTGAACCGCGGGGTCTGGGGGGGTCAAAGGTCGGGAATGAGACACGAAATAAAACCACAAACGTAGACTAGTCTCTGTCTCGTCTCGATTCAGCGTTGGAGTTTTTCTTTCTGAGAAATTGGTCCCTGCTTCATTTTGTAGCTGAGATTTATTCTGAGCTGCACTAAGATTAAAACTGCTGTGATTTATGAGCGCGGCTTTTAGAGTCAGTGTGTTTTTATTCTTCTACAGGTTTAAGAGAGAGGGACAAAGTACACACTGCTCTTCTTTAGAGTTCACTATTAAAATTATCTCTGCTCATATTTTTATCAGATACTTTAAGATAGTGTCATCTCAACCAATGAAGCGAACTGTTGAAACTTAGCCGTGCAAGACAAACGAGCCAAGTGGTGAAAAATGCAAAGAAAAAAAGACAAAGAGCACCAATGAAAATAAGTTTAAGGTGGCAAAATGGTACAGAAACAGCAAAAGTTGGAAAAAAACATGAGAAATACTCAGAAAGTAGCAAAAAACTTGTCCAACAGTGGTGAAAAAAGAGTGAAAAGTGACCAAAATCCAACAAAAATGGGCAAGAACATTCTAGGAAAACTTGGAAGATAGTCAAAAGGCAGCAACTGTGGGGAATAAAGTGACAAAAATGGCAAGAAAGTTGGGTTTAAACTCAAAGAATAGTCAAAAAGTGGTGAAAAAACAGTGAAAAGTGACTAAAATGGCCAAAAAGTAATCATGAGGAACAAAAAGTAAATGCCATTAGTTGTTGTTTTGCCATAATTTATATCATTGTTCATTTTCAACAATGTGTTTGTTTAAAAACATGTGAAAAAATGGTACAGAAACAGCAAAAATGCAAAAAAAAACTGGTCCAAAAGTGGTGAAAAAAGAGTAAAAAGTGACTAAAATGGCCCAAAAGCAACAAGAATGTGCAAGAACATTCTGAGAAAACTTGGAAAACAGTCTGAATGCAGCAATAATGTGGAAATAAAGTGACAAAAAACAGTGAAAAGTGGTAAAAAATAGCCAAAGGCAACGAAACAATGGCAAGAAAGTTGGGTTTAAACTCAAAGAATAGTCAGAGGGAAGCAAAAAATGGTCAAAAAGTGCTGAAAAGAAACAGTAAAAAGTGACTAAAATGGCCAAAAAGCAAACATTCGTAACAAAAAATAAATGCTAATGTCATTGTTCATCCCCAACAATGTGTTTATTAAAAACATGTGACAGGGGAACTTGAAATAATCCCACAAAATATTCACAATGAGAATATTTTGCAAATCGTTTCACCCTAATTTACACCGTCAGTTTTTATACTCAAGACAGATTTAGTTTATTGAAAGGTTGGAATCACCTGGACATGTAGTTTTGGCATCTTTAAAGTCTTTATTTTTATTTTTTAGGATACTTTGTTCCATAATCTGCTCATCTGCTCTGACATAAACCAAACTTTAAAACAAAAGTGTTGATTTCTGCCTCTGATGAGCTCACCGTTATTCTGCAGCCGTTTCTTTCTCGTCCTCTATTTTTGTTCTCCGTCTGCATCACTGATCGTCAGCGTCTCTTTCTTCTTCCAGAGGAGATTTTCCAGTCCCACGTGGCTCATTGGTGGTCTCCAGACGGCGCCAGGTTAGCGTACGCCACCATCAACGACACGCTGGTGCCCAGGATGGAGCTGCCCATGTTCACGGGGACGCCGTACCCCATGGGGAAAGAGTATCACTACCCTAAGGTTCACTTTCATCCTCTTTCCTGATTCGTTTAAAGTGTTTGTGCAGATTCTTGTTTTTCTCACAGAACTGCTTCTTTTCTTGTTAATCGTTAACGTTCAGGCGGGTGAGGAGAACCCGGTCATCACTCTGTACGTGGTGAACCTGAACGGTCCACTTCACACCATCGAGATGAGAAGACCTGATGATCCCAGGATCGGGTGAGTCCAAGGCTGTTTTCCAAACCTCCTACTACACTAGCGATGCCTCCTACTTCTGCTGAAATTCAGTATTTAGTAGGCAGTGTGCGTAAACAATTTCCATGTCAGGTGGTACAACCAATGTAATAATGAGAAATGTTATTTTAACATCAAATTATTTATCTTATTCACAAATAAAAGAAATGAAACACACAAAATGAAAATGTATGAGTCACTACAGACACTTGAGAGATACTTGCCAATAATTTCACACAGAAAAAATAACAGGAACATATAAATATATTTTCATATATTTGGTTGCTCCACCTGACATTTTTGGGTGCTCAAATTAAAAATACTAAAAAATAATTAACCTAAAAACTTTGAAATGTTGGTCAACTACTGAAATCTGTTAGAAAACATAATTCTTCTCTCAGAAATATGTTTTTATCCATTTTCAAAGAACTTTTTAAAAATACATTTTTTGACCCTCTTTTTGTCATTGACCCGTTTACATGTCGTAGTGATCTGTCGTTTACACACCCATTAAGAGAGAAATCTTGTAATATAATTATCTCTGTGTGTGTTTTTGTGTTTTTTTTAGTGAGTACTACGTGACCATGGTGAAGTGGGCGACCACCACTAAACTGGCCATAAACTGGTTGAACCGAGCTCAGAACATTTCCATCCTCACGCTGTGCGAGGCCACGACGGGCGTCTGCACCAAGGTGAGCATCAGCTGTTTCTACCTGTGAAAAGGTTTCTCTCTCTTTAAGCATCATCCTCACAAATCACCTGCTCCCCCAAGTTTGTTTCTATTTAAAGAGACAGATTCACAGTTTCAGACCCTGCACAGATTTCCTTCACCTGCAGGCGACGCCCAGAGGCTTTAAGATTTCCCATCATCCCTCAGACTCTTATGTGTGAAAATAAAACTGTTTAGATCCTGGATGTTTAACACCAACAATGTTCTGCTGCCATAAACATTTCAAACCTTTAAACATGTTTGTCTCAAAGCTGTTTTCAAACACCGTCTGTTTATTTTTCTGCAGAAACACGAGGATGAAAGTGAAGGTTGGCTGCACAGACAGGTGAGAACAGCCACATGTGAAGTTTATGTTTGATGTACTCAATATAAACATCTTTAGAAAGTATGGAATCAAGGTTGAGGAAAAATAAAGCAACATTAATACTTTACACACTCTTTCACCTTAAAACACAAACTTAAGGCTAAAGGTTGTTATATTTATACAACAGTCTGATAGTTTCAGCTCAGTGAGTCGATGTTGAAGGGTCAAACATGTTTGTTTCTGATTTAACTCAGACTGAAGCCACTCTGTCGCAGGGAAATTCCACCAACATTTTTACTGAGTTAATTTCACAAACCTTCTTCTGTTTCTCCAGAATGAGAAGCCGCTGTTTTCCAAAGACGGACTGAAGCTGTTCTTCACTCGAGCCATTCCTCAAGGAGGACGAGGAAAGTTCTTCCACATCTCCATGTCCATCTCACAGGTGAGAGGAGACATTTAAGATGATTATTAAACAGGTTTTTAGTTCGTTATCAGTGTTTGAAACTTAAATATCTGCAGTGAGTCCTGTCGTACATTAATGACAAGAAACAGGCGATGACCCGAGCTCTTAAACTCCTCAGATCTGCTCTTTTCCTCCTTTGATTAATCCCTCACTTCTTTATTTATCTTCACAGCCAAACACCAGCACGGACACGCTGCAGTCCATCACCTCAGGAGACTGGGACGTTACTCAAGTCCTGGCTTATAACGAGGACAGTCAGCTGATGTGAGTGTGAAACTGTCACAGCGCTCTCAGCGTTTGTTGTGTCAGTCGACCTTTTCAGAATAAAGTTACCGTGCAGCACAAGCAGGAAAGTTTTAATATTCAAGAAAACGTTAAAAAAGATCAACTCGACTAGTTTTACATTGAGTTAACCCTTTAAAACCAAATATATCATATTTGACACATGATTTCAAAGACCTCTATCTCGTCAAAATGATAAAAAGTTTCATCAAAATTATGTTAAAAATATTTAAAAACATATTCTACCACCTTGAGGATTGTCATATCACTACAGTCAGCTGAAGTAAACCATCCACTCACGTATTTTCTGGAAAATCATTGCTTGATTTTCAAGAAGTTGCAGCAAGAATAACCTCAAAATAGTTACTTTTTCTTTTTAGATACGTGTTTTTGCATAAAAATAAATGCATATTTACTAAAAAACTTTCATAAAAAAGATTAACTAGAAACAGAAACACAGTTTCAGACCCCTGCACAGATTTCCTCCACCCTCCACCCAGAGGCTTTAAGATTTCCCATCATCCCTCAGACTCTTATGTGTGAAAATAAAACTTTTTAGCGCCTGGATATTTAACACAAACAACGTTCTGCTGCCATAAACATTTCAAACCTTTAAACATGAGTTACTCTTGCATGTATCAAACGCTTCTCTTTGTTTCAGAGCTGTTTTCAAACACTGTTTTTTTTCTGCAGAAACACAAGGATGAAAGTTTTTTCAGAAAAATCATTGCTTGATTTTCATGAAGTTGCAGAAAGAATACCCTCAGAATTGTTACTTTTTTCTTATTAGACAAGTGTTTTGTGCATAAAATAAAATAGAAATAGTACGCAGTGTGTCAAATGTGATACAAGAAAGAAATCATGAATGAAATAAACATCTCAGTTCCAAAAAAATTGGAATTTTTTGACTATTTTTTGATAAGTCAGGCTTTACAGGGTTACGTGGAAAATTCAAAAGATTGTTAATAAGAATAAGAATCAACTTTAATCCCCAGGTTTGCTTGAGCATACAAGGAATTTCTTAAGGTAAACTGTGCACAAAAGAGAAAATAGTAACAATAAAAATTTGCATGAAGAGTCTTATCAATAACTATAAACAAAAAAAAGTATATCAAATAGACAATACTAGTATTTACAGGCTAAAAATATGATAATAGTGCAGCGGTGAGTGGTGCAAGGATGCAGATATTAAATGAGGTAGTTTAACAAGTTGCAAAGTGGGTTAAAAAAACAATAAATAATAAAAAAATGTACATTCTGCCGTTACATTAAATAAAAGAGTAAGGAGCACAAAATTAAGCAACAAAACAAGTAAAATAAGAATAAAACGGGCCAATAAAATGTTTTTATATTGCCTCATGGATGATTCAAAGTCTTTTAGATGATGGTATAAGTTGTTTAAAGTTGTATTATTTTCAGCACCATGGACAGAGAACATCAGCCGAGAACATGGTGTGACTTTTTCAAATATATAAATAATATATAAATATTCTGCTCCCATGAGGAATGTGACTCATTCCCATCCCTCCCAAAACGTTTCACACCCACGACGCAGAGCGAGAAGCAACAGTGATGAGATAAACAACACGACCCAACATGAAAACAGCTGCTGTTCACACTCAGCGCATATAGAAACTCTTACTCATTAATCCCGAGGTGTTTCAGCCACTTGGAAATTAGTTTTCCATTTTATTCTTTCATCGTTTCAGATACTTCCTGAGCACTGAAGATGGTCCAAAGAGGAGACACCTGTACAGGTAACAGCTCATCTTCTTTTGAGTGAAAGCAGCCGAGTAAAGAAGTTACAGAAGCAGTGTTGTTTTTGTTGACGATGACGAAACTATTTCGTTGACGCAACTTTTTTTCATGACGATAACGAGACGGTGCTCAGGTGTGTGTGTGTAGCGACTCACACAGAGACCGCTGGAGTGTGATATCCGAGCAGGAGTTTTGCTCAAAAACCTGTGGATTAACTAGTGTAAATAAGTTGAGTGTACACAAACTTATAGTTCTATCCCTCAGAGAGTTCAGTAACTCCTGAATCTCTCCATGTAGCATGAAATAGAATTAAAGTAAATCAGTGTTGTGATTAATTTAAGTCTAATGCTTTCTTCTTTTTTCTTTTTTATTTACTAAAGCAACAACAAAAAAAACCTTATTGAGTTTTTCTTGACTAAAACCTTTTCGAGTTTTCGTCGACTGAAACTGGACTAAAACTATTATCAAAATGACTAAAATGTGACTAAAACTAATATTTTTGGCCAAAAGACTAAAACTAAGACTAAAACTAAGATGGCTGCTAAAAACAACACTGTACAGAAGTTAAGTAATGTTGTCTTTTTCTCCACAGCGCCGACACGTTTGGTTCCTTCAACCGCCGCTGTCTCTCCTGCGCTTTGTCCGACAGCTGTGGTTACATCAGCGGCTCCTTCAGCAACAACATGACGCATTTTCTACTCAACTGTCAAGGTAACGACTGTTTCCTCTTTTTAAATCCTAAAAACAACAGAAACTTTCAAAAGTTTCCCTCCCCCAGTTTTTAACAGCGTGTATTTCCCCTTTAACATCAATGACAGCTTGAAGTCTTTTGTGCTGGTTGTGGATGAGGGTCTTTATTTTCTCAGATGGTAAAACTGACCATTCTTCTTGGCAAAAAGCCTCCAGTTCCTGTAAATTCTTGCTCTGTCTTGCATAAACTGCAGGTTTGAGATCTCCCCAGAGTGGCTCAATGATATTGAGGTCAGGAGACTGAGATGGCCACTCCAGGACCTTCACTTTATTCTGCTGTAGCCAATGGCAGGTCCACTTGGCCTTGTGTTTTGGATCATGTAGCCCATTTTTCTTCAAGTGCCTCCTTATTGTGCATCTTTCAGAGAGTCCTGTATTTCAGCTGAAGTTATTTGTGGGTTTTTCTTTGCATCCAGAACAATTTTCCTGTCAGTTGTAGCTGAAATGTTTGTTGGTGTACCTGACCGTGGTTTGGTTTCAACAGAATCCCTCATTTTCCACTTCTTCATTAGAGTTTGAACTCTGCTTATTGGCATCCTCAGTTCCTTGGATATCTTTTTATATCCCTTTCCTCTTTTATACAGTTGGATTCACTTTTCCTGCAGAAACTTTGACAATTCTTTTTCTTTCCTCATGACTAAGGAAACTTTTGATCAGGGTCATTAATAAAACTGACCATTCTTCTTGGCAAAAAGCCTCCAGTTCCTGTAAATTCTTGCTCTGTCTTGCATGAACTGCAGGTTTGAGATCTCCCCAGAGTGGCTCAATGAAATTGAGGTCAGGAGACTGAGATGGCCACTCCAGAACCTTCGCTTTATTCTGCTGTAGTCAATGGCAGGTTCACTTGGCCTTGTGTTTTGGATCATGTAGCAAATTTTTTCTTCAAGTGCCTCCTTATTGTGCATCTTAAAACAGCCAGACCACATTTTTCAGAGAGTGCCGTAGTTGTTTATGGGTTTTTCTTTGCATCCAGAACAATTTTCCTGGCAGTTGTGGCTGAAATATTTGTTGGTCTTTCAACAGAATCCCTCATTTCCCTCAGATTTCTTATAAACTTGCTGACACAAATTAGTGAGCAGGAACATTTTGCTTCAGTTAGATTTGATCTTTGTGTTGATTATTATAACACTGTGTCCCAAAGAGTCCAGAGAGTTTTCAGTTTGTGATGATTTTTCATCTCTGATCAAACACTTTCAAATGAATCGTTTTTGAACTTTTGTGAAATGATTTTCACTGAACTTTAGATCTAACAGGAAAATGTTTCCCAGCGGAAAAGCCAGAGCTCCTGTAACTTAAACTGCTTTGTTTTATGTGAGAGAAATAGATAAAGAAAACGAGTGTATCCCTTTATTTCCCGTCTCTTTTATCTCATATCAGGTTTTATGAGCTTTTGTTTCACACTCAGGACTCAGCGTCTGTTAGAAAGTGAGATATGAAAAGATGTTAACGCTCCTTTTGTGTGTAAATCTGCTGTTTGACATTATTTTGGATCTGATTCTTTGCCACAAACTGAAGATAAATTTATATTTCTGCTCTTCCATCCAGGCCGGGGCATCCCGTTTGTATCCGTCTACAAAACCCAGAGAGACGCAGACAGCGATACTCAAGACAGAGAGAGTGAGTTTATAAACCTGATGCATCAACATTTACATGTTAAACACACGTGAGCATGTGCACATCAGCGTTAAATGACCTCGCTGCAGGTGTTTGTGTTGCAGAATCATCACCTGTGTGTGTAACAGCTGTAATCACATCACTGCTCTGGACGCTCGTCCTCATTTTACTCAGAAGAGCTGAGCAGCATCAGACTCTAATGTCGTTACCTCACACTTTAACATCTCTGCCCTTGTTCTCTAAAACAGTCTGTGGATGCCGCCGTTTGATCCAATCAGCATACATTACCGCGCTGTTTAACACGCTGTCCTGAGCGCATTAACGTCGACCTGACGCTCACACATCAGAGAAAAGTGTCTGATCATCACAGAAAAAGTCCGTCAGCTTTAAAGTCTCCAACAGGGTCAAAATGCTGCTTTTTATTCACGAGTTTCATCTTTATTATTACAATGACTTCATCCTTAACTTAAAACTGGAAACAGTCACTTTATAACAACACATTTCCAGTGTTTGGCAACGGGAAGTTAGAAAAGAAATGAAGGAAAACGAACAAACATCAATACAAATACACTCAGGATGTTTTTCTCCTATGTTTCAGTTTGAATCCTAGTTTAACCTGGATGCTTCATTTCTTAAAACTTAAATCTATCAGCCGTGTTTAAGGACGTCATCAAAATGTTTTTAACTACCAAACTCATAACACTCACAGCCAGACTTCTTACACAAAGACTAAGTTTAGTTTTTAAATGTATTATGGTCTCACTGACCAAGCTCAGGTCTTGCGAGGTTTGTTTGTTTTTTCTTTTAATAGTTTTACAGCCGAAAAAAATGTCTTACAAGTTTTCATCAACTCAGGTATGGAGATATTTCATGAGTTATTTCAACTCAAATGTGCAGAATTATATGTATTCATGATATTTTAGAGGTAAAAAGGTGTCGAACAGAAATGTTTTACTTTGATTTTTCCTCACATGCCTCTTTTATCATCTTAAGACCCGACATTCACATATGTGGACGTTACATTTCTGCCTCTCAGACCCATGAAACTTCATTTTTTAAAACTTTAACCTATCAGCCACATTAAGGAAACGACCCACATCATCTTTTGGTGATTTCACAACTTGACACCAACTCCAGTGGGAAAAAAAAACATGTTTTTAACTATGATAACACCAATGACTTATAACAGACACAACAAGGAGAAATAGAAAATGCAGACCAAACAAAACACTGAGTGCCAAATCTAGAAATAAATAAGAAAAATCTAGTGATAAGTCAAGAAAGATAAAGTCTAGGAAAGATATCGGTCAAATTTAGAACAAATCTAAAAATAAAAGAAATCTGGTGACAAACCCAGGACAATTTTGAAAAACTCCAGGTAAAATTTGGGGCAAATCCTGGAAAATTAAGTAAAGATATAGGACATGCAGATGAATAAAAAAACTGGTGCAAGTCAAGAAAAAAAATTAATCCAGGACAAATCTAATCCAGTGAAGTTTTTGAGTCTAATCCTTGAATGTGACTCTGTTTGCAGGTATTTCAGAAGTTTACAAACTGGAAACCAACGAGAACCTGAACAAGACTCTGAACCTGATGCAGATGCCGACGGTGGAGTTCAAAGATCTGCTCATGGAAGATTACAGTACGTGTCACAGATTAGATTATACCACAGATTATACAGAGAGAGAAGCTCAAACATAAACTTTAAAGGAAAGTTTGGAGCAAGACTTTATGTTTTACGTATTCATTAAACATCTTAAAGCTTAAAGTAGCTGCTGACTCATTTTTTTAACCTCTTTTAAACCTTTTTTTGCAACAAACTGTCAATTTTCCAAGTTTCACCCCAACTTTCCAGCCATTTTTGGTGACTTTGGCATTTCTTTAACCACTTTTCACTGGTTTTTGTCAACTTTTTCATCTTTTTTGCTACTTTCTGACTTTTTGGAAGTTTCCTCAAATTTTTTTATTGCTGATTTTTATTGCCATTTTGACTCTCTGCACCCCTTTTTCTTTTTTTTTTTTTTACCTCTTTTAAGCCTTTTGTCTTTTGTAACAAACTGACTATTTTCCAAGTGTAATCCCAACTTTCTAACAACTTTGGCATTTTATTTAATCACTTTGCACTTTCTGATTTTCTTGAAGTTTCCTCCAAATTTTTTCTTGCTAATTTTTGTTGCTTTTTGGTCATTTTAGTCACTTTCCACTCTTTTTTGCCACATTTGGACCATTTTTTAGCTACTTTTGGGGTATTTCCAGGTTCTATCCCAATTTAAACACTGATTTTTGTTGCTTTTTGCCAATTTTTACTGTCTCAAACAAAGTTTTATTTCTCCTCTTTGCTGTTTTTGCCTCTTTTCTCCACTTGTATAGTTTCTTTTGTAAAGGTAGTTTTTAACAGTTTGTCTCTTTGGTTGAGTAACTCTGGTGTAGAACAGAAAACATCTGCTGAAAAAACTGTAGCTGATATTTTGACACATTTCAGGTCATAGAAATATTTCACTGTCCGATATTGGAATATTATATGCAACTTGGGATTGTATTTTATCACTCATGTAACTTTAAATAGATCCCCAAAGTTTTGGAAAATAAACTCTTGACTCCATATTTTGAGACCCAAACCTCTGGTGTTGCAGTAAAAGTATCTCATGAGGTCAAAGGTCATTGTGAGTGAGTTCTTGTTTCCAGCTCACAGGTGTTTGTCTCTGTGTTTCAGCTCTTTCTCTGCAGATCATCAAACCTGCCAGCTTCTCAGAAACGTCCCACTATCCTCTGCTGCTGCTCGTGTATGTATGACAGCATGTTTCCACACACACTCACACACACAGAAACACACACACACAGGTTTAGGTCCAGCTCAGGTTGTGTGAGGACACGTCTCTGACAGAGTTTTAATGAGGCCTGAAGGCGGCGTCTGCGTTTTTCTCTCCTCCAGCTGGATAATAAAGTCGCCCTCTATCCTCCTGACGCCTTCATTTGCATATCCGTCTGTTTTTAGACTCTGGCCTTTCTGCTCCGTTTGCATATTTCACATTCTGCTGTGTGCTTATTTTTAAAGCTTAAGAAAGTGACCGTGACCAAGTCTTTAAGGAGACTGTCCCACTTTCCTCTGAGCTGCAAGAAAGACTTTTTTAAACTAAAGCTTCTGCAGCAAATGAAGAGAAACAAAGATTATCTGATGGTTTTTAAAGCTGCATCGTTGTGTTTGCAGCGACGGGACGCCTGGTGGTCAGATGGTGTCGGAGCGTTTTCACATGGACTGGACCACGGTGCTTGTGAGCAGCTTCGGCGCCATCGTGGTGCGATGTGACGGGCGAGGGAGCGGCTTCCAGGGAACGAACCTGCTGCACCGCATCCAGAAGAAACTGGGCGTTTACGAGGAGCAGGACCAGAAAGACGCACTCAGGTCTGAGACTTTAAAAGTTTTTATTAAACAGGTTTTTTTTCTGAGCTACAAAGTTTCTGATCTAAAATGATGTTTCATCTTTTCAGCGTCCTGTTGAAAGAACCGTACATCGACAAAACCAGAGTCGGGGCTTTTGGAAAGGTGAGAAGAGTTTCTGAAGAATCCTCAACTTTCTAACACTTCTCACCAATATTAACTGATGCTAAAGAGCAACAAATCTCGCAATAAATCTCAGACAAATCTCACAAATGTAGAAAAAAACCTACTCGCGAATCCTGAAAAATCTTGGACGAACGTAGAAAGAAAAATCTAGCAACAAATTTGGGACAAATGTTTCAACAATTCCAGAAAGAAAAAAAGCAGAAGGAAGATTTTCATCAAATTCAAGATAAAAAATAATAATAATCTGGCAACAAATTCAAGAGAACTTTTGGAAAAAAAACAGGAAAATTGAGGATGAATCTAACAGCAATCTAGTTCAAATATGGGACAATTCTAGGAAACAAAAAAAAACAGGCAAAAAACTTTGGAAAAATTGAGTGAAACATCCAGAAGAATTCAGCACAAAACGAGCAACTTGATCTGAAAAAAAATCTTGGACAAATCTAGAAAAAAAAGTAGCAACAAGTCCAGAAAGAGAAAACTTTTTTATTACAAATCTAGACAAAAAAAATATCAGGACAAATCCCGGAAAAACCTTCGAGAAAATAAAGTTTATATATAGGATATTTCTTGAAGGAAAAAAAAAAAAACGGAACAAATCAAGAAAAAAAATGGAGTGCCAAATCGAGAAAATATCCAGGACAATTCTAGCAACAAACGAGCGACGAATCCAGAAAGAGAAAGTCTAGTACAGATATCGGTCACATTCAGTACAAATCTAGAAAAAAAAACGGGCAACAAATCCAGGAGAATTTGAGAAACTCCGGGAAAAATTTCTGGACAAATCCTGGAAAAAATCTTTTATAGGACACTTCTAGAAGAAGAAAAAACCCTGGACAAATCTAGAAAAAAAGTGGCAACAAGTCCAGAAAGAGTAAGTCTTGGACAGATATTGGTCAGATTTATTATATTTATTATATTTACCTTTGAGAAAATAAAGTTTATATATAGGATATTTCTTGATGGAAAAAAAAACGTGACAAATCGAGAAAATATCCAGGACAAATCTAGCAACAAATGAGCGACCAATCCAGAAAGAGTAAGTCTAGTACAGATATCGGTCACGTTCAGTACAGATCTAGAAAAAAAACGGGCAACAAATCCAGGAGAATTTGAGAAACTCCGGGAAAAATTTCTGGACAAATCCTGGAAAAAATTCAGAATGAATCTAGCAAATCTGGAGACGGATGTAGTACTGGGCCAGAAAAAGAAAGGCTTTTACAGATATTGGTCAATTTTGGTATTTGGTACAAATCCTGAAAAAATATCTGGCAGGTGAATTTTGAAAAACTCCAGGAAGAATTTTCAGGCAAACCATGGAAAATCTTTTGAAAAAATCAAGTTCAGTTCATTAAGTTTCTAGAAGGAAAAAAAAGGGACAAATTGAAAATAGAATCAAGTGCTAAATCCAGAAATTATGCAGGATAAGTCGTGATAAATCTTGTCCGAGTAAGAAACAGAGAAAAAATCTGTGAAAATGCAGGTTGCAAAAGTAAAAAAGTAGAATTTACAAACTCAAATAACAAACTTTTCAGAGCGCAGACGGCCTAGTGGATCTGGCCGCGCACCATGAGGTTTGTCCTTGAGCAGGTGGCCCGGGTTCGATTCCCGCCTGTGGCCTGTTTCCCACTCTCTCCCCCTTTCCTACTCTATCCACTGGCCTCCTCTATCCAATTAAAGGCAGAAAAGCCCAAAAAATATCTTCAAAAAAAAAAAAATAATAATAAACTCTTCTTTGTAGCAGCTGAAAGTGTCTCAGAAAATAACATTCTGGAAAAAGTGTGAACTCTGTGTCAGCCTCATGTCAGAGGAAAAGTGAAAAAGTGTGTTTTTATTTGTGTGTTTTTATTTGTGTGTTTTTATTTGTGTGTATTTTCTCCCTCAGGTGTACGGAGGTTACGTCACCAGCCTGTTGGTCAGTGGAGAAGAGTCTCCTGTAAAGTGTGGAGCCGTTCTCTCCCCCATCACTGACTTTGAGTTATACGGTGAGTTTTGTTATTTCTTTTTTTCTTGTTTTATATTCTTCTGAGCCCCCTAAGGGTAAAGGTGAGATTTTTTACAGTTCAGGAAAGTAGAAATGAAGGAGGAGCCTGGCGTCGCTGTGACTCATTTCACGTCTGTTTGATTCCTCTGCATTTGCCAGAGGGAAATAAAGAAAGGAGTTTGGAATTACAAATGATGCTGAGAAAAATGTGAATAACAGTATATGTTGAAGGTGTGATTTCTCTCTTTCCAGCGTCTGCGTTTTCAGAAAGATACCTGGGTTTGCCCAAACCTGACACCAGAGCGTACACGGTGAGACCAGCTCCTCTTTCACATTTAAACCCAGGAAATAACTGCAGCATCTGTTTTAATTTGATGCTCTTTTCCTCAGATGGCGACTTTAGCTCACAGAGCCGCTCAGTTCAACGATAAGAAGTTTCTCATCATCCATCCAACAGCTGACGGTGAGAATTACACCGCCTCGTGAAAAATAATCACAACTTTTAATTTAAAACGGATGAAAAAAAGTGATGTGTCTCTACATTTATTCTTCTCGTTACCAGAGAAAGTCCATTTCCAGCACACGGCCAAATTCATCTCCCAGCTCATCAATGAAAAAGCCAACTACACCCTCCAGGTACCAGCTCCACTTCCTCCTCTTCTCTGTGATTGTTACAGCTCCGGATCCAATTTCTGNTCAAACTGAAGCCTCCAGCAGATGCCCCGCCCCCTGGTGTCTGGCTGCAGTATAGGTCATAAGCCCCGCCCCCTGGTGTCTGGCTGCAGTTTAGGTCATAAGCCCCGCCCCCTGGTGTCTGGCTGCAGTATAGGTCATAAGCCCCGCCTCCCCATGTATTCCAGATATGAGCCAGGAAAACTTATAATACCTCACGTTTCTCTCATCTTTACTCTAAGGTGGTATGATGATGTCATCTGGCTGCATGGTGTTCGGGTGTTTTTTTTCTGAGAAGTTAGTTTCTCATTAGTTATTGGACTTTAAAAATCGTGATATAAGTTTTGTTTTTACGATAGTTGACAGCTGCCGTTCGTGAGTAGTTTTTATCGGGGATATAAGAAACNCTGGTGTCTGGCTGCAGTATAGGTCATAAGCCCCGCCCCCTGGTGTCTGGCTGCAGTATAGGTCATAAGCCCCGCCTCCCCATGTATTCCAGATATGAGCCAGGAAAACTTATAATACCTCACGTTTCTCTCATCTTTACTCTAAGGTGGTATGATGATGTCATCTGGCTGCATGGTGTTCGGGTGTTTTTTTTCTGAGAAGTTAGTTTCTCATTAGTTATTGGACTTTAAAAATCGTGATATAAGTTTTGTTTTTACGATAGTTGACAGCTGCCGTTCGTGAGTAGTTTTTATCGGGGATATAAGAAACTTCAGGAAAGAGCCAAAAGGAGACTAAACCTTCTGAAGAAGAAGAAATAAATATTTTTATTTCTCTTTTTTACTTGGCTCCACCGGAAATTCTCTACTGCGCAGACTCTGGCTGGCCGCAGACAGAGGCGGGGCTTATGACCTATACTGCAGCCAGACACCAGGGGGCAGGGCTTATGACCTATACTGCAGCCAGACACCAGGAGGCGGGGCTTATGACCTATACTGCAGCCAGACACCAGGGGGCGGGGCTTATGACCTATACTGCAGCCAGACACCAGGGGGCGGGGCATCTGCTGGACGCTTCAGTTTGAGCCGAACGTTGTTACGTCCACTCATTATACAGTCTCTGGTCTTAATGTGGAGGAAACATTTGCCTGATTTTAAATTTCAGAGCCTTAACTGTTGAAGAATCCTGCGTTCTCTCTTTGTGTTTCATGATTTTACCCATGATCCTCTCTGCTGTGTGTCTCAGATCTACCCAGACGAAGGTCATTTCATCCACAGCGAAGTCACACGGCAGCACCTCAGCCAATCGCTGGTCAACTTCTTCGAGGAATGTTTCCGGCTACCGGAGATCGTTTTCGAGGAGGTGCTGGAGGAGGAGAGCGAGGACGAGGGTTAGCTCCGCCTCCTGAGGCTCCTGCGCCCTCAGACCCCTCCTACTCATCTCTTCAACGACCCCCCCCTGACCTCCACGACGCTGGCGTTCAGTCGTCCGACGCGACGACACGACGACTCTCACCCGCTCAGTTTGATTTGGACTTCCTGTGTCCGCATGCTGAACCTGAGACTGCCAGCAGCTGACCTCCTCCTCCTCCTGGAGGAGGAGGAGGAGGAGGAGGGTAGTAGGAGGAGACGGGACTCAAGTCTGAGAGTCCGAGGTGCCGCTCAGGAGTTTCTGACTTCTCGATTGCAGTACAAGACCTTATATGACTAACATTTGAGGAAGTGTCTCCTCGTCGACACGTCGAGGAATTTCTGTCACCCCCCGCGAGAGAGAGAGTCTCTCTCTCTCTCTCTCTCTTTCTCTGTCTCTCTTTCTCTGTCTCTCTCTCTCTCTCTCTCTCTCTCACACGGACTCTGACGCTGTGAGCGATGAACCTTATAGCACATGACTCCTGGGCCTGTACATAAATCCGACTCCTGGTCGTCAAACTGTGTGACAGGAATCGTGTGAAAACAGGAAATGTAACTATTTTTAAAGTGGTGACGAACTTTCATGTTGGACTGTGGTTGTGTCTGTTGTTCTTACGGTCTGTAAAATAGCACACAAACACTCGGCTCTTACAGAAATATTCAGTCTTTTCTTTTCGTGTCCGTTTGCCCCGGTGTTGGTTTCATCTCGTAGCTTTTGATCACGTTTCTCTGTTTTTTACGCTGAAATCCTGTGAGATCTTTCAGAGGAAACATCACTTTGTGTTCGTCACTGTGCCTTACAGAAAACACCTGCTGCAGGTCCACGCTGAGGAAATACAACAATTAGAACTTTACAGAAACATTCTGACATTCTGGGAACTGGGTTTGCAAAAAGCTCTGGCACCGACCAAAGGAAGAAAAACAGCCAATCAGCTCCTGTGACTTTTAACAGTGTTATTATTGACTGTTAAATATGTCATTCAAACAGAAAAGCTATCAGCTTTGCTTTTTCACTTTTAACTCTATTTTCTGTCCCCATCAAAGTTTTACCAAACTTTTATCCTGAAAGCTACAAACCCGCTCCCAAAATGGCGGCTGTTGTTTAAACAAAGTTGTTTCCCACTGGTTACTTTTAGAAGCTAATATCAAGTTAGAAAAACAGAATTTTAAAGGGACTGTGAGGAAATTCTGTGTGATCTTGAAATGTTTAATATCCTGATATTTGCCCCAACATCGGCTAAAGGCTAAAACATGAGCTAAAGACTTAAACATGAGCTTAAGTTTAAAACATGAGCTAGAGGCTAAAACAGGAACTTAAGGCAAAAAAGTTACTTAAGGCTAAAAAAGGAGTTAAAGACTAAAACAGGAGCTGAAGGTTAAAACAGGAGCTAAAGGCTAAAACAGGAGCTAAAGGCTAAAAAAGTAACTTAAGGCTAAAAAAGGAGTTAAAGACTAAAACATGAGTTAAAGGCTAAAACAGGAGCTTAAGGCTAAAACAGGGGCTAAAGGCTGAAACAGGAAATTAAGGCTAAAAAAGGAGTCAAAGGCTGAAACAGGAGCTAAAGGCTTAAACGGGAGCAAAAGGCTAAAAAAGTTACTTAAGGCTAAAAAAGGAGTTAAAGACCAAAACATGAGCTAAAGGCTAAAACAGGAGCTAAAGGCTGAAATAGGAGCTAAAAACTAAAAAAGGAGCTAAAGGCTAAAACAGGAGCTAAAGGCTAAAACAGGAGCTAAAGGCTGAAACAGGAGCTAAAGGCAAAAACATGAGCTAAAGGCTGAAACAGGAGCTAAAGGCAAAAACATGAGCTAAAGGCTAAAACAGGAGCTAAAGGCTAAAACAGGAGCTAAAGGCTAAAAAAGTTACTTAAGGCTAAAAAAGGAGTTAAAGACTAAAACATGAGTTAAAGGCTAAAACAGGAGCTTAAGGCTAAAACAGGAGCTTAANTTAGGGTTTAGCCTTAGTTTATTTTTCTCAAAATTGTGACTTTTTTCTTACAGGGTGATTTTGTCCGAAACTGTTGTTCAACACAAAAAAAAATTCCAACTCTGGAGGGTTTTTTTCACCCAAGTAATTTTCGAAGGAAGGGGAAAAAAAAAAAAAAGGGTTATACCTTTTGTTTTTCCCAAAATGTTGACATTTTCCAACGCCAAATTATTGTTTTTTACAACAAAAAGGACAGCATGTAGAGGAAAAAAAGTTTTTTGTACTACAAAAAATCTCATTTGATGGGAAAAATGTAAGGGTTGTTTTTTTCAAAATATAGACTTTTCCCAAATTGTTGTTCAGTACAAAAATAGATAAATTCTGGGAGCATTCAGAGAAGGAGACGGGGTTTTTTGCTTTTTTTATTTTCAAAAAATTTTCATCTAACGGTAAAAAACGTAAGGGGTTAGCCTTTGGTTTTTATACAAAGTTTTGACTTTTTACAACTGGGGGATTTTATCCAAACTGATTGATTTTGTGCAATTCTGGAAGCATTCAGAGAAAAAGAACGGTTTGTTTTTTTCAAAAAATTTACTTGTGACAGCAAAAAAAGTAAGGGTTAAGCCTTAGTTTATTTTTCTCAAAATTGTGACTTTTTTAAACAGGGTGATTTTGTCCGAAACTGTTGTTCAACACAAAAAAATTCCAACTCTGGAGGGTTTTTCAGCCAACAAAACAAAAAGGAGCGGGAAAGGACATGTTTTTCCCAAAATGTTGACATTTTCCAACGCCAAATTATTGTTTTTTACAACAAAAAAGAGGAAAAAAAGGTTTTTTTGTACTACAAAAAATCTCATTTGATGGGAAAAATGTAAGGGGTTAGCCTTTGGGGTTTTTTTTTTCAAAATATAGACTTTACCCAAATGTTATCCCAAATTGTTGTTCAGTACAAAAATAGATGCAATTCTGGGAGCATTCAGAGAAGAAGACAGGGTTTTTTTGCTTTTTTTTTTTTCAAGAAATTTCATCTAACGGGAAAAAAACCGTAAGGGGTTAGCCTTTAGTTTTGACCATTTTCCAACTGGGTGATTTTATCTAAACTGATTGATTTTGTGAAATTCTGGAAGCATTCAGAGAAAAAGAACGGTTTGTTTTTTTCAAAAAATTTACTTGTGACAGCAAAAAATGTTTATTTTTCTCAAAATTTTGACTTTTTCTAACAGAGTGATTTTGTCCAAAACTGTTGTTCAACACAAAAAAAATTCCAACTCTGGAGGGTTTTTTTCACCCAAGTTTTGAAGGAACTTGAAAAAAACAAAGGGGTAAACCTTATGTTTTTCCCAAAATGTTGACATTTTCCAACACCAAATTATTGTTTTTTACAACAAAGAGGATGCAATCATGGTTGATTTAATGCACTTTGACAGCATTTTAAGAGGAAGAAAAGCTTTTTTTCTAAAAAAAATTTCATGTGATGGGAAAATCACATAAGGGGTTAGCCTTAAGTTTTCTTTCAAAATGTAGACTTTTTCCAACAGGGTGATTTTATCCCAAATTGTTGTTCAGTACAAAAATGGAAGCAATACGGGTTTTTTTTGCTTTCTTTTTTTCAAAAAATTTACTTGTGACAGCAAAAAAGGTAAGTTAGTTTATTTTTCTCAAAATTTGGACTTTTTTCTCACAGGATGATTTTGTCCAAAACTGTTGTTCAACACAAAAAAAATTCCAACTCTGGAGGGTTTTTTTCACCCAAGACATAAAATAGAACGGGAAAAAAACAAAGGAGTAAACCTTATGTTTTTCCCAAAATGTTGACGTTTTCCAACGCCAAATTATTGTTTTTTACAACAAAAGGGATCCAATCATGGTTGATTTAATGCACTTTGACAGCATTTTAAGAGGAAGAAAAGCTTTTTTTTCTAAAAAAAAATGTCATGTGGTGGGGAAAAACACATAAGGGGTTAGCCTTAAGCCTCAGTACAAAAATAGATGCAATTCTGGGAGCATTCAGAGAAGAAGACAGGGTTTTTTTGCTTTTTTTTTTTCAAAAAATTTTCATCTAACGGGATAAAAACAAAGGGGTGAACCTTATGTTTTTCCCAAAATGTTGACATTTTCCAACGCCAAATTATTGTTTTTTACAACAAAAGGGATCCAATCATGGTTGATTTCATGCACTTTGACAGCATTTTAAGAGGAAGAAAAGCTTTTTTTTCTATAAAAACTTTCATGTGATGGGAAAAACACATAAGGGGTTAGCCTTAAGTTTTCTTTCAAAATGTAGACTTTTTCCAACAGGGTGATTTTATCCCAAATTGTTGTTCAGTACAAAAATAGATGCAATTCTGGGAGCATTCAGAGAAGAAGACGGGTTTTTTTGCTTTTTTTTTTTTTTCAAAAAATGTTCATCTAACGGGAAAAAAACATAAGGGGTTAGCCTTTGGTTTTTTACAAAGCTTTGACTTTTTCCAACAGGGTGATTTTATCCGAACTGATTAATTTTGTGAAATTCTGGAAGCATTCAGAGAAAAAGAAATTTTTTTTTCACGAATTTACTTGTGACAGCAAAAAATGTAAGGGTTTAGCCTTCGTTTATTTTTCTCAAAATTTTGACTTTTTTAAACAGAGTGATTTTGTCCAAAACTGTTGTTCAATACAAAAAAAAATTCTAACTCTGGAGGGTTTTTTTCACCCAAGAAAAAAAAAAGGAACGGGAAAAGAACATGTTTTTCCCAAAATGTTGACATTTTCCAACGCTAAATTATTGTTTTTTACAACAAAAAAGAGGAAAAAAAGGTTTTTTCTACTACAAAAAATCTCATTTGATGGGAAAAATGTAAGGGGTTAGCCTTTGGGTTTTTTTTTTTCAAAATATAGACTTTTCCTTAATATTATCCCAAATTGTTGTTCAGTACAAAAATGGATGCGATTCTGGGAGCATTCAGAGAAGAAGACAGGGTTTTTTTTGCTTTTGTTTTTTCAAAAAAATTTCATCTAACAGGAATAAACCGTAAGGGGTTAGCCTTTGGTTTTTTACAAAGTTTGTCCTTTTTCCAACTGGGTGATTTTTTCCAAACTGATTGATTTTGTGCAATTCTGGAAGCATTCAGAGAAAAAGAACGGTTTGTTTTTTTCCAAAAATTTACTTGTGAAAGCAAAAAATGTAAGGGTTTAGCCTTCGTTTATTTTTCTCAAAATTTTGACTTTTTCTAGCAGAGTGATTTTGTCCGAAACTGTTGTTCAACCAAAAAAAAAATTCCAACTCTGGAGGGCTTTTTTCACCCAAGAAAAAAAAAAAGGAACGGGAAAAAACAAAGGGGTAAACCTTATGTTTTTCCCAAATTGTTGTTCAGTACAAATATAGATGCAATTCTGGGAACATTCAGAGAAGAAGACGGGTTTTTTTGCTTTTTTTGTGTCAAAAAATGTTCATCTTACAGGAAAAAAACAAAGGGGTAAACCTTTTGTTTTTCCCAAAATGTTGACATTTTCCAACGCCAAATTATTGTTTTTTACAACAAAAAGGATGCACTCATGGTTGATTTAATGCACTTTGACAGCATTTTAAGAGGAAGAAAAGCTTTTTTTTCTAAAAAAAATTTAATGTGATGGAAAAAAACACATAAGGGGTTAGCCTTAAGTTTTCTTTCAAAATGTAGACTTTTTCCAACAGGGTGATTTTATCCCAAATTGTTGTTCAGTACAAAAATAGGTCAATTCTGAGAGCCTTCAGAGAAGGAGACACGGGTTTTTTTTTTTCAAAAAATTTTCATCTAACAGGAAACAAACGTAAGGGGTTAAGCCTTTGGTTTTTTACAAAGTTTTGACTTTTTACAACTGGGTTATTTTATCCAAACTGATTGATTTTGTGCAATTCTGGAAGCATTCAGTGAAAAAGAAACTTTTTTTTCAAGAATTTACTTGTGACAGCAAAAAATGTAAGGGGTTAAGCTTTAGGTTTTTTTGTTTTTTTTCAAAATTTTGACTTTTTCTAACAGAGTGATTTTGTCCAAAACTGTTGTTCAACGCAAAAAAAAAAATTCCAACTCTGGAGGGTTTTTTTCAACCAAGAAATTTTCGAAGGAACAGGAAAAAAACAAAGGGGTAAACCTTATGTTTTTCCCAAAATGTTGACATTTTCCAACGCCAAATTATTGTCAAAAAAAGGTTTTTTCTACTACAAAAAATCTCATTTGATGGGAAAAATGTAAGGGGTTAGCCTTTGTTTTTTTTTTTTTCAAAATATAGACTTTTCCCACGTTATCCCAAATTGTTGTTCAGTACAAAAATAGATGCAATTCTGGGAGCATTCAGAGAAGAAGAGGGTTTTTTTTGCTTTTTTAAAAAAAAAAAAAAAATTCATCTAACGGGAAAAAAACGTAAGGGGTTAGCCTTTTGTTTTTTACAACGTTTGGCTTTGATTTTATCCAAACTTGTTCTATTCAGAAAAGGATGCCAGCATGTTTTAACGAATGCACTTTTTAAAGTATTTAAAGAAAGAAAGAGACCTTTTTTTTTCCACAAACATCTTTATTCCAGTTTATTTTGTTGTTTTTGAATCCGTTCTTCTCTCTCTTCAGCTCCTCGCTCACAGATTCCTCTGAAACAGCAGCCGGTGCAAAATCAAACAAACCAAATCATGTGCAAACATTCATGCGTCACGTGACTGAAACGGCCAATCAGAGGCCGAGGAGCCACAGCAAACAAACAGGAGACTTTTCAGAAATAATAGATCTGCTCAAAGCTGCCGACGCCGCCCGTGTAAACAGGACTGTGGTTGTAAATCAGAACCTGCTTCTCTTTTTCCTCTGAGTCAAATCTGTGCGAGCTCTTCCTGGCTGTACGGAGAGAAATAAGGGACAAAATTAGAGTCAGAGAATCTCAAACGCAGCTGCAGAAACAGAATAAATCTCACCTTCATTAACAAAGAACTCGGCCGTGTAGAAAGTGATTTTTATGGCAGAGGGAGAGTGAGGAATGTACGGCTTCATCCACTCAAAGGCGTTTTTCTCTGGATGCCACTGCGTCCCGTAGATCGGGTAATCGTACGCTGAAGGAAGGAGGAAAAAACATCTCAGTCGGACGTTTACTCAGCACAAACTTTAACTTTTCAGATCATCAGTTACCTTCAAACGTGGACACAAACTCCACCTGTCCGTCTGTGTTTGTGGACAGAACTTTGTAGAAATTATTCAGCTCCTCGTTCGTGTTGTAGGTCTGAAAAAAAACAGATTATTTACATTAAATCAGCTGTTTTCAAACTTACAATTTAAAGTTCACTTGTTGCAAAGTCAAAACTTTCTCCATTTGTTTGTGAGTAAGTTGATGATTCTTAGCAAGAAAAAGTAAATGCACAAAGGAATTTTTTTTTTTTTTTAACTGTTAAAAAAACACAATATTTTGCCATAACTATGACATTTCTTTTTGCTATTTTCTGCAAGATGTCACAAAGTGAAGCTAAAGTTATGTTAAGCTTAGTTATTTGTGGCAATATTTCAAAGAAATTAGGCCATAAAAAGTCAAAATTTTGAAAGAAAAAAAGCCAAATTGTAAGAGAAAGTCGAGATTTGTTGATAAAAAAAAGTAAAAAGAAAGATGACAAAACAAAAATATAGAAAATAAAGACAAATTCATCAGAAAAAAAGTTACATTGTGTGTATAAAAGTCAACATTTTGTGATAAAAGGTCAAAGTGGAAGATGATCAAGACGATTTTTGGAAATGAAAGTTAGAATTTTGAATAATAAGTCAAAATTTTGAGATACAAAAAAAGCCAAATTATAAGAGAAAGTCAAGTTTTGGTGATAAAAAAAGTAAAAAAAATGAAAGATGATGATTAAAAAAGCAAAATTTTGAGACAAATAATCAAATTTATAATAAGATAAAGACAAAATGATCAGAAAAGAGCTAAAATTGTGTTAAGGAAAGTCAAAATTTCGAGATAGAAAGTCAAAAATGTAGAAAAAAAAGACAAATTTGATCAGAAAAAAGCTAAAATCGTGTAATTAAAAAATCCAAATTTTAAGTTAATAAGTGAAAATAGTCAGATTATAAAGACACATTTATCAGAAAAGAAGATGATAATGATGAAAAGATGACCACTGCATTAAATAACAACACCTTTAACTCACTCTGAGTGTTTTTTTTAATATCGTAAAATAAAAAGTAGCAGTTAAAGTTGTGACTGAACGTACCGACGTAGAAATGCTCCACTTGTGTGAATTTTCCGTCAGCGGCTCAGACGCCAAATCTTTCATCAGTTCAGGCGGGAAACCGTAAAACAACCTGCTGCTTTTGGTTTCTGTGAAAAGAGAAAACACAAACATCATCAGCTCCTGTTGTTAGAAAGTTGTGAGTGAAGTTTGTTTTTAGGACGAACCGTTGGTGAAGTCCAGGTGCAGAGCGACGCCCGTCGTGTTCGTTCTCACCAGAAGATTTTTCCCGGTGGTTAAAACCGTCAGCTGCTCGAACCCCAGACAGGTTCCCCACACCGGGAAGAAATCTCCTCTGTTGTTGGCCTGAAAAAAAACAACACAAACTTTTTCAGACACTTAAACACAGGAGTCAGACATTGATCCACCAGGTTTTCAATTCAATTCAATTCAATTTATTCAATTAGCATTTAAAGACCACGTACAACAAATATATCACAGATCCAAATATCACATAATGGAGAAATAAACTTAATCAACTTAATTACATGGTCTGAGTAACACCATAAGTTTTCTTAATGGAGAAAAGATAAATATTTTCAAAACATATTATAGTTGTAAAAATAATCCAATGAAATCCTTTAACAATATTACAACGAAACACAACCCAAGTTCCAATATTTTGTTGTTGTTTTCTTCACATTTGATTTACATATTTTCTTATTACTTTGGTTTTAAACATGATTTTAAATGAAGAAAGTGAATTACACATTTTTAATTCACTGTCACAACTATTCCATAAGTTTACACCTTTAACAAAAACACACCTCTGCTTCATATTAGTTCTTATTTTCATTTTTTTAAAAACACCTTGTCCCCTCATATCATTAAAACTCTCTCTGGTTTCGAACAGCCTCTGAGTAAATGCTGCAAAGTTAATTATTGTGTGCTTTATACATTATTTGTGCAATTTTAAATTCAACTAGATCATAAAATTTAAGGGTTTTTAAATTGATGAACAAAGCGTTTGTTGGTTCTAGGTAATGTGAGCGATTAATAATTCTGACAGCTCTTTTTTGTAACTTAAAATAGGTTAAGAGTTGGTTTTATACGTTTTACCTCGATGGCCAGATCGTAGAAGATTTTAGCGGCTCGAGCGTAACCAGAGGTGGTGAGGCTGGCGGCGCCGCCTGGAAACAGGATCCTGAAAGAGAAAAGACGACGTTAAAGAAGAAAGAAACGCCGACATATAAAAACTCAGAGTTTAGAAACATCATGGTTTGTCTTCTCTGTGCAGCAGGGTGAAAAAATGTTTAAGGGTCACAATCAGTGCACGAACAAATCAAACATGTTTGTGATCAAATGTTTTTGTTTCCTTCTTATTTCTTGAGGCTGCTGTGTTTGTTTTCAATAATAATAATAAACAAACAGTTGTTTATAACCTGATGTTTAACCTGTATATGTGAGAGTCTGATTTATAACAAAGACCTGTAAATATAATTAAAGTGAACGTAATGAATCTCTAAATGTTATAACTGGTTAATAATGAAACAAAAGTCCTGAGTTCCATATGTAATATTCAACTTTTGGGACGACAAACCACAAAAACTGACCCAAAATGTGACGATTTGTTACAACAGACTCACAGAAAACCATCATTGAAGGTTCATTAAAGAAGACTGACGTGTTCAGTCATTTTACTGAGTTAAACAGGAAGTTCAAAAAGTTAAAAGTCCAGATGTAAAGCCTTACATTGTTTTTGTTTTAATCCTGAAAAAAAGGTGAAGGCTTTACTTTACTTTACTTTGTTACTATTTAAAAGAAGAGGTGTGGCCAAACTCTAGACTTATGGTGAGAAAAATCAATATAGTGAGGAAAAAGTCAAAAAGTAAAAACAGTTAAGTCAAAAATATAGAAAATAAAGATGGATTTAGGAAAGAATTAGGAAAAAAGCTTAAATTATGTAATTAAAAAGTCAAAATTGTGTGATAGGACATCGAAATTGGACAATGATGAAGAAAAGTTTCAGAAATAAAACTTTGTTTTTCTTGTAATCTTGAAAAAAAAAGAGGTGTGGCCAAACTTTAGACTTACTTGAATTAATTTCAAAGTATGTAACAGTCTTTTTAAATAGTTTATTATTTGGGAACTTTAACTAAATGCAGAAACTTTCAAAATAAGATAATCTAACTTTGATTGTAGTATTTAAATTTTAGAAGGAGTTATCATTTAATTACCTTATTATTATTATCATTATTAGTATAATTGTTATTGTTTATATTATTATTATTGTTGTTATGACGTGTATTTGCTGGTGTATTTACCCGTTGAGGGAGTTGAACAGATCTTTATGTTATACTTTACTGTTTTTTTCATTATTATTATTTTTATCATTATCATTATTATTATTATTATTTTAATTATTATTGTTGTTGTTGTTATAATAACATGTATTTTCTGGTGTATTTACCTGTAGAGGGAGTTGAACAGATCTTTATGTTATACTTTACTGTTTTTTTCATTATTATTATTTTTATCATTATCATTATTATTATTATTATTTTAATTATTATTGTTGTTGTTGTTATAATAACATGTATTTTCTGGTGTATTTACCCGTTGAGTGAGTTGAACAGATCTTTATGTTATACTTTACTGTTTTTTTCATTATTATTATTATTATCATTTTCATTATTATTATTATAATGGTTATTATTATTATTACTATTATTTTTGTTGTTGTTGTTGATGTTGTTACAATAACGTGTATTTTCTGGTGTATATACCCGTTGAGGGAGTTATTATTATTATAATTATTATTATTATTATTATTATTATTATTATTATTATTATTGTTGTTGTTGTTGTTGTTGTTATAATAACATGTATTTTCTGGTGTATTTACCCGTTGAGGGAGTTGAACAGATCTTTATATTATACTTTACTGTGTTTTTCATTATTATTATTATTATTATTATTATTATTGTTGTTGTTGTTGTTGTTGTTGTTGTTGTTATAATAACATGTATTTGCTGGTGTATTTACCCGTTGAGGGAGTTGAACAGATCTTTGTGTTATACTTTACTGTGTTTTTCATTATTATTATTATTATTATTATTATTATTGTTGTTGTTGTTGTTGTTATTTACCCGTTGAGGGAGTTGAACAGATCTTTATATTCCTCCAGAGTCTGATTGATCCTGTAGAAAGAGCAGAATCAGGTTTAGAGTCTAAAGTCTGCTCCTGCCTGTGTGTAAACTCTGTAAACTCTGATAAAGTTCGTGTGTTTGAAGTTGTTATCAGTCAGAGATGACGTCACCTGACAGGAACCACCCTGGCCCCCCCGGACTCCAGAAACTTTACATAAGAAGCTGCGATATAAGAAGTTTGGTTGGGTTTAGGAGAACGAACCTCCTGAGCCAGAACACCTGGACCAGAGACACAGACAGGTGTAAACAGGTGTGAACAGGTGATTCAGACCTGATCAGTGTTTTAGTTTCAGAGTGAAATAAATAAACTCACCAATAATCGTTCCGCTCCGCTGCAGAAACAAAGAGAAAACTGGAAAGAGAAAAGAAAAACAGGAACAGCTTCATGTTTCCAGGTGTAACTACAGCGTCTCTGCCTGTTTCAGGGTCTTCAGTCCTCTACAGCTGCCTGCGGGCGCTTCCGGGATTGGCTCTTTCAGAATAAAAGCACGATGACCTTTGGACTGTATGGAAGCCCATTACTGCCATCATGAAAAAGTGAAAAGTGAAAACACCACATGCTTTCTCCTGGAAGTTTTATTATAATAGTATACAACATTCAAAACAATGAATCAAAGTTTTTACAATTATGAATTCTGGCACTAAAATTGAAAAGTCATGATTATAACATTTGATCCTTCTTTTTCGTAATTTCAACCCATAAAATAATAACTTTGTGATTTTTGCAACTTCATAAATAACTTTTAATTTATTTTAATTGAATAATCATGTGATACAACATTCAAAATTATGAAATGAAGCTATAACATTCAAAAATTCTGACATTAAAATGTGAATTTTGAGAAATTCAGTCATGTTTATAACACTTGTTCTTTCTAACAAACTAATATTTTTGTGATTTTTGCAACTTCCTGAGTAACTTCACTACCTACAAATTATTCTTTAGTTCCTTGAATATACATATTTTTTCAATTCTATGTAACAAATCAAACTTTTATCTCATAATTATGAATTTTTAACTCTTGAGATAATCTTTTCACCTTCAGATAGTGATTTTTATCTAAATGACATAAATGATTTAACATCGTATTGAATTGCATGTCTGAATTTTATTTAAATCTATTAACACAAGTTTTTAAATTATGCATCTGCATTTTAATGACCTCTAAGGAAAATGGTGATAGATGTTTACACAAAGCTTAATTTTTTAACTTTTGAAATAATCGTAAATAAGGATGCAATAAAAACACAGACATTACTGTGGTTAAACAACCGAATGTATTTGTGACAATTAACAGGTAAAATTATAGATTTTTAAGACGACAAATGTTTCCTGATTGTGTTTAAAATAACGTTGCACTTTGTTTTGTGCGTTTAATCTAAGAAAGTTGAAGAAATGATTAATTCAACCATAAAAATCAGACATTCTTAAACTGAGACTACAATCAGTTTTTAGTGGAAGAAAATTTCACAAAGAGAAACAACAATATTTTTACAGCTTTATCTAAGAAAGAAAAACTTATAAACTGATGTGAAAGAACAGAAACAGCAAAGTGATAAAGAGACAAAAACAGAACTGATCCCTTTGATTATTTCAAGGCGTCTAAAGTCATGTGACCATCATGTGAAGACTCTTGAACACTGATGTATTTCTGACTTAATCCTCAGGTCATGACATCACATCCCGTCTGGTCGCTGACCGTCAGGCGTTTAATGTTCACGCCTGCAGCAGCGAGTTTCTCTCTCAGTTCATCGACGACGTCTTCAGGTAAAACCCGAGAGCGAGCGAGGATCCAGGCGAAGTCGACGTGGAAGAGGCCGAAATAATCAGAGCAGGAGAAAATCAGAGCGAAGCTTCGATAATCGGTGGAGAGAATCCAGTAGGGAGCGTCAGGAACACCTGGGGTCAATGACAACAAGAGGGTCTAAAAACATATTTCTGAGAGAAGAATTATGTTTTCTAACAGATTTCAGTCGTTGACCAACATTTCAAAGATTTTAGGTTCATTATTTTTTAGTATTTTTAATTTGAGCAAATATATTTATATGTTCCTGTTATTGGCAGGTATCTCTCAAGTGTCTGTAGTGACTCATACATTTTCATTTTGTGTGTTTCATTTCTTTTATTTGTGAATAAGATAAATAATTTGATGTTAAAATAACATTTCACATTATTACATTGGTTGTTCCACCTGACATGGAAATTGTTCCAGTCACCAATGAAGTGAAAAAACCTTTTTTATCAGTATTTCAGAGAAATCTACAAACTTTTCCACTTGGTCACAAATGTCATTTGGGCTCCTCTGGCTGATGCAGTTTCCTGTTTCCTGTTTTATTCTCTTCACTTTAAAATAAAAGTCTAATGTTACGGTTGCACCACCCTGACATTTGACAAGGTGAAAATTACGGGACAAAAGTTTTTTAC
>RPOG01000975.1:0-140832 GCA_008086565.1 Thalassoma bifasciatum | reverse complement strand
ACCACCCTGACATTTGACAAGGTGAAAATTACGGGACAAAAGTTTTTTACATTTCTCAACAGCTTTAAAATTCTTTTTATTTGCAAAGAATGTTTTATTTAAAAAGGTTGAAGCATAAAATAATGCCACTGTATTTTTAATTTCCATTTACAATAACTGACATTCAATTTTTAGAGTTTAATTACTGTGGATACTTGTCAGGACGGTTGCACCACCTGACATTTTGGGGGTTTGAGGAACCAAAACACAAAAAAACATGTTATATTTTAATAGTTTAAGGTACGAAACATCAACAACTTCTACATTATTTATTCTTCTGTTTAAGAGTTTCAGAGTTTTCTTCACCTTTGAAGAAGCTGACGTCCAGAATCGCAGGCTGAGACGAGTTTTTCACTTTGGCGACTCCTTCGATCGAGTTTATCTTCCCGTTCGCTCTGAACCGAGATGACGACATAAATAAAGAAGAAGCTGTTTCTTATTTTTTCTCATGAAAAAGTGCGAAGACACTTACAGCAGCTCTGCGTTGTAAACTTTCACCGTCCCATCATGCATCAGACTGTACGTGGCCTGGTTACATTTCCCTCTTTCAAACACAGCAGGAAGTTTCTCGATCTCATACCAGGTTCCCAAATACTGCAAGAAAAAACAAAACAAGCACAAAATCTAAACACATGTACATGTTAAATACAAATAAAAGATTTAAAAAAGTTTGTTTTTCACCTTTGTGAGGTTGAAGTTTTCCTGAACAGACGGTTTGGGGCAGTTTCCTCGGTGAAAAGACTGACAGCTGATTCCCGAAAAACTCAGGAAGAATAAAAACAAGATTTTCAGAAAACTCATCTTCAAGAAGCTAAAACCTCAACAGTGAATAAAAAGATTCTTCTTTACTCCTCTACAGCAAACTCAGAGTTAAAGCTGAAGTTAAAGCTGAGAAAACTTTGGCGTCAAAAGCAAAAACATCCCAAAGAGGAACCTTTGGATTGGAAACATGTTTGAGGAGCTATTTTTGGAAAGTGACCGCAAAACTTTTCACCCAGAGCCAGGAATCACAAACAGTGAAAAACTGCAGAAAACTTCATCTTACACTTTAAATAAGTGTTTCAGATGTGAAATATTCAGCTCATGCAGAAGTTTTAGCCTTTAAATAAAAACAAAACCTTTTTACCAAAAGAGAAAACTTTATTAAACAAAGCACCAATATTTATACAAACATGTGCTCTCTTTCCCCGTAGAATTTATCCTCTATTTTTTTAGCATTAAAACATTAAACTTGTTTCAATTTCATTCTGTTTTCGTTTGATGACATTCTTCAAATACAAAAAAAAAAAACTGTACAAAGAATAGAAAAAGACACAAAGAGTGAAGAAACAACCAACACATGATAAATTACATTCTTCTTAAATTTAACCATCTGATTTTTCGACCTTATGTGCTGTGACGGTATAAATAAATGGTTGGATTTAAATTAAATAAGGAGAGAAAAATCTGCGAGGAGGTGAGATCGACAGCTACGACACTTGGAAGGATGAGAATGTTAGAAGAAGAAGAAACAAATATTTAAAAATAAAATACAGTGCATCGAAATCTCTTTGGTGGCAACACTGGCTGAAGAAGTTACAGAAAAGAAACGTTTGACTTTTAGCTTTGAGTGAAGGTAGAAAACAAAGAGGGAAACTTATTTATTAGAAAGCTGGAGTCCTTTATGATTTAATCAAGAATATTTACCGAGTCCTGATTGGATTCTCTAGTTTGCAGAGGTCAGAAAGTGAAACTACACTTTTTTACACTAATAAACGGGACAAAAATAATTGTTAAAATACATCTTGGGCTTATTAATTTCATTTTTATTTTCTAAATTCCATATTTACCCACCTTTCCTCTGTTAGTGAACGATGCTGACGGTTGTTTCAGGATGTTTTTGTTGTTCTTATGTTTGTTGTTTTCATGTTCTAGTTTGGTTTATACCACATATGTCCCTGCAGAGCTACCGTAGGATGCTGTAAAGCAAAAGTCATCGCTGTGATGTCTCGGTTTTGTCCTGTGATAAAGATAAATGTGGCTGCTGCTCCACACTGATGCACCTTTTTTTATTATTCCAACATCAACTTTATAAAGTTGGGTGAACTCAGAGCGCTTAGTTATTCTTAAAGATTAGTGTTTGACGGAAATTTCTGCTCGATGACGTGAGAAAAGGGTCATGAAAACAGGTTAAAATGACGATCATTGATACATTTATTAATTTATCTCAAAAGGTTTTTTAAAATCTAATGTTCTTAAAAATGACCATAAGTCAAAAGAGGTGAAGATTTCTCCGTCTTCAGAAAAGGACGACGCCTCAGGGTTTAAAAAGTGAAGCCAAACTGAACCATCAGCATCAATCTGCATTGTTGCAAACTGCCAGCAGGGGGCGACTCCTTCATTCTGTGAGTGAATGTAAACGAATGTGAGAATGTCCCTACTCAACTTGTGACTTATCACTTTTGTCAACACTTTAAAGTCCTAATAAGTAATTTTGAATCCAGGCTTAATGATGAAGATGTGGAGTATCTTGTTTTTGATCTCTTTTGTCTCTAAAACTGAAAACAGAGACAGCTAAAATGAAAAACTAGACTTTCTACTTTTCTTAAAGAGTGGCTATTCCACGACTTCAAAACATGTTTTGATCTAAAAACAGCACGAAATCTGCATGAGACACCTTGAAATGATGAGGTCATTGCATAAGGATCTCAAACTGGGCTCCGCCTCCTCCAGAAGGCTGGCCAATCAGAGGGGACTGGGAGTCTTAAAGGGACAGCAGCTGAAACAAAGACTTGCAGGCTTAAAAGGTTTTTTTTTTAACAACAGGGAGAGAAAAATAGAGATTTTTTTTGAGTTGTAAATCATGTTAAGAGCAGAAAAAGCAGAATAATTCCTCTGAAGCTAAAAGTCGAACACGTTTCATTCCCGCTCTTTGAGATGTTAAAATTAGCGCAACTCAAAACGAATCAGCCTTCGTGTTGCATTTGACGTTATGTGCCACCAGTTTGAAGACATCTTCTGGAAAAAAAAGGACATTTCTGTAAAACGGTTCCAGATCATCCTCACGTTAGCTTAGATCGTAAAAACGTCACGAGTTCGTCTTCATCGCCGCGTCGCCTCGCAGAAACAAACACTGGAGACGGCGGAGAAAAGGCGTTCTGTGTTTAAACAAGGCAGTGAAGAACAAAATGCTTCAGGTAGCACCAAAGACGAGCTGCAAATCCACGTCTGAATCCAAGAAGGTCACTCAAAGCTTCGCTCTGAGGCTCGGCGCTCAAAGTGGCGCCGGCGGGGGAACAGGCGGGCGGGCGGGCGGCGTCTGGAGGGAGTGGTTTAATGGTTTTTGTGGGTCTCGATGCAGAGGACGATGTACTGGTTGGAGCAGCTGCGTGTTTGTTGACCCAGGAGCAAACCTGAGCTCAGACTGGACGACTGACCTACCAACGACACGTGGTCGGCTCGCCACGTCTCGCAGTGTTTGTCCATCAGCCTGAGCCCGCGGCTGGTGGAGCCGTGCCAGACGCTTTTCTGAGGCCTGAGGGAAAACGTGACGGAAATATTAAACACAACAAACAAAAAAAACAGACTCAAATATGCGTCGGGTCGATCATGTGACTGACCAGAAAGGATCCGCTAAAACGTCGCGCCCGTCGAAGGAGTAGATGGGTATCCTGGAGTTAACGGGTCCGCCGTCACCGCTGAAAATGGAGCGCCAGTTCCTGAACATGATGTCACCCTACAGAGAAGAAACAGACATTACACTGTAAAAAAAAGTCAGTAAAAACAATAAAAAACTGTAAAAAAAAAAAAAAACACTAATTAAACACTGCAAAAAACTAAAATCTAAGAAATTAAATTTGTCTTTTTCATGTTGATTTGAGCCACGTTCAACTGTCATATCCATAAAAATGTCTTATTTTAAGTTATTTTAATACAAAAATTAGGTCTGAATTGCTTGTAGTAAGTCAGAAAAATCTACCAATGGGGTAAAGAAAAAGTTTCTGGTATAAAGACGTCTTAATAATTTTCCTTATCCCAGTGGCAGATTTTTTTTGACTTGTTACAAGTAACTCAGACCTTATTTTTGTCTTTAAATAACTTTAAATAAGACATTTTTCTGGACATATCAGTAGAACGTTGTTCATAACAAGAATACTAAGATAATTTACTGAAAATAAAACCTAATAACTTGCTTAGATTTCAGTTTTTGCAGAGCAATCACTTCCTTTTATCATATGAAGTATATTGAATAACAGTTAATTGTGAGACTTTGATCTTTACTGTAAATAAAAAAAGTTACAAGTATAACGACCTACCTTGGAAACAAATAAATAGGCTTATATTTTTCTTTTTTTATCTCAAAAATGTTTGCAAATGTTAAACTTAACAATATTATTTGGGTAAAACTGAAGTCATGAAGGTTGTGCACATTGAAATTTGCAGAATAAATGTGTTGATTGTTATTGCTATTAGAATATTTAAAATAAACTTCAATATCTACTCGCCATTTTTTTAACAACTGCCATACACTTGTCTGTTCATTTGCTTGTGTAATACATTTTTTAAATTGTAAAGAGACTTAATGGACACCCTGTATTACTGCATTTTACTCCATTGAATTGAGTTAACACTTCAAAATACTGGGTAAAATTTAAAGCTTTGAAAGTAGTTTTGTATCAAACAAACCTTTAATAATGAGTAGAAGTAATAAAATTCATTTCTCTTGTTGAAAAGATTGAGTAGATATAGTTTAACTGGATTGGACAGCCTGTGTCGCCCGTGTGATACATCCATGTACAGCAGGGTAAAATGTAATTTATTTTGTTAATACTAACAGTTTTAAACTGTAAAACTAACGGGTTGTTCTGTAGCTTTGTTTACAATTTCACCGTACATTTTACAAATTTTCCCTGGCAACCACAGCTTCAAGTTTTTTTTCTGTAAAAACAACATGATGGTTTTTTACAGTGTCGATGTAACCAGACGTTCGTTTTCCTTCTCTTCTTCTTCTTCTTCGTTGTTGTTTTTATGTTGTTGATTGTTTGCAGACTCACCCTGAGGTTGGTGACCGGCAGAGTCTCCCTGAAACCAGGATAAACCACGTGGACCAGGTCTTGTCTGTGCGAGGAGATGAAAGCGCGGTAGTTTGTGGGTAAACCCATCGCCTTCGCCTGCTCGTAACACATTCGATCGGCCGTGTCCAGACCCATCATGTCGCCCGAGTGCGGCTGGTTCAACGCCACCAAGTTCAGCTGCGGGACGAGAAACGACGCGTCAGTGTTCGTCACAAACCAGAAACATTCAGTGTGTTTTTGAATTTT
Organism: Thalassoma bifasciatum; assembly: GCA_008086565.1. NCBI lineage: Eukaryota > Metazoa > Chordata > Actinopteri > Labriformes > Labridae > Thalassoma > Thalassoma bifasciatum. The sequence goes on along the minus strand of RPOG01000975.1, from coordinate 135,493 downwards.
CATTTCATCGTCATGAAACTTTATGAAAGCACAAGTTTCAGGTCAGATGTCAAAGTATCAACACTCACCCTTTCTGTTAGAGAACGCACTCGCTCCATCGTGTCTCCTCTCGTCTGATGCGCAACTCGAGGCTGAAAAAAGCAACGAAAGGAGACGTTTAATTAAAAATCACCACACAGACAGAACTTATTCATCAACTTAAAGTGAAGCAGAAATACCTCGTCCTGTGGGATGATGTTGTTGTGGAGGTAGATCAAGCTGCCGAGCTGTAGAGGAACGACAGGAAACAGAGAAAATCTGTTTGTACATTTTTTAACTTCTTCACTTTCAGAACAGAATAAATCACACGTCAGAGAAGAAATCACACACTTGTAATTATTTATTTTTTTTTTTCAATTCAATTTTTCATTCAATTAGCATTTAAAGACCAGGCACAACAAATATATCACAGATCCAAATATCACATAATGGTTGAAGCTAATTGAAAGGGTGAAGGCTGCTTATGCTTATTTTGCCGACCCGTTTTGCAAAAAATAAAATTAATTAAACAAAAATAAATGTAGAAATAAACTTAATCAACTTAATTACATGGTCTGAGTAACACCATAAGTTTTCTTAATGGAGAAAAGATATACATTTTCAAAACATATTATAGTTGTAAAAATAATCCAATGAAATCCTTTAACAATATTACAACCAAACACAACCCAAGTTCCAATATTTTGTTGTTGTTTTCTTCACATTTGATTTACATATTTTCTTATTACTTTGGTTTTAAACTTGTTTTTAAATGAAGAAAGTGAATTACACATTTTTAATTCACTGTCACAACTATTCCATAAGTTTACACCTTTAACAGAAACACACCTCTGCTTCATTTTAGTTCTTGTTTTCATTTTTTTAAAAACACCTCGTCCCCTCAAATCATTAAAACTCTCTCTGGTTTCGAACAGCCTCTGAGTAAATGCTGCAAAGTTAATTATTGTGTGCTTTACACATTATTTGTGCAATTTTAAATTCAACTAGATGATAAAATTTAAGGTTTTTTAAATTGATGAACAAAGCGTTTGTTGGTTCTCGGTAATGTGAGTGATCAATAATTCTGACAGCTCTTTTTTGTAACTTAAAAATAGGTTGAGAGTTGGTTTTATACGTGCTTCCTCATATCTCCACACAATAGGTCATATATGGGAGTAACAGAGAGAAATACAGCGTGAACAAAGATTTCTTGTTGAGAACATCCTTTGTCTTACAAAGTATAGCGATAGTTTTTGACATTTTAGTTCTCACATTATTTATATGAGGCTTCCAACAAAGTTTGTCATCAATTAACACACCAAGAAATTTGTTTTCATTTACTCTTTCTATTTCAGTACAATCAACCCTGATTTTAGCCTGGGTTTTAATTTTTCTTGTGCCAAAAACTATGAACTAATTTTCTTGATCAGCTCAGAGAGTTTTGAGTTAATAACCTGCTCACAGGGATGTTTTAAGTTCCTGTAGAAGCTTCAGGAGGTTATAAAAGCTAAAATTAGTCTTTTCTCGTACCTGTATCTCTTTCCAGCCCTGTGCAACTTTGAGAAACAGACTTCCTGTTCCTGTGACGTACGCCATCGTTCCCTCGGCGTCTCTGACCGTGTGCTGCATCATACTCTCACGACTGGAGAAGGTTTTCATCTGGGAAACAGAAAAACAGAAAAGATAAACTCTTCAGCTCTCTCAGAAACTTTTTTTTTTTTTTTCATATTTTTATGTGAAGTTTAAAGAAAAGTTCACGTACAGACGCTGCGTTACCAGAAGCTCCAGGTGGTCCAGGGGGTCCTGGAGGTCCAGCAGGGCCCATCATGGTCAAAGCTACAACAAAAGTTTTAAAACAGGCTCAAATTAAGAAGATTTTAGAAGAAGAGACATTCTGAAGACGGCAGAAAATGAAAAACCATAGAGCCAGTTTAGAGTTTTTGGAAAACTAGGATGACACTAAGGTGTATTTTTCAACAGTTGAGCTATGAGGTGATTAGATCAAACTGTCTGACGGGTTAAACAGGTGAGAAAACACTTAGAAAACTGTGTAAATTCAGCTTCAGATAGACTCTGGGTGTTTAAATGTGAAGCTGGCAGCGAAAACTAAACCAGAAACCTTTGTGTCCCACAGCAGAAACAGAATGTTAAAAACAATGAAAACTGGATAATGCAGGGTTTTTTCATTATTGACATGTCTGTTATGTTGCCGTTAAAAATAAACAAATAATCACATTGTTTTCATGCGATAACAAACTGTTTTTTTTTTTTGTCATTGATCAGTGTGAGATCATGTCGTTGTTGACTGTTTCAGTGAACGTTTCAGTAAAATCATCTGGTCAAACAACTTAAAACTGATTTCCATGCAGGCTTTTTTTTTTGCTCATTTTACTGGTAAAATATTTTGAAAACCTCAGGTCCAAAGCCAGGCAAGGTCGCTCAAAGTGTAAACAAGAGGCAGAGGAAATTTCAGTTTTGGGGATCCCATGATAAAGATGCAGTAGTTTGTTTGTAGGAATATATTTGTTCTCTTTTCTGGTCGGTGAATAAATCAGGAGATCTTCTCTTAGGGTTAGTGGAGAATTAAAGTCAAACTCTGATAAAACACAGTCCAAGTGAACATTAGAAAGTGTTAATGTTACACCAAACAATTCAAAGTCCTAAAGCTGAGATAAAACCACATTAACCAACTCAGGAACAAAGTTTTTGGTCTAATCAACATCTCCTTGTCTGATGAGCAGCAGCAGGCCTGCTGACTGTGCCTGTGGTCTCTAAAAGTAGTATGGGAGGTCGAGCCTTTAGTTATCAGGCTCCTCTTCTCTGGAACAACTTACCAGTCGAGGTCCGGGGGGCGGACACCCTCTGGATTTTTAGTAGCAGACTTAAAACTTTCCTTTTTAATAAAGCTTATAGTTAGAGCTGGATCAGGCCTGAACCAGCTCTTAGTTATGCTGCTATAGGTTTAGACTGTTGGGGGGAAACTGACACACTAGGCTTCTGTTTCCCTTTCTCCTCTATCAGTCTAACTTTTATCTTAATGCACTATTATAGTTATTACCCATGATCCTCTGGGAGTCTCTGAGCTTGTTTGTAGGTTCATCTGGATTGTTGCTGTGGATCTACCAGCTGATGTGGGACGACCTGACTCCAGCCGCTGTGGCTTTGACAGTTACCCAATTTTTCTTCTCTCTCTCTCTCTCTCTCTCTCTGTCTAACATGAGTCTGGTTCTGTCCGAGGTTTCTGCCGTTAAAGGGAAGTTTTTCCTTGCAACTGTAACTTTGCTAAAAGCTGCTGCAAAGTGCTTCACTCATGGTGGATCAAGATGAGATAAGATTCCTTATCCTGTCTTGATGTTGGGTCTAACATTAACAGGTATCAACCTGCTAATGTTTTGTAAAGTGTCTTGAGATAACGTTTGTTATGATTTGGCGCTATATAAATAAAGATTGATTGATTGACTGATTGATTGATTGATTGATGAACCAAACCTGAGCCGTATCTTGATCCGGACCCTGGTGGTCCTGGTGGCCCCGGTGGTCCAGGAGGGCCCACTGGTCCCTGTCTGCCATAACCCGGGATACCTGGTGAACCTGGCACCCCAGGAGGCCCCTGAGGACCCAGCACTGACTCTCCTTTCGGTCCCTGAAACAAACCAGGACAATTTAATTCACGATCTCTGGTGAATTTTCTGACATGAAGAGGAAACAAAAACTCACCACAGGTCCTGGTCTTCCTGGGATCCCTGGTCTCCCAGAGAAACCGTCTTCTCCTTTGTCTCCTTTCTCTCCTTTAAAGCCCTGGTCTCCTCTGGAGCCCTGTGGGTTCACACACAGACAAAAAAAACACATTAATGAGCTGAGTTTAGGAGTGTAGAAACATTTTAGAAACAGTTGAAAAGAAACTCACCCAACCGCCTCTGGGAAAGAGATCGTCTGCAAAACAGAAGATTTAATTCCTTTTATTCACAGTTTTTTTTTCAGTAAATCATTCTCTTTTTACATGCATTTAAAGGTTTACAATCATTCTACTTTATGACACTGATTATTTTGACTCTTACAACAATTTTTGCATTTATTTTCAAACTTTTAACTCACTGTGTGGTGCAGGAAGCCCAGGGAGACCTCTCTCTCCTTTTTCTCCTTTTGCTCCTGTTTGACAGTTTCCTTACAGACAAAAGAGAAATACATTCAAGTTAATATTTAAATATTTGATATAAATATGGAAAAGTAAGACTTGAAGAATTTTTTGAGCAAATAAAAGACGTCATGATCTACCTGCTGCAACAGTTCCATCTGGATTCAGCTAAAAAAAGAGGCACGAATGAGTTAAATTATGCTATGAATGATAAATTAAATTCATCTTTTTTCTCCTGAGTTTATACAGTAAGAAGAGGTAAAACTAGAGTTTGCAGATTAAAAGTTTTGAACTTCGTATTTTATGCAGCAACGAGATGAAGAATGAGGGAAAAGAAAAGGTTGTTGAATAATTTTTTTAAGTGTTTGTTGTTGTTGTAATACTATGTTTGGCCACACGAGGCAGAGGTGAGTCCTACTGAAGTACTGCAGAGTATTCAAGCTAAATACAGAGTTTCAGAAAACTTTTTCCACCAATTTGAAGTCACAAATACAAAAAGAAAATTAGATTAGACTTGGAACTTTGTTTTTTAATATCTTGATCTGTTAGAACATATTAAACCATCCAGTCTTTGTGGTTCACATCATAATAAACATGCAAATGATTCATGCACATGCAGATTGTTTGTGGATTAAAGAGATACCTCGTTTCTGTATTTGCAAAAAGCCTGCAGCTTTCCAGACCGGACATGCAACGAGCAGGAATATTTAGGAGAGGATCCGGAGCAGTTCTGATAAAGTGATAAAGGTTTGAAGTGTTAGAGTTAGAGGGAACAGAGGAGGAGAGAGGAGCATGCAGTTCATCTGTGCAGAGGAGGAGAAGAGAGGGAGGTGAGGGAAGGAGGTCAAGAGAAAGTGGAGAATCTGAAGAAGAGGTTTATCATTGACGAGTTTAAAGAGACAGAGACTTACGGCCATTTTACAGTGAGGTCTGGGCGGGACGGGGAAGACCGTCTTCAGAAAAAAGAGGAGAAAGTCAGAATGTGACTGTAAACACTTCACGACTGAGAGAAAATGTGTCAACATTGATCCATGAGTGTGTGAAGATGAACTTACTCCTTTAGGGCAGTTGTAGATTCCTGGTCGACCCGGTGGCCCCGGAGGACCAGGAGGCCCCTGAGAAGAGAAAGAAAAAAAGATAAAGAGAGAGAACAGGGTGAGATACAGAAAAAGTTTTCTACTTAAAGCTCCTGTGAGGAACTTTTGGTGTGCATCATTGTGGCGCCCTCCTGTGGACAAAGCCTCATTTCTGATCTCTATGCTGGTTTTCTGTTGTGCATGTGTTGGTGTTTTAAGGCGCTTTAAACTTTTTTGGGAGCTCTAAGTTCAGGTGTGACTCACGGGCAGTCCTGCAGGGTCTCCTCTCTCTCCTTTGAGTCCGTTCTGACCTGGACGACCCTGAAATGACATCATACAACATCAGAGTTACACCTGCTTCCATCTTTAAAAACCGCAGCATCTTAATCTCCTGATGAATAAAATCATGATCACAATTTACACCAAAGATCGTCCAATGAGCTCATGATACTCACAGGTCTTCCAGGGAAACCAAACTCTCCTTTAGGTCCCGGTGGTCCAACTGGTCCCTGACAGACACAAAACAAACTCAGTGGAAGAACGTTCTCTAATCCCGGAGCTGATAACTCTGAAAAAACTTGAACTCAGCTGTTTTTCATCTTTGCTGTCAGTACTTACAGGCGTTCCTGGAGGTCCAGCTGCTCCCAGATCACCCTGAAAACACAGGAAGGATTTATGAGCTTCTACTAAAAGGTTTTTAAGTAACTTCAATCCCTGTTGATATTCAAATCCTGGAGAAACACGCACACACACTTGAGTGAATGAATCAAACAATGACTTTCAATTCCTGTTTAACCTGCATTCAATTAAATACACCACAAAAACAAGATATGTATTCCTCATTCTGATAAAATGTATTGTTGTACTAATTGTTGAAGCTTTGGAGCTGGAATTCTTTAAGGGGGACAGGTCTGGACTGGAGGCAGGTCAGTCTAGTAGCTGCACTCTTCTACTACAGAGCCACGCTGTCTTGCTGAAATAATCAGGGACGTCCCTGAAAAAGACAAAGTGTCTTGGATGGCAGCAGATGTTGCTCCAAAACCTGTTTGTACCTTTCAGCATTAATGCTGCCTTCACTGATACTGGGACAGTTACCCATGATGCCATGGTGGCGGCGGCGTTTGTGTGTGTTGTTGATGTGTGACTTTGTCTTTGCATGGTAGAGTTTGAACTGTCACTTGTAGATGTAGTGATGAACTGTGTTAACTGACAATGGTTTTCTGAAGTGTTCCTGAGCCCACGTGCTAATATCCTTTACACAATGATGTGGGTTTTTAATGCAGCGCCGCCTGAGGGGTCAAAGGTCATTCAATGTTGGTTTTGGGCCTTGCTGCTTACGTGCAGAGATTTCTCCAGATTCTCTGAATCTTTTGATGATATTATGGTCTGTAGATGATGAAATCCATCAATTCCTGCAGTTGGACAAAGCTGAGAAACATTGTTCTTAAACTGTTGGACCATTTGCTCACGCAGTTGTTGACAAAGTGGTGAACCTGGCTCCATCTTTGCTTGTGAAGGACTGAGCCTTTTGGGGATGATGCTCCTTTTATACCCAATCATGACACTCACCTGTTTCTGAACCTGTTCACCTGTGGAATGATCCAAACATCAGCAACTTTACCAGACTTTTGTTTAACCTGTCCAAGTTTTTAGGAACAAGGTACAGAATCAAATTCAAATCAAGTGGAGATTTAGAAAAATAAAATCTGTTTTATTTACGTTTTACACGTCTATCTGTATTGGACTTGGGGTTGTAGGTTCAGGTGTTCCTTGTCTTGGTACTGATGATTTTGCCAACACAGTGAGACTTTCATGTACTCAGTATCATTATATTTTAGTTATTTTTGAATGTTTTTGTGTTTAATATCAAGTCAAATTGTTGACAAAGTGGTGAACCTGGCCCCCTTTGAAAATAACTGTATTTTGCTACAGTGAGTTGAAATTTGTCCTAACTTCATTGACATTCGTGAACACACTGCACCTTTCAACTCCTGAAGTGTTAGTGTTTGCAAACTCTCTGTATAAATGTTAATGTTTAAAGTTCTTACTCTGTCTCCTTTGGGTCCTGTTGGACCAGAGAGGCCTGACATCATGGATCCATCTGCAGCGATGATAAAACCAGGCTCTCCTTTTTGTCCCTGCACACCAGAGGAGACACGAGTAAGAAACAGAGGCACAATCACGTCCACCTTTTTTTCATTTCTTCATTTTTCACTCGCTCACTTTCAGTCCTGCAGGTCCACGAATCCCTGGAAACCCAACGTCCCCCTTCAGACCCTGCAAACAAAGAGGGAATGATGAACAAATTAAAGAAACCACAGGGATGAGATCAAACGTTTGACTGTCCTGGTTTTACAGCTGATGTTTGTGCAGCAGCAGCTCTGACAGCTGAGAACAGCGATGTTAATCTCAGGACGTTTGTCTCTGATTGATGTTTCTGTTTCCTACTCACAGCGCCTCCCTGAGCGTCAAAAATCCCCGAGAGGTTGAAGGATCCATCTGTATCATTCAGCAGAAGCTGCAGAAGATGAAGAAAGTTATTTATGTGATCAGAGCGGCTGAACCAATCAATCACGGGAGCAGACGGATGTTTTTCTCTTCGTCTTCTCATCACTCAGCAGGATGGAAGAATAAACTTCTTTCTCACTGTTACTCACATCCTGCAGGTTGATGATGGCTCCTGGAGGTCCGGGGGGTCCGGGGGGGCCGGGGAGACCGGTACCATCCCGTCCTGCTTCTCCCTGAAAGACACATTTTTATAGAAATGAAGTCACATCCTGAAAAAGTCCAGATATGAGGCGTTTATTCACATTTCCTGTTCCAAGGTTTTACCTTAAGTCCTGGTTCACCTTTGCCTCCCTTTGGTCCCTGCAGAGCAACCGAGAAGAGACAAAGTTTTATTTTGACAGAGAAACATTTGTCTTAACTGTTTCCCTTTTGTCCTTTTGTTGTCTTTGCAGCTGACTCTGAGGAAATAATGAGTATATTGTATGTGATGGCAAAGCAAAGCACTGTTGCACTGCAAAAACTGGAAGTCTAAGTAAATGTTTTTGTTTTATCTTTAATAGAAAATGTCTTTGTATAAGAGCCACGTTTACCTTTCCAGTCCATAAAACGTGTCAGATATTTATAGATAAAAATGATGTCTGCATTGCTTGTAATGAGTAAAAATCTGCCAATGGGGTCAGAAAAATTTGCTCGTCAACTTTCCTGAAATTAGAACAATGTCTTAATACAAAAAACTTTTTTCTTACCCCACTGGAAGATTTTTTGACTTGTTACGAGCATTTCAGTCGACATTTTTTTCCTCAAATAAGTGGAAAAAAATAATTTCTTGGACTGGTCTGGTGAGTGTAGCTCGACTTAAGTCTTAGAACAGTGGATCCCAACCTTTTCCAACTCAGGGCCCATTTTTAAGTCTCAAAAATGTTTGCGGCCCACCCTCGACCCAATAAGTACAGAGGATATAAAATTCCTTGTTAAAGTCCCATTGTGACAACAGCCAAAAATGTAATAAAACCAAATATGTCATAGCTGGTAATGTAACAGATTCCGAACCCAAAACAAAATAACTTTTTAGTCAAAGTGAAACAATTTTTTACAGTTTGTGTCAGTTATTACATCCAGGCTTTTAATACATTCTTTTTGTTGTGTTTCAGGCTCGGCACTTTCGTTAAATTTTTGGCAAGATATTACATTTTGGGTTATTTCTTTTATTACATATTGGGTCATTAAATTTAAGTCAGGTCATGTTACCCATTTGGCTCTAACTTGCCTTTTTAGTGGACATTTTTTATATATGAATATCTGAACATTTTTATTTTCCCAAACCAAGTTATCAACTGATTTTTAACATTTAAAAAAGTATTCCGTGTATTTGTACCTTTCTTTCTTTGTTTGTATCTTGTATCTCTATATAATCACACTCCTCTAAAATCATAACATTTTGGAAATGATTTGGCGGCCCACCTACAATACCCTCAAGGCCCACCAGGGGGCCGCAGACCACAGGTTGGGAATCACTGTCTCAGAAGACACTATTTTTTTACTAAAGACAGGAGATAAACACTTGTTTGAATTTCTTTTTTTTGCATTATTCGGTGCCATTTTGGGTTATTTTTCAGTTCTGCTGTCCTGGTTTGGATCCTCCCATGTTTGAGATTCTAATAATAATCTATTTATGAAATAAAAGAGACATAAGTAAAATGAGGAAAAGATTATTATAAGGAATGCCTTTCAAAAACTTCAAAATAGATTTATAGAGCAGTTTCTCTGTCTTAAATTGATCATTTATTGTTAAGTTTGTTGATTAACTGACCTCTGCTCCTTTAAGTCCTTCAAGACCTGGAAACCCGGGTCGTCCGATGATGCCTGGCTCCCCCTGCAGGTCACAGAGAGAAATGTTCATAACTGGGTTTATTTTTATTTCATGGTCATAAAATGAAAATGAACCCTGTGGTGCATAGTGGTCACTATAGTGACACCTATTTAAAACTTATTTACTCCTAAATTCAATGGTTCATGTGGTGGAAATTTAGATTAGCCTGTGTCAGGATATTTTTATTCTTCTTAGGACTTGAAAAAATGTTTTCGATTCTTTTTCCAAATATATATATTTAAAAAAAAAGTTATAGACAAACATTTGAGGGTAAAACAGCGTAATAACTATAAATTATTCAGTGTTAAAATGGATGACAGAGAGTCAAAATGTTTTGCAAAGCATTAAAAAAAGATTATTCATGAAATTACCCCCCAAAAAAAGAAAGGAAGTAGAACAAAAACAATAGTTGTTTACATTAATTTCACTCTTTTATATGTTGAATGTTCTGTTACAAATATTTGAAGAAAAAAATGGAAAACTTTTTTTCATGCCTTAAGACAAATAAAAACACTCAAAGGAAAAACACTGGCTTTCATAATTCATGCATCAGAGGGTTAAAACACTCTATAAAACTCACTTATATCTGACAACTATAACCTCAAACGCAGAGATTGAAGAAATTTATTACCTTTTGTCCTGGAGTTCCAGGAAAACCAGCTGGACCATTATTACCCTACAAAAATAAAAAAATAAAAAAAACAAGAAGACAGACAGAAATAAGAGGTTTTATTCTTCTTCCAGCTTGACTTTTATCGGCAGATAAAATCTACGGTCACGCTGCCGTGAGTCTCACCTGAGGTCCTCTCAGTCCAGGAATTCCTGGAGGACCCTGGGAAATAAAGTAAAGAAGATTTAACAGCCACCAAAAACCAAGGAGTCGATAAAACAGCAGAAAAAAAAAAAACATGCATTTTACCTGTGGACCTCTAGAGGGCACTGCACCAAAACCACTCAGCATCCCGGACCCTTCCAAGTCCTGAAAACAGTCACAACAAACTTAGTCCTGAATATCTCACTTTTAAATACTTTCCTTTGTGATGATCTTACCTCAAAGTCAAAGGCGTACCCTCTCCCTGGGGGCCCAGGTGGACCAGGTAGACCCCTCGGACCAGGCGGCCCCTCTGGTCCATCTGCTCCTGGTAGACCTGGGAACCCTGCAGGACCCTGATCCCCCTAAAGACAAAGACTCAGAGTAAAAATGAGGTTTCAGAGGATAAAACGAGCAAACAGAGAGGTAGAAAACTGCACCTTTAGTCCGGGCTGCCCGCTCACTCCTCGTTCTCCCTGAGACAAAATAAAACAGAGAGAGTTAAAGAAACAGACTCGTTTATGTTTGATCTCTTTAGCTTCATTAGCCTGCAGGGGTCAGCTCATTAACAGCCCTCTCTGTGTGTTAGCAGGTTATTCACTTTGTGTGTGAGAGAACATTAAGATGTCAGCTCAGGGGAAATCAGAGCTGATCCAGGTGGAAAAAAAACACAGTTTAAGTCTGATTTACTGCTGCAGGGATTTAATATGTGACGAATCAGGTCAGAGTGGATTCATTAAAGACGTCACCTTTTCTCCTTTAGCTCCAGCTGCACCTGGATCTCCATCTCTGCCATCCACACCCTGAGAGAGAAACAACAGTTAATGTTCTACTTTTTCTGTACAACCCTGATTCCAATGAACGTTGTGTAAAACCTGAATAAAAACAGAATGATTTGCAAATCCTGTTTGACCTAAATTCATCCAAATACACAACAAAGACGAGATATTTGTTGTTAAACTGATAAATTTTACTCAATAATCATTTGTGAACTGAGGACACTAATAGTTGAAGTTTTGGAGCTGGAATTCTTTCACATTATTGTTCATGAACAACTTCAGTTCAAGTCCAGGTCAGTCTAGTAGCTGCACTCTTCTACTACAGAGCCACGCTGTTGTAACAGGAGCAGAATGTGTCTTGGTTTCATCGTCTTGCTGAAATAATCAGGGACGTCCCTGAAAAAGACAAAGTGTCTTGGATGGCAGCAGATGTTGCTCCAAAACCTGTTTGTACCTTTCAGCATTAATGCTGCCTTCACAGATACTGGGACAGTTACCCATGATGCCATTTCCTGCAGTTGTGCGTTGAAAACATTGTTCTTTAACTGTTGGACTATTGTTAACAAAGGTGTGACTGAGGGAACATTTGCAAAAAATCAACAAAGTTTATACGTTTGAACATTAAATATCTTGTCTCTGGATTCAATTGAGGATTTGCAAATAATTTTTTTGGTTTTTATTCATGTTTTACACAACGTGCCAACTTCATTAGAATTGAGGTTTTACAAAAAGTGTCCTGATAAATACTTTAACTTTACTTTAATATCACATTTATTCATATGAGGAGGTTAGTAAAAGCTTTTAAAGGCATTTGAAGAAAAAAAAGACACATTTCCCCCAAAAGATGCTGCAGCAAACCATGTTCACTTCTCCATGAACATGGGTTTTCAAATAAAGTTGAGGAAAATTCTGTCTTTTCAGCCCCGTTATACCTGACCAGACCCTGAACCAGAACCAGAACCAGAACCAGAGCCACTAAACCACTCCTCAATCACCTGCAAAGAGTTTCTCATTTTACTCCTGTTATGTTTTAATCAGGAAGTGTGAAATAATCATAATAAAATTAAACAGAAGTGAGTGAGTTTTAGCTTCACTGTAGATGTGAAATAAAAGAGCAAAGACGTCACAGAGTGGATTTATGAAGTGAACTGAACGCTGACTCACAGGTAAACCAGGTTCACCTCTCTCTCCGTCTCTCCCAGGAGCCCCGGGGGGTCCTGGGACAACGTCCTCAGACGGGGATCCTGGAGGCCCTGGGGGCCCCGGTGGCCCTGGAGGCCCCTGATAGAATAAAACAACAGCGAATGAACAGAACGTTCCCAAACAAAGAGACGGAGAAAAGAGGAAACAAACTGACCCTGAGAATCTCTGCGTCACTGTCGAAGTCATCGAACCCTGAGCCCTCCTGATGGAAACACAAACAGCTCCTGTTAAAAACTCACTTTTTTCACATTCACCTCCCAGAACATGAAATTAAACCTACCAGGAGCCGCGCAGTCTTGCTGGGGTGTCCTGGAGGTCCTGGAGGACCTGGAAGACCCGGTAATCCAACTCCAGGATCACCCTAAAAAAAACACAGGTTAGATATTTAACAGCAGAGTTTTCATAAATCAGATTAGAGCTAGAGCTGAACAATTCACAAAAATAAACTTATTATAATTACTTTTTCCTATATTGTGATTTTTTTGTGTGATTATTTCTGATTATTTGTTTCCCATCTTCTCTGTTTTTAAACAAACTCATTGTTGAACATGAACAGTTTCATTAATTACAGCACAACAACAACAACCCACTACCACTACAACTGGGACTGATTTTTACACATTTAAACCACTTTTACCTTCTTTTTTAACACTTTTGGAACAGTTTTTTATACTTTCTAACTATCTTCCAGGTTCACTCCCAATTTTCTTGACATTTCTTGTTGTTTCTGCCCATTTCTAACACTTTTGGAACAATTCTTGCAACAAACTGAGTATTTTCCCAGTTTAATTCAATTTTTTTTTGCCATTTAATTTTTATTTAACCGTTTTTACCAGTTTTTCGTCACTTTTTTTTGCCATTTTTGCAACTTTTTGGGATTTTTTAAAAAGTTTCCCACAATTTTCCCCCTAGTTTTTGTTGCTTTTTGGCCATTTAAGCCCATTTTCACTCTTTTCTTTTGCATCTTTTGGACTATTTTTTTGATACCCTCTCACTATTCTCCAGGTTCACTTCCAATTTCCTTGCTATTATTTGTTGCTTTTTGGCCATTTTAGTCACTTTTCACTCTTTTCTGCCACCTTTTTACCACCTTAAACTAAGTTTTATTGCTCCTCTTTGCTGTTTTTGTCTCTTTTCACCACTTGTATAGTTTCTTTTGTAAAGGTCGTTTTTAACAGTTTGTCTCTTTGGTTGAGTAAACACTTTTACCTTCTTTTTTTAACACTTTTGGAAGTTTTTTTAAAGTCTTCTCACTCTGTTCCAGGTTCACTCCCAATTTTCTTATCCATTTTTGTTGTTTTTTCTCATTTTTGCCCATTTTTTTTGCAACAAATTCACTACTATCCAAGTATATTCCCAACTTTCTTGCCACATTTGTTTCACTTTGGCCATTTTTACCACTTTTCACTGTTTTTCATCATTTTTGAAACTTTCTGAATGTTTGAAAGTTTCTGCCAACTACTTGTTTAGGTGGATTTTTGTTGCTTTTTGTCCATTTTGGTTACTTTTCACTCTTTTTTTTGCCGCTTTTGGACCATTTTTCAACTTTTGGAGTATTTCCAGGTTTAATTCCAATTTAAATGCCAATTTTTGTTGCTTTTTGCCAATTTTCACCACCCAAAACTAACTTTTAGAGGACATACTTAAGTTTAGTCTTATTTGTGATTAATTGCCCAGCCCCAATAAAATAATCAAAGTCAGGTGTTTCTTTACCTTTTCTCCCTTTGGACCTGGCTCTCCTTGAAGTCCTGGAAATCCTGGAATCCCAGTCGCCCCCTTTGAGAAGCAGAGTTACGAGTTATAAAGATGTGAAAACAGGAATGAAATGATCAGATTTTTTGTATAAACCAGCTAAATCCTGGTAAAGACTTTCACTCACAGTGTCGCCGTTTTCTCCTTTGCTTCCCTGGAGAAGAAACAGAAACATCAGTTTATCTCTAAATCAAAGCACTGACCTAAAAACTTTAAGATAATAAAACCAAAAACTCACAGGTTGACCGTCTTTCCCAGGAAGTCCAGGAGTCCCAGCAGGTCCCTGTGGCCCCTGTGGCCCCCGAGGCCCCGGCTCCCCTCCTCCACCGCCCCCTGAAACTTTACCTGGAGAACCAGGTGGTCCTGGGGGTCCAGCTGAACCTGGTTCACCTCGCTCCCCTTTCTGTCCTGGAGTCAGCTTCAGCGACTGAGGGTGAAACGAGGCAGAGAGATTAAAACGTGTCATTTGGCTCAAAATGCTTCAACACTTTTGTATTTTTCATTTTATTTCTAAAGCTCATCATCCTTGAAATGTGAAGCTGCAAAACTTAGTTTGAGGTGGTAAAAATTGCCAAAAAGTGACAAAAAGTGGCATTTAAATTGGGATAAAACCTGGACATACTCAAAAAGATGCAAAAAAATTGGCCAAAGGTGGCAGAAAAGAGTGAAAAGTGACTAAAATGGCCAGAAATTAACAAATAATAGCAAGGAAATTGGGAGTGAACCTGGAAAATAGTGAGAGGGTATCGAAAAAATAGTCCAAAAGATGCAAAAAAAAAAAAAAAAAGAGTGAAAATGGGCTTAAATGGCCAAAAAGCAACAAAAATTAGGGGGAAAATTGTAGGAAACTTTAAAAAAAAAATCCAAAAAAGTGGCAGAAATGGTGGAAAAAAGTGACGAAAAACTGGTATAAATAGTTAAATAAAAATAAAATGGCAAAAAACAATGGAATTAAACTGGGAAAATACTCTGTTTGTTGCAAGAATTGTTCCAAAAGTGTAGAAAATGGGCAGAAACAACAAGAAATGTCAAGAAAATTGGGAGTGAACCTGGAAGATAGTTAGAAAGTATAAAAAAAATGTTCCAAAAGTGTTAAAAAAGACGGTAAAAGTGTTTAAATGTGTAAAAATCAGTCCCAGTTGTAGTGGTCGTGGGTTGTTGTTGTTGTGCTGTAATTTGGCTCAAAATTCTTCAACACTTTTGTATTTTTCATTTTATTTCTAAAGCTCATCATCCTTGAAATGTGAAGCTGGGAGAAATTCTCTAAGTTAAACTGAGAAAATATCCGTTTTTCTCCTTATAATTTCCAGTATTTCTGCTCTGACAACCATTTTTTTCTTGGATAAATCAGTTAAAACATCTACAAACATGTCAGTTTAAACATCTGTTGCACATATTGGACTTTTATTTTCAGGTAAACACATATAAATTAGGTTTTGTGACGATAAAAATCATGAATTCAGTTGTGTACGCAAAGCAGGAAGATTTTCAGTTTGGCTCGTGTCTGAATTGTTGTAGCTGTGACAAACTCTCAGTAAAAGTAAAGATAATTTTTCCTTAATTATCATATGAAAAAACTACTCACAGAATCAGGAACAGAAGCAGGAGAGTCTGTCTGAAATGATCTCACTGCAACAGAGAAATGAAGTTAAAAACTTTATTTTTACAGCTTTAAAAGGTGAAAACATGAAGAATAAAAACTCATATCATCTGTTGTGATGTGAAAAACTTGATTGGGGAAATAAAAGGAGTCTGCAGCACCACCTGCTGGTGAGTTTTGTTTGTGCATCACAGCAGAGAAAATCTTATTCTGCAGTTTTTTCCACTTGATCCTGATTTTTTTTATTATCACCTCCTGCTGTGGTCGTCTCCACCTCCTGTCCTGAAGTCTCCTCCGTGTCCTCGTCGTCAAACGTGGTCATGTCGGTGGGCGGAGCTCTGACGGGGCTGCTGGAGGTGGGGTCGGGCTCCGGGAGGGGCTGAAAAAAAATGACAATCAAAGTCACATCAGGAGACGAAGCAGAAAACATTTATCTGAAGTGATTCAATCAGTGTTGGAATAAAGTTTTTATTTCAATGTGACATAAAGGGGTCAATAATGTGACGTCCCCTTTTTTGTGTCTGAGTGCAATATTTCCTTCCATCATGAATTGAGTATTTCATCACATGTATTTCTTTATTCTATGAAACCTGTGTTATTTGAACACATCTTTAAACTATTAAAATATAACATGTTTTTTTGTGTTTTGGTTCCTCAAACCCCCAAAATGTCAGGTGGTGCAACCGTCCTGACAAGTATCCACAGTAATTAAACTCTAAAAATTGAATGTCAGTTATTGTAAATGGAAATTAAAAATACAGTGGCATTATTTTATGCTTGAACCTTTTTAAATAAAACATTCTTTGCAAATAAAAACCGTAACATTAGACTTTTATTTTAAAGTGAAGAGAATAAAACAGGAAACAGGAAACTGCATCAGCCAGAGGAGCCCAAATGACATTTGTGACCAAGTGGAAAAGTTTGTAGATTTCTCTGAAATACTGATAAAAAAGGTTTTTTCACTTCATTGGTGACTGGAACAATTTCCATGTCAGGTGGTACAACCAATGTAATAATGTGAAATGTTATTTTAACATCAAATTATTTATCTTATTCACAAATAAAAGAAATGAAACACACAAAATGAAAATGTATGAGTCACTACAGACACTTGAGAGATACTTGCCAATAATTTCACACAGAAAAAATAACAGGAACATATAAATATATTTTCATATATTTGGTTGCACCACCTGACATTTTTGGGTGCTCAAATTAAAAATACTAGAAAATAATGAAGCTAAAAACTTTGAAATGTTGGTCAACTACTGAAATCTGTTAGAAAACATAATTCTTCTCTCAGAAATATGTTTTTATCCATTTTCAAAGAACTTCTTAAAAATACGTTTTTAGACCCTCTTTTTGTCATTGACCCAAAGACACTAATGAAGAGTTTTAGATGCATCATGGGTAAAAGATGTGCAGATGTGTCTCTGCAGAGTTTGGATGGAGTCATTGGGCATGTGGCAGGAAATGTTTCCTCTCAGATCAGAACAAATGTCAGACAGAAACATTCCTCACATTTCTCTGATCTGACTCACGCTGCTGCTGCTGCTGCGTTACGTCAACCTCACTTTATCCCTGAACTGTTACACAACATCAAAACTCTTCATGAGGCTTCTTTTCTCTCACTTTTGAGCTTAAATCAAACTGAAATCAGCTCTCAGGCTTTCGGAGAAAAAACTTATGAGATGAGCTCCACTGTTGCCAAAGTTAGAGCGCCATCTAGTGTCTGTTTGTGATATTTAAGAGACTGAGGAGGGTTAGAAATAAGGTAATTTATCACAAAGTAGATTAAATCACAATATGTCCTGTTGCAATATTCTAATGTCAGACAGTGAAATATTTCTATAACTAGAAATGTGTCAGAATATCAGCTACAGTTTTATCAGCAGGTGTTTTCTGTTCTACACCAGTTACTCAACCAAAGAGACAAACTGTTAAAAACTACCTTTGCAAAAGAAACTATACAAGTGGAGAAATGAGACAAAAACAGCAAAGAGGAGAAATAAAACTTAGTTTGAGGTGGTAAAAATTACCAAAAAGTGGCATTTAAATTGGGATAAAACCTGGACATACTCAAAAAGATGCAAAAAAAAAGAGTGAAAATGGGCTTCAATGGCCAAAAAGCAACCAAAATTAGGGGGGAAATTGTGGGAAACTTTACAAAAAATCCAAAAATGCAGCAGATTTGGTGAAAAAAAAGTGACAAAAAACTGGTAAAAATGGTTAAAATCAACAAAAATGGCCCAAAAAAATGGAAGTAAACTTGAAAAATACTCAGTTTGTTGCAGTGATTGCTCCAAAAGTGGCAAAAAAAGAAGTGAAAAGTGTGAAAAATGGGCAAAAACAACAAGAAATGTCAAGAAAATTGGAAATGAACCTGGAAAATAGTGAGAGGGCATCAAAAAATAGTCCAAAAGATGCAAAAGAAAAGAGTGAAAATGGGCTTAAATGGCCAAAAAGCAACAAAAATTAGGGGAAAATTGTAGGAAACTTAAAAAAAAAATTCAAATAAGTAGCAGAAATGGTTAAAAAAAGTGATGTAAAACTCGTAAAAATTGTTAAAATCAACAAAAATGGAGAAAAAAAATGGAATTACACTGGGAAAATACTCAGTTTGTTGCAAGAATTGTTCCAAAAGTGTCAAAAATGGGCAGAAACAACAAGAAATGTCAAGAAAATTGAGAGTGAACCTGGAAGATAGTTAGAAAGTAAAAATAAATGTTCCAAAAGTGTTTAAAAAAGAAGGTAAAAGTGGTTAAAATGTGTAAAAATCAGTCACAGTTAAAGTGGTAGTGGGTTGTTGTTGTTGTGCTGTAATTAATGAAACTGATCATGTTCTACGAGAAGATGGAAACTAGAAATAATCACACTAGAATTGTAGTACAGGAAATAATATTTGCAATAACATTGTTTTTGGAAATTGTGGTTAGGAATGACAAATATCGGTACCAATATTCCTGTCAGATTAATAAAAATCTATAAATGAAATAATTTAATCCTAATTCAGCTTCTTTCATGTTGTTTTTTATTTCAGGGCTCAGAGTTGGCAGGAAAACGCTCGTATCTCCATGTTCTCGTCTGCAGCCTGGAAGGATAAAAACTGTTTCCTTTGGTCTGAGTCCAACCAGTGTGTGTGTGTGTGTGTGTGTGTGTGTGTGTGTGAGTCAGAGTGTGTATGCCGCTCACACACACTCACCATGGTGAACTCTCTCTCCTCCACGATCTTCTTCACTTCTTCTCGTCCTTCCATGTCTTCGTAGGCTCCGTCTCCGCTGCCGTATCCAGACGCCTGCAGACACAAAAAAAAAACAAAAAAAAACAGAGAAACAGAGACAGGAACGATTAAAACTCCTTCAAGAGTCACAATCAAAAACTAAACCAGGAAAGTTTCCAAAAATGCAGCTTCGCCCGTTTAATAAAAGAAACCCAGAGTTTGTTTTCCCACACTTTGTGTCCTGACGTTGATTTTTCTGTTTAGAGCTCGAGTTTCACTTTAAAAACAACAGATATCGAACATGATTGATGCCAAACGAGAGCAGGAACAGAGCGACGGAGGGGAATAAACACAGATTAAGATAAAAATAACAGTTATGGTCTGAATATCTAAATATTTGACTTCTGATTGGTTTCAGTGACCACATTTCCAGACTAATGAAAACATCAGATATTTGAACTATGATTAGAATAAGTAACACAAAAACAGGGCTGTGACTTGTTTGGTAAGTCTTTGGATTCTGGAGCTCAAATATTGATGATTTTATTTGAAAGAGAACAGAAATATGAGTAAAAAGAATCCAGAGATGCAGAATTTTCTTATATTTAGCTAAACTTGCTTCCACAGTCACAGCAGACTTTTATATGTTGAATGTTTGAGGCTAAAAGTGTTAAATTTTTCTGCAACACAGAAACTTAAGTAATTTCTTTTGTGGCATTTGTGTAGAAATGTCTTTCTTCAGCCCATTTTTCCTCAAGTGCCTCCTTATTATGCATCTTGAAACAGCCAGACCACATTCTTTCAGAGAGTCAAAGTTATTTGTGGGTTTTTCTTTGCATCCAGAACAATTTTCCTGTCAGTTGTAGCTGAAATGTTTGTTGGTCTACCTGACCGTGGTTTGGCATCCTCAGTTCCTTGGATATCTTTTTATTGTTTTATACAGTTGGATTAACTTTTCCTGCAGAAACTTTGACAATTCTTTTTCTTTCCCAAGCTGAGTATGTGACAGCAGTTGGTGTTATTAGAAAAAATAATAAAATGATTTGTCTACCGTAACATGTAAGACTGTGATCTTTTTCACAGTAATTCTAATTGTGCATTAGCTTCAGCAACATGTTTAACACGAAAATTTCACCCCAATAAAGCTTATTTTGATTTGTTCGTACTTTATATGTATTTCAAATTAACAGATAATTGTTCAAAACAGACTGATTCAAGTTTTTGCAACCAGCCAATCAGGGCTCACTGAAACTATTATAAAAACAGAAGCAAAAATAAACATGTTTACTCCTGGTACAAAAATTCACTAATTTTGGGAATGGTACACACACTTTTTTTTTTGGACTTAACTGTTTAGAAGATATTGAGATCATGAGCTCATGTACACTTGGCTTATCAGATCATAACAGAACTTATCTTTTCATGCTCAAATGGTGAGATTTTGAGGAAAAAATTTGCATTTTCTTGTCTTTTTCAACCAGCCCCAAGTGGACAGTTGAGGAACTGCAGCAGTTTTGCAACAACGCTCTACAGCTTGAGTTCTGCAGGTATTTTGAGGTTAGTGGTTTTTATAGCTTATACAAAAGCTGCAAAATCAAATCCACTGGATAGTGAAGCAAAAGAATGAATAGGATGAAGTGTTGTTTTTGTCAAAATCGCATACTGTAGCTTTAAAGAGAGGAACAAATATGCAGAAAAAGGTGAGATGCAGTTCACATATTTGTCCTTCTACTTGATGTTGTGCACTTTTTTCTCCACTAGAGGGAGTGAAACTTCACTATTTGCTGAGAAAGTCTGTTTTGAGTTCACTCACATAAGGATCGTCCTCCTCACACTGGTCGTCCGGGGCCGTGGGATCTGACTTCAGCACCAGCTGCTGGATGGAGCCCTGAAGGAAAAAAGAGAGAGATAATATGTGTGTGTGGGTTAGATAGCGCAGTAATTTAATCCAATCTGTGTCATTAAACTTTATTAAAGCTTTATCGTAGCTTTCCCACACTCCAGCATGAAACCAGTTGGTGGATTTGTCCGTCTGTCATTGTCCAGCTGATTTACATGAACGCTCTCAAACATCTGGCTGCTGGAAACAGGTGTCGCTCGCTCGCTCATTCAGAGTCTTTTTCGCATTAAAACCACAGAATGAATGAACATTTTGACCAAATTATAGCACTTTGCAGAGATTTTAGTGCTTGGAAGCAATTTGCAAAATGAGTTTCGTGTTGTTTGCAGAATATTAAAGCATATTTCACATCCAGAAAGTATTTAAAAACACATCAGAGCCTGCAAACGAAATATCAGCTACAGTTTTTTCAGCAGATGTTTTCTGTTCTACACCAGAGTTACTCAACCAAAGAGACAAACTGTTAAAAACTACCTTTACAAAAGAAACTATACAAGTGGAGAAAAGAGGCAAAAACAGCAAAGAGGAGCAATAAAACTTAGTTTGAGGTGGTAAAAATTGCCAAAAAGTGACAAAAATTGGTGTTTAAATTGGTATAAAACCTGGACATACTCAAGAAGATGCAAAAAATTGACCAAAGGTGGCAGAAAAGAGTGAAAAGTGACTAAAAAAGGCCATAAAGCAACAAATAATAGCAAGGAAATTGGAAGTGAACCTGGAGAATAGTGAGAAAGTATCAAAAAATAGTCCAAAAGATGCAAAAGAAAAGAGTGAAAATGGGCTTAAATGGCCATAAAGCAACAAAAATTTGGGGGGAAATTTTGGAAATTTAAAAAAAAATCCAAAAAAGTAGCAAAAATGGTGAAAACAGTGACGAAAAACTGGTAAAAATGGTTAAAATCAACAAAAATAGCAAACAAAAAAAATAGAATTAATCTTGGCAAATACTCAGTTTGTTGCAAGAATTGTTCCAAAAGTGTCAAAAATGGGCAGAAACAACAAGAAATGTCAAGAAAATTGGGAGTGAACCTGGAAGATAGTTAGAAAGTATTAAAAAATGTTCCAAAAGTGTCAAAAAAGAAGGTAAAAGTTGTTAAAAATGTGTAAAAATCAGTCCCAGTTGTAGTGGTAGTGGGTCGTTTTTGTTGTTGTGCTGTAATTAATGTAACTGTTCATGTTCTATAATGAGTTTGATTAAAAACACAGAAGATGGAAACTGGAAATAATCACACTAGAATTGTAGTACAGGAAATAATATTTGCAATAACATTGTTTTTGGAAATTGTGGTTAGAAATGACAAATATCTGTACCAATGGAATTAAACTGGGAAAATACTCAGTTTGTTGCCATAATTGCGCCAAAAGTGGCAAAAAAAGAAGTGAAAGTGGGAAAAAACAACACGAAATGTCACGAAAATTGGGAGTGAACCTGGAAAATAGTGAGAAGGAATTAAAAATCAGAGCCTGCAAACAGCTGCTGCTCATCCTTCATGCTCATCCTGTTAAGACTTCAACACATCAACGCTGAAACACTTTAACAGCAGAAACCAGAGCAGGAGGAGGTGGAGATGAAGAGTCGATGCAGAACAAACTTCTGATCTGATGAAGTTCAGTCTCTGAAGTTTAACAGAGAGGAAGGAGAGATAAACAGCTGAATCAGAGACATGTGTTTGTGCCGTAAACAACACGTCTGGAATAAACAGAGACATCAGCGTGTAAATCTTTCCACTCCACCGACACACTTTGGTGAATTCCCCCGTTTACTGAGCCCAATGTGACAAAAGTGGTCAGTTTGTAAAAACTTTTAATCATGTTAAAGTAAACTCTTCAGACGGAGGGAAGGTTTGTTTGTGCCTGTGTTTGACTCTGAAACAATAACTGTGTCGATCAGACGAGAGCATCCACACGCAAACGTGAACTCACATGAGGACAGGAAACTTTTTACAGGTTTAACTTATCACCCGGAGGATAAAACAAAGTCTGAAATATAAAAGCTGTAACGACAGATATTCCAGTTGAATCTCAGAGTCTATATTTGAGTCAATGACAAAAAGAGGGTCTAAAACCTTATTTTTAAAAAGTTCTTGATGATTACACCTCTTAAAAGTTTCTCAATTCTTAACGCTGCGGTGATATGAAGACTTTATTTGGCTGCATTGTGTTCAAGTCCTCTTTTTTTCGGAGGAGTTGGTTTTTCATGAGTTATGGTCGTTAAAAACCCGGGTTATAAGTTTTGTTCTACGATGACTGACAGCTGCTGTTTGTGTTTAGTTTTTTATTGGGGATACAAAAAAACTTTGGGAAAGAGAGACAAAAAGAGAGTAGACCTTTGAAAGACAAAAAAAAAAATGTTTTTTTTGCTTTTTTATTATCCGTTTCCACCTAAAATCTCAGACTCTGCACTGCAAAAACGGAAATCTAAGCAAGTCATTCTGTCTTATTTGTAGTAAAAATTGTCTTATTGTTCTTAATTTGAGCCACATTCACCAAACCAGGTCATAAAAATGTCTTATTTTAAGTTTTTTAAGACAAAAATGAGGTGTAAATTGCTTGTAACAAGTAAAAAAAATCTGCCAATGGGATAAGACGAATTCACCCGGGAAGTTTCTTGAAATTAGAAAGATGTCTTAAAACAAGAATCTTTTATCTTATCCCATTGGCTGATTTTTTTTTGAGTTGTTACAAGCAATTGATGCCTCATTTTTGTCTTTAAAAAACTTGAAACAAGACATTTTTATGACTTTGTCTTGAAAATGTGGCTCAAATCAAGAACAGTAAGACAAATTTTACTAAAAATAAAGACATAATGACTTGATTAGATTTCAGTTTTTGCGGTGTGGATGGGTTCGGCTTCAAAACTCTACAATGGTGAGAGGTGGAGCCACTCTCTCCAGTCTATATACCGTCTATGTAATGGTCAGCTGATAGTCACCGGTTAACAGGATCACATTTTTCACTAAAACACCAATAACCAGACTCAGTGATCAATGTGCTTATTATAAGAGGATATTGTGATTTTTACTCCAAAACATCTGTACATTAAATATCTGTCCACTTTTTGACATCCTCCATCCCCTCACCAAACTGGGAGTCATTTACCAACCGTCAAGGTGATGATTCCTGGTTAAATATTGTGTTTTGTTGGTGGTTTACCCCCTGAAGTCGCTCGACCAACTATTGCACTTCACAGCACTTCTGTTGCCACAATGAGCAACTGCAGCTGCAACTCTTTACAAACTATAAACAGGCCTTTGATCTACTCTTTGATAAGTGACCTGCAAGCTGAACCTTTCTGATTGTTGTTTCACTCCAAGCTGTGATGGACTTAGTTTAGTTTCTCTTAAACTTCTTTGTTTTCTTTGAGCCTGACAGTGTGAATGTGTCCCTCAGCTCCCGGTGTTCTGCTTTAAATTGTGACCCTGTAAACTGAAGTCCTAGAGAAAATGCATCCTACTTTATTATGATAAATATAGATTTGCAGCTCATGTTTCAGTCTGTTTCTCCTCCTTGACTCAGGTGGGTCTTTATTTTCTCTTCTTGAATGTAAAAAGGAAAAAAGGTTGGGTACTCGTACGGTGCTGTTCTGTGTCTGCAGCTCCGGGCAGTCGCCGTGTTGAGGAAAATGTTGTTACCAAAGCAACGGAGAAGAGAGTGAGCGTGTTTGTGAGAATGATTTCAGCGCAGCAGCAAGGTCAGCCTCCTTTAAACAGATCCATCAAAGAAAGAGTGACGCAGTCCTGAACACACACAGGCTCATAATCTGTTTCACCACTAGAGGGCGCCGCTTCATGAAATTTAAAGAGGAGTGGAGCTGAAAAGTTGCAGCTTCCTGAGTTTTCTGGCCTCACGCTGATGGATATCTTTTTATATCCCTTTCCTGTTTTATACAGTTGGATTAACTTTTCCTGCAGAAACTTTGACAATTCTTTTTCTTGTCATTAAAAAAATAAAAACAAAAACAAACAATTGTCTCCTGTAAAATGTAAGATTGTGATCTTTTTCACAATAATTTTAGTTGTGCATTAGCTTTGGCAACATGTTTAAAATAAAAATTTCACCCCAGTGAAGCTTGTTTTGATTTGATTGTATTTGATGTGTTTTTCAAATTAGCAGATAATTGTTCAAAACAGACTGATGCAAGTTTTTGTAACCAGCCAATCAAGGCTCATTAATTCTCTTATAAAAACAGAAGCAGAAATAAACATGTTTACAGCCTGGTACAAAAACTCTCCCTTCTTAATCACTAATTTTGGTACACACTTATTTTTTTTGGACTTAACTGTTTAGAAGATATTGAGATCATGAGCTCATGTACACTTGGCTTATCAGATCATAACAGAACTTATCTTTTCATGCTCAAATAGTGAGATTTTGTGGAAAAAATGTGCATTTTCTTGTCTTTTTCAACCAGCCCCAAGTGGACAGTTGAGGAACTGCAGTAGTTTTGCAACAACGCTCTACAGCTTGAGTTGTGCAGGTATTTGGAGGTTAGTGGTTTTTATAGCTTATACAAAAGCTGCAAAATCAAATAAAATGGGCAAAAAATTAATAGTTCAGTAGGTGTTGCTTTTGTCAAAAATTGAATCTGTGTTAAGAAACTTTTCCTTTTTTCACTCTGTTTCCCTAACAAGGTTTTGAGGAAGGTGTTTGACTCCGTCTCTGCTGCGTGGCTGTTGTTGCTCTCCCCGGGTGGAGACAGAGGATCTGTGACGGTGCAGCCAGTTCAAACAGCTGGAAACAGACGCTCACGGCTGGAGCTGCATCGTCTCAGAGAGGGGGAGGAAAGGGGGGAGGAGTACGGAGGAGGACGAGGGAGTCGGGGAAGGATGGAGCGTATCGGCCTTGGACAGAAAAGTGGAGCCAGACTGAAGATTCTGCTGATAGAGGAACATGATGATGGATGATAACGGAGATAAATGAAGCTTAATTCAAACTTTGTCTGTTTTACGTCCAGTTAAAATTCTTCTTTTCTTACTGAACCAAAAACTGAGGCTTGTGTTTGTGCAACTTTGTCTCTTTTTGATTTCTGATATTTTTAAGAGCTGACTCAAGGACATGTTACTCTGTCGGACGCCAGGTGATGCAGAAATTTCCAGACAGAGACGTCGCTGTGAAACGCAAATAAACACCAGAACAAACTTTTTGGAAAGAAAACTTCAGGTGGATGTGATTTAAACATCCTCGTCAAAGTCAGAGAAAGTTTTCCAGCTACAAAACAGAATCCAAAAACCTGAATAAACATGTTTCAGCGTCTCTGCTCAGATTTCTCCCATAAAAACCTTAATCAGAGGAAAAATCTTCTTTCCACGACTGATTTCTGCCCCTGATCTGAACTTACAAAAACTACAAATGCAGCGAGGAGGAGTTTCTGCGTTGTTTCCAGGTCAAAGGTCGAGTGCGCTCAAAGCCCTGAGCTGATTTATTCAGATTCATCCCAACGAGCATGTTTGATTGTTTGTTTTGGCTCTGACTCCACTTTGATTCTCTGAAAAGACTTTGGATCAGATTCAGATGAAACTGAGTTTATCTGAGCCAGGAAATCCATCTTCTTTATCCCGTCCATGATTAAATAGTATTCCCTTCACTCTGGACTATTTTCTTCCCATCATCCCCTCTGTTTCTCTGGGACAAACTCTGCTCCTCTCTCTCTGATTGGGAGCAAAGCGTCACAGCGTTTAGTGTTTGTTTTCTTTTATAAGAGCAGAGAGAGAAAGTGATGGAGACTTTTCAGAGGCTTGTGTTTGATTCTGAAACTTGGCGTTCGCCTTCACGGCCGCTCTCACTGTAAGTCATTCAAGATGAGAGCCGCCATGTTCCAAAATATGTAAATCACGTACAGCCTGTCGTTTACGAGCTCTCGCAGGATGAAGCAGCGCTCGCAAACACATGTGGTCGTTCATTCCCGGTCTCCTGTGACACTCGTAAAGCTGCCAACAAAGACTATTGTGTTCATGTGTCAGACGTAAAACAGGCACACGCCCAAACGCTCAAACGCCCAAACGCCACGTCTGTTTCCGCGGCAGAGGAGGATCTTACACAGATTCACATACGAAGCTGACAAACGAGACACAGATCGGGATCAGACTCACCACAAACCTGGGCAGACCCGTCCCGCCTGCGTTTCCCACGAAGATCCCAGAGCTCGCCTCGAAGGTCAGAGGCTGAGGAGTCCGGATAAAGTCCACACGGTGATATTCTTCACAGTCCATGAAGAGACGCACCTGAGAGACACAAAACACTGATTTTACCCCTTAAATTCAAATCTTTAGTTTCAGAAAATGTCATTTTTTAATCTGTGACTTAAGTCCACTTCAGGATAAATGCAGCTGAAACACTTTTTCTCTTTGTTTGTACAACCATTTTTGGAAATCAATCAAGATGCTTCATGTCAGACATAAAACATCCACCACATCACTTCTACACCTTCTCATCTACATCTGGGAGAAATTTGGACTTTTTAGGTAAAACTTTGTTGGAGTTAGAGAGTTTTTAGTCTCAGGTGACCAAACACATTTGTCCGAAGACTTTGTGCAAACGAAACCAGCTTTGTCAGTGCTCAGTGTCCTCTTTTTCAACAAAAATCATAAAACTATAGTTCCCAGTCACAAATTGCACCTCATTATAAATTCTAATGAAGACGCTTGAAAATAAATGGTCTCGCCAATGATCTAAATGGCGACAGCTGCTTCCTGTGAAAGGTAAGATGATTGGTTTAGTGTTAGAGTGAGTGACAGGTCTTTTAGCCAATAAACAAGCCTCTAATAAAGCTATTACACAAGACCAGTCAAGCAGGGAGCACTTGTTGTCTATCACAAGCTGTCCTGGGATGAAAACTCAACAGAAAAGGATGGGGTCACTTTAGTCTTGCAGCTAGAACCCTGTTGAAAACAAAGACTTGCAGCTTTGTCAGATTGACATTGAGGAGGAAATGCTCTAAGACTGTGAAGCTGCTGTTATTGATGAGAACGGACACGACAGACAGACAAACAACGGACTTTACAGGAGAAATTTCACCACTTGGAATAATTTGATGAAACAACACTTTTGATATGTTTGAACTCTGGATTCCTCTGGTGGAAAGGAGAGTGAATATTCAGGGTACGGGCGTCAGGATGTGACGTAATGACCCCAAACAGGTAGGACGTCCACACTGTTGTGAGTGATTCTTTCACTAATTACGTTTTGTTGGTGAAGAAAACTAAAATGTGTGATAAAGGATGTTTCACTCACCTCTGCCCCCTGCACGGTCAGAGTAAACCTCGCCCACCTCCCCGTCAGGTCTCCCATCTTAAAGGACGCCGCCTCCTGCGTCCCCGTCGTCCCCGGTTCCGTGTAGAACAACACGACTCTCTGGGATCCATCCTCCACCTCGGACAGCGCCACCCCCAGGTGCACGATCTTCTGGTAAGCGTCTGTGATGGCGAACAGCACCCCGCCCTGGCGTGTGGTGGCTTTAGCGGTGACGGTGATGGCGAAGTCGTAGTAGAAGGGGTCGGGGATGAAGGACTTGGTGAGGCGGCCCACGTTGGCGTCCGGGCCGAAGCTGTAGGCGGGGTAACCCTCGAACCCTGTGACGAAGGAGACGGAGGGAGGGAGGGGGACGCCGATGAGCTCGGTCAGGTCCAACGCTCCTGAGGATCCTCGCTCTGTGAAACAAAGAGACGTGGACGTTAGACATGTTTGAGATTTTACTCCAGATGGAAACAAAATTAACTCAAAGCTACGTTGAAGAAGACTGAATAATATCGCCCCCTGCTGGTTGGAAAATTTCTGTAGCAGCTTTATTCTAATAACAAGGATTTTGATGTGTAAAATTTCAATAAGCGCCATGAAAGATAAATTTGAATCAACTTTTATTAAAACAAAGAAAGGCCGCACAGTCACTCTGTACTTGTTGACTAATGTTGGGACTTTTTTTTTTCTTGTTTAACTTTATCATAAATAAACCATGAGTACATTTCAGTCATTAATTCACCACATCAATCAGTGGAGAAGTTACAGGAGCAATAAAAGTAGATAAGTTAAATTAGATGTCAATGAGATACAAAGGAAAATAAATAAATGAAACTAAGCAAAGGAAGGGAACAGAAGTTGTAAATTTTTTTGAGAATTTTTATGTTTTTTTTCATTATTTTTAGTGGCTCAATGAACATTTTTAATTCATTTTTAAAAAGAAACAAATTCAGGGAGAGATTAAACTCCCAATTTTATAAAATTTGTTAAGGTATAAAAGTTTATTACAGCAAAATCCCCATATTTGATTTTTTATTTTGCACCAAAAGTTATCGTGTATTGAAAATAAATCTGAAACCATCTGACTTTTTTATTTTTCCAGCTGGTGTAAAAACTGCGTCCTCATTACCCACGTAGGCTGTTAGTGTAAAATAAAAAGTGATAAATGATTTAGGGGCTTTTATGAATTTGGTAAAAGTAAACAGCTCTTTCATGATGAAGTGAGCAGATTTACCGCTGTTTCTTTCCTGTCACTTCACTTTTATCTCTGGGACCGTTTCACATTTTTGTTGTTGTGTTGTAGTTGAGCTGATTTATTCCAGTAGGTGTCAGTAATTCACCTCAACCTGAGCGCCCCCAAACTGACAAACGCCATTAGCGCCGTGCATTGTGGGAAACAGTACGCCAGGTAGACTGGTCCGTTACAGACTGAGAAATTTTCCCGGATCAGTAGAAACATCCGGGAACTTGTAGTTTACTACAGATCTACCAAGTTTTCACAAACTGATACAACAAACTGATTTTCAGCAGAAGTAGGAGGAGGTTTGGAAAACAGCCACACACTCGCTCTGAGTGTGTGAGTGTGTGTGTGAGGAATGCTTTAATTTCTCCGAGCTCAGATGAGCCTCTGACCCTCAGCTGGATCAGTCCACAGGGAGTGAAGCTCCAGAGCAGAGCTGAGCCCCTCGTCTTCCTCCTCATCCTCCTCTTCCTCTCTATAAGACTGTGAACCCTGTCAGCTTCACACACACATCAAACACTGAACACACACACAGACTCTGGTTTGTTTGGTCTGGACTGGAAACACCTGCTGCTCCAAACACAGGTGGATTCATGAATGTTGATCAAACTCCCAGAGGCTCCTACAACATCTGGACGCTCCAGTTTTTAACTGTTACTGTAAAGAGTGGTTCAACTTTACTTTTATACAAGCAGCTTATCCAGAGTTCAGATGTGGTTTATAGTGAATCTTAACTGCATATACTTCAGCAGTGGCATGCACGGACATTTTGAAGGGTGGAGTTAAAGTTAAAAAAAGGCACAAATCGCCAAGTTTCGGCTCAAAGTTTCGGGAACTTCAGCGCAAGTTTGGTCCAAAGGAGGAGAATTTGCATTTGCTCCCACGAGAGCACTTCACCTCATGTTTTTGCTCCCACGAAGAAACTCTGGTGTATCTGAACCCCCAAGAGGACACTTTTATGTAATTTACACCCGAAGTAGGCACTTAAGCACAAGTTTGGTCCAAAGGAAGGCTCATAAGTGTATTTGGTTCACAAGAGGAACTTTCTTTCGCCTTATTATTATTATTATTATTATTACAGCTGATTTTTTAGCTTATTTGTTTTGAATCTTCTTTGTATTTTATTTTTATTCTATTTTATTGTTGCATCTTTTGCACTTGGGATGTTTGTGAGCTGCTGTGGCATAGAAATGTCCCCCATGGAGGATCATTCAATGCAAACAGTGATGTTTTTTCTATTTTTCTCCCCCTAAATATCTATGTCTATGTTCTTATCTTAAGTCTTTTATCAGTTTCTATTTTATTACTGCATTTTTGATTGTTGTGAGCTGCTGTGACAAAAAAAAACAACTTCCTCCATGGGGATTCAATGAAGAATATTCTGCTATATTCTAATTTTAGTTCACACATGGACACTTTAGCACATGTTTTGGCTCCTACGAAGGCACTTTGCTGTATTTTGGTTCCGAAGCAGACACTTTTTTGCGCATTTTGTCTCCAAAGAGGACACTTTCGAGAGTTCAACAATTGGTCCACGAGGGAGGGAACCACCCTCAGCCCCCCCTCTGTGCACACCACTGCATTTTGGTTTTTTGTTTTTGCACATGATAGAAAATAGAAATTTACACATTATTTAGAGAATGATTCATTTTAGTCACATGAATAAAACACTGTTGGGGATGAAAGAGGCAGGAGAAAATCTCAACCATTCGTCAAAATAAGCTCACAAACCACATCAATGATGCCACAACAAGGCAACAGGGGGCAAATGTGTGTGTCCATGTGCTTTAAAGAGTCTGTTTTTGACGCATAAAGTTTATTTAGATGATTACATACATCTTAATTGTAATATTTTACCTCTTTATTCCTCCAAATCAGACTTTAGCAAATATAACACCAAGTCTAGTTTGCAGCATGAGCACTCACTGTCTCCAAAGACACACAACGACTTTGTGAATTCCCACCGATCAGTTACACACACACACACACACACACACACACACACACACACCTGGTTCCTCTTAGTGCACAGACCCCTGAAACAATCCTCCGTTCACTCTGAGCGTACGAGCACAGAAAGAGAAAAGCATCTGGAAGATATTAGGACGAACTAATACACATGTGCAGCTCAGTGGCAGCTCCTGTTCATTAGGGTGTGTGTGTGTGTGTGTGTGTGTGTGTGAGGAGAAAAACAGGGGGATGGAGGTAAACTTAAAGACTTCAATGAGGGCTGTGTGTGTGTGTGTGTGGCCTGTGAGGCCCCCTGTAACATGGGCACACTCCCCTGTCATGCATTAATTGGATTAAAACCCCTGCAGACTGTGGCGATTAAAAAATAACAGACATGGAGGACGCCGTGCTCTGGCTGAAGGCTGCAGACGTAACTGAGCCTCTGATCCTCAAACTGAAACTTCAGAACAAACACAAGCAAATACAAAACTCTGCAACTCTTTCATAAAAATCTGTCTTCATGTGGACGCAGAAAAACAGCTGCAGAGCATCCAGGATACATCAGATGTTGTGATGAAACTTGCACCGTACCACCCATGAGAGTGTTTTTGCAGATGTTTAATCAACTTTTATGGAACATGTGTTCAATTCAAGTCATAAATGTTTCAATGCACGTTAAACTGACGGAGAAAAACAAGCGACAATGTGCTTACAGTGCAGTCAAGTTACAGGATATACAGTTGTGCTCATAAGTTTAGAAACCCCGGTAGAATTTAAGATTTCTTATCCATTTTTCAGAGAATATGAATGATAAAAACTTTTCTTTCACTCATGGTTAGTGGTTTGGTGAAGACATTTATCAACAAACAACTGTTTACTCTTTTTAAATCATAATGACAACAGACGCTTCCAAAATGACCCTGATCAAAGTTCCATCCTCTGGTGATTTTGTCCTGATAACACGAACAAGTCGACACAAATGTGTTTGAATGTCTCCTAAAGGTAACCATGGTAACCATCCTCACCTGTGATCTATTAGCTTTAATCAGCGTGTGTGTGTATAAAAGCTCAGTGAGTTTCTGAGCTCCTGACAGACACTTGCAGCTTTCACCCAGTGCTGCACTGACATTTCTGGATTCTGAGTCATGAGGAAAGAAAAAGAATTGTCAAAGTTTCTGCAGGAAAAGTTAATCCAACTGTATAAAACAGGAAAGGGATATAAAAAGATATCCAAGGAACTGAGGATGCCAATAAGCAGAGTTCAAACTCTAATGAAGAAGTGGAAAATGAGGGATTCTGCTGAAACCAAACCAAAAAACATTTCAGCTGCAACTGACAGGAAAATTGTTCTGGATGCAAAGAAAAACCCACAAATAACTTCGGCTGAAATACAGGACTCTCTGAAAGAATGTGGTCTGGCTGTTTCAAGGTGCACAATAAGGAGGCACTTGAGGAAAAATGGGCTGAAGAAAGACATTTCTACACAAATGCCACAAAGTTTCCTGCTTACAATACGCCAAACAGCACAGAGACAAGCCTCAAAACTTCTGGAACAAAGTCATTTGGAGTGATGAGAGCAAAAGTGAACTTTTTGTCCACAACCATAAACATTGTTCCATTTGGAGAGGAGTCAACAAGGCCTATGATGAAAGGTCCACCATTCCTACTGTGAAACACGGAGGTGGATCACTGATGTTTTGGGGATGTGTGAGCTACAAAGGCTCAGGAAACTTGGTCCAAACTGATGAATGAAGGATGAATGCAGCATGTTATCAGAAAATACTGGAGGAAAATTTACACTCATCAGCCCAGAAGCTGCACATGAGACGTACTTGGACGTTCACACATGACAATGATCCAAAACACAAGGACAAGTGGACATGCCATTGGCTACAGGAGAATAAAGGGAAGGTTCTGGAGTGGCCATCTCAGTCTCGAGATCTCAAACCTGCAGTTCATGCAAGACAGAGCAAGAATTTACAGGAACTGGAGGCTTTTTGCCAAGAAGAATGGTCAGTTTTACCATCTGAGAAAATAAAGACCCTCATCCACAACCAGCACAAAAGACTTCAAGCTGTCATTGATGTTTAAGGGGGAAATACACGCTGTTAAGAACTGGGGGAGGGAAACTTTTCATCAGGGTCATTTTGGAAGTTACTAATCATTCAGTATCTTTAACATCCTCACTGCTTACATTCTTCGATCTCCTTTTCCTGCCTCAGAAAAGTCACATAAAAGTCAGATTTCATGCTGAATAAGCATTAGGTTTTTGCAGGATCCAACTACATCCAATCATGGAGGTGGCGCAGGAAGGAGAGCAGAGAAATTTCAGCTTCATTGAGCTCACGCCAAAACAAAAACTCAGGCGTACGAAGCAGAACAGATGCAAACCAGAGGGACAGAGATAAAGTTAAAAAACTGGCTCCATGTCGGCGCTAACTGGTGTTTCAGGAACATGCAGAGTAAAGCGTTCTTCAGTGAAAGCTGTGTTTGGGTGTGGGGTTTGAGAATTTAGAGCCAAA
Organism: Thalassoma bifasciatum; assembly: GCA_008086565.1. Lineage (NCBI taxonomy): Eukaryota > Metazoa > Chordata > Actinopteri > Labriformes > Labridae > Thalassoma > Thalassoma bifasciatum. The sequence continues at coordinate 101,676 of RPOG01000975.1, read as the reverse complement.
ATCTGGATGTGATTAGGAATTAACAGCGTTCGATTGGTCATAAACGAAATAACTCTTCTGCTTTTGCCAACTTAACGCATGTTTACATTCTCTTCTTCTTTTATGGTTTTAATTAAGGAGTGAGAATATATTTCTCTTTCTGAGCCTAAGAGCAGATAAAGACTTCCTCATGCTCATGAAATTAAAGTTAAAAGTGAAGGATTATTCCCCCTCGTTTGTCTTCGACCCATTTTTGATTTCAGATTTGCTCAGAAGGATTAATTTTTTTGATGGTAGCTTTTCCAAAAGTCCCAGAGTTTGCTCTATTTCTTCTTTTTTTTTTATGTTGTCATCCTTAAAATCCTGCCAGACATCGCTCAGATCAGCCGTTTGCCCCAAAGTGACTTCACTGCAGATGTTCAGAGCCTGCACAGCTGGAGCGGTAACCACGGCGACCGAAACACACTCTCTGAACTCACACAAGTTCCCATGATGCAACAGGGACTCACAGGAGCGAGTCTTTCCTGTGTCAGAGCATCGTCCCAGAGCAGGTTTGTTGTCGTGTATCGACGGAGGATTCTGTCTTCAATCATCCTGGTTAAAATAAAACTCTCTAAGTCAGAGCGAGCGGTGAGAAAGTCGAGAGTTTTCGGGGTCAGGGTGGGACTCCCCCCGTGTAATCGGACTTGGCTGAGACTGACAGCACCTGCTCTGAAAGAAGGAGAGAGAAAGAAGAAGAAGGAAGAGAAGCAGTGCATGTCCTGAAAGTCGTTGTAATAACTTCAAGGTGAACAATTCAGTTTTTAAAGCCTCAGAGGAAAAACATCGGGGAACTCCTTTTTCTTGGGAAGAGGATGTTCGACACTAAAACACAAACAGATGAGTCTCATTTGGGATTTACCAGTGAAATAAAAGATTCATCCAACACTTTTTTAACTCCTGCAGAGATCGATGAGTCTTCAGACTGTTGCTTTAACAGCTCAGACAGAATTAGGTGCAAGAAACAGAAAATCAAGTTTTGTTTGTCCCTGTTTCTGTTTGTATCCAGTGTTTGTTCGCCCTGATCTTTTTCCAAACTAGAGTCATTTCGTCCAAACTCTGCTGCCCACGCTGCACTGCTGCTTTTAAATGGGTCAGTGTGTTTAAGGAGTGTGTGTCTGACTGAGAAAGTCCCTGAGTTACGAAAAAATCCAGATGATTATGAAGAGAAGAGAGAGTTCGTCTGCACTCTGACAGAGTCACGGCTCAGAAAAAGACTGAATTAGCATTTTTGAACATAAGGAGACATTTTTTTAAATAGCTGAAGATTTACTGAGGCAAAAGTAAAGATAATGCCAAAACTTTGTAGTTATAAAAATAGCTGAAATGAGGGATCAATCATGATTCCATCAATTCTAAAAGCAAAGGTGGAAAGTACTCAAGTACAAATACTTTGTTCCTTCACTGAAGAAGATTTTTCAGGGATCTGTACTCAACTCAAGTCTTCTTAACTCCCTATGTTTGAACAGAAATATCTGTTCTTTCTACTCCTTACAGCTTTTTTCACGTTTACTTAGGTAAAGTAGATGAATTTGTACTTTTACTTTTCTCAGCATTTTTTTACACAAGTACTTGTACTTCTACTTAAGTACAGAAAGTTTGTACTTTTTCCACCTCTGTCTAAAAGTAAACTGTTTCAGGCCGGATATGCTGGAATTTTCCATAAGTTTTGTTTATTTGTTTACACACAACATCCTAACTTCGCTCTTTCTCCGTGGCTCAGTGTCAGCAGCTGCGCATGCTCACTGCCTCCAATCGGAGCTAATAGCATGGCTAACAGTTGCAGCTTTGCAAACACACCAAAGACGGTAAAAAAGCACAAAAACTGAACACACAAAGACACGCAACACATTCAACATATTAAACATCTACTATTCTACCCAAAACCACACAGGAAACAGTGCTAGCTTGATCATTCTGTCTTAATTTTAGTAAAATTTGTCTCATTTTTCTTGATTTGAGCCACATTAACTAGACAAGGTCATAAAAATGTCTTATTTCAAGTTTTTAAAAGACAAAAATGAGGCATCAATTGCTTGTAACAAGTTAAAAAAAATCTGCCAATGGGATAAGATAAAAGATTCTTGTTTTAAGACATTTTTCTAATTTCAAGAAACTTTATAACAAATTCGTCTTATCCCATTGGCAGATTTTTTTGACTTGTTACGAGCAATTTACACCTCATTTTTGTCTTTAAAAAACTGTAAATAAGACATTTTTATGACCTGATCTGGTGAATGTGGCCCATTCAAGAAAAATAAGACATTTTTTTTACTACAAATAAGACATAATGACTTGCTTAGATTTCAGTTTTAACAGTGTACATCAATATAGCTTCAGTTTCAGTACAGAAACGTGTCACAATTTCTCTTTTAGAACAACACTGAGAACTCTAAATGTCCAAATATCAACAGGCAGATGTTTTCCAATCGGCTATTACCACTTCAAGACACTAGGTGGCCTACTTCAGTCAATAACATAAAACGAAACAATACATCATGTCATTTGGCGTACAAATTTTTACTTATTTTTATTTATTTTTGTCCTGAGATATCCAGATCCACTGACTTATTTCATATTTATTAGTGATAAATTCTATGAACTGTTGCATACAAAGAAAACCAGTAAAGCCGACTTAAGGAATCAATAATAAAATGGATAAAGAATTTAAGGTCTGTGTCTGAGAACTCACCTCCCACAATGCAAAGCGTGACCAGTATGTACAGCAGCTGTGGTGGTGTGTGATCTGGCTCCTTTTACAAAATCTCAGTGCGAACACCAAACGAGTCGTGGGTTTTTACGCAACAATGAAACGTTAAACGAGCTACAGGTGTGAAAGCCCCTGAAACGATCGTTAGATTTAATCAAACTCACATGAGGTTCAGGAAAGTTTGTGTTTGTTGAAAACAGCTTGTTGTTGTTGCCTGGTGATGATATTTGGAGCAGGTGTATTCCCCCATCGAGTGTTTTCAGTGTTTTCAAATCATCATCATCATCAATCTTTCCAGTGTTTTCCTCATCTTTCAGCTCTTTAGCCCAGAAATCCAGATTGTGATATCTTTTTTTTCTGGCGTGTTTTTACATAAGGTAAAGTATAAAGTCTCTGCAGCTTGTCAAACAGAATCAGAGTTTCTGAGGTTTGGTACATTTACGTCCATCTTTAGGGTCTGAATGAGCCGTTTTCTTCAGACTTGGCTGAGATTTACAGATACATTATTGCGGCTTTATCAGAGTAAGAAAGGTCATAACGAGGTGGTGATGACGGACGCCGTGTTTGGAGCCAAACTCCCTCAGCTGCCGTCCTGTAATGAGCTGTCACTTCTAATAAAACGTCGAGTCAGAGGAATCTAATCAGCCCTGATCATCTGTGACTCCAGAGATAGAAACATGACCGCGGCTCTTCTACACGTTCAGGATCCAGAGAAAAACCCTGAAAACTTTATAAACCCAGAGTTTAGAGACGTCAGACCTCAGTTTATCTCTGTGGCTGTGGTCACACCACATCTTACAAACACTGTTCCCTCTCTCTTTCTCTGTGGAACCATTATTAAACTCTCAACCCAACATCTGCATCTGCACTGGCTCTGAAAACTTTAATATATGGGTCAATGAGGTGACGTCCCCTTTTTTGTGTCCTAGTGCAATATTTCCTTCCATCATGAATTGAGTATTTCATCACATGTATTTCTTTATTCTATGAAACCTGTGTTATTTGAACACATCTTTAAACTATTAAAATATAACATGTTTTTTTGTCTTTTGCTTCCTCAAACCCCCAAAATGTCAGGTGGTGCAACCGTCCTGACAAGTATCCACAGTAATTAAACTCTAAATTAACTTACAGTCAATAACATTTACCTTTAATTTTTATGTCACCGTAATAAAATACGAAGTTGGAAAAATTTATTTTGTAAGAAACGTTTATTTTTCTTAAAATTTCGACAACTCTTTACATTTTTTGATTTGTCCCGTAATTTTCACCTTGTCAAATGTCAGGGTGGTGCAACCGTAACATTAGACTTTTATTTTAAATTGAAGAGAATAAAACAGGAAACAGGAAACTGCATCAGCCAGAGGAGCCCAAATGACATTTGTGACCAAGTGGAAAAGTTTGTAGATTTCTCTGAAATACTGATAAAAAAGGTTTTTTCACTTCATTGGTGACTGGAACAATTTCCATGTCAGNTATTCACAAATAAAAGAAATGAAACACACAAAATGAAAATGTATGAGTCACTACAGACACTTGAGAGATACTTGCCAATAATTTCACACAGAAAAAATAACAGGAACATATAAATATATTTTCATATATTTGGTTGCACCACCTGACATTTTTGGGTGCTCAAATTAAAAATACTAAAAAATAATGAACCTAAAAACTTTGAAATGTTGGTCAACTACTGAAATCTGTTAGAAAACATAATTCTTCTCTCAGAAATATGTTTTTATCCATTTTCAAAGAACTTTTTAAAAGTAAGTTTTTAGATCCTCTTTTTGTCATTGACCCATAAACATGTATTTCCCAGAAAAAGACAGAAAAATAACATGAATGTGTCCACAGAGGAAGATCCGACTCAGGTCTGTGGAGGAAACTAACACATCAACAATGTCTCAAAGTCAGCGAGTTACCAGATTTCCTCAGTTTACTGCAGCTTCTCAGAGACTTTCTTCAGCTTCTGCTCGATATTGCATCAATTTTATTGATCCCAGAGGGCGCATAGGGATTAGACGCCGTCGCAAACACCTCGCTGCTGCAACCGGCGCCGAGCCACACGGAGAGAATCACTCAGGATGATTTGTATGAGAAAGTCTCTGCTGCTGTTAAAGGATGAGTTAACACACACGATGAAAGGAAATCTCACATTTTTCTGACGGTACAAACACAGCCTGACAGATGTCGTTCTTATGAAACTGATGCTGAAAACAGATTTAAAGAGGGAAACTCACAGATCACTCATGTGATGGATGATCTGGTGGTTTCTGGATTAAAATAGAAAGAAATTTCAACTTTCTGATTTCATATTTCTCATGCATCTTTCTCTCAACCCCTTGACATCCCAGCATCCACCTGGGAGTTTAGTGAAGGCGATTTAAGATATTTCCTCATCCTTCCTCAGATTTCTGTTTGTAAATCCAAACTGTGATGAGTGATAAAGTTGGAGCCAAAACCCTGAACACAAACAACGTTCTGCTGCTGCAATAAACATCCCAAACAACTGAAACGTGAGCTGTTTGACTCAGGTGAACTTAAAGAGGGGGTACTGTTCTTTTTTCAGCCTCATCTGAAACGCGCTGTTTAGCTGCTGTGTCTTTAAGGCTCCTCACTCCACCGAACCCCCTTCACTCTGATTGGCCAGCCCTCTGGAGAGGAGCTGTGGGCCTTGACCTTGGTGTTTGAGGCCCCCTCCCCACCCATGTAACTTGTAATCCTTTTGAGATGAACTTGTCATTTTAGCAAGTTTCAAGATCCTCTACCACCTTATTGTCAGANAAATCAAAAATTAAAGTGATCTCACTGGATCCAGGGAAGAGTTGATGTCAGGAAGCAGCTCCTTCGTTTTCCTCCGCGTGCAGCAGCACCAGGCTGTTGTTTACCTCCGTTGTCATGACGACCCACATTGAGCCGCTGTATTACTTTAATGAAATCTTTTGAAAGCTTTTTTTTTTCCTTTAAAGACCACGGTGGCACATATGTTAGTACAAAATGATGTTTGTGTGGCGTTATAGATGAACATGCACGCACTTCTGCGCAGCACTTTAGCGCAGCTGTGTTATAAGATCCACGCCCACCGTGAGTCTGTAGTCGGGCTAGAGGAAAAGAACCAAACCCAGTAGAGACGAGGAGAGTAGAGCGGGAATTGTAGAGTGGAAAAGCGCCATAAGAGTATCACCAAAATCAATTTTCTTACAATCAGACGTTTTAATTTCCTGACAAAAGGGCCTTCTGAATGAATGAAAAATTCTTTCTAAGCATCATTTTCTACATTTTGCAGCTGATAAATAGTTTTCAGAGATGCACTATTCAGGAAAACATTTTTTTTTCTAAGGGTGTGGGCTTCACGTTGTTTTTGTTTTCTCTTCAGCGCTGAATGAGTTATAAAAGGAAACATCTCTGATCTCAATCACTGATGTTTTAGCAGAAATTTCAGGATTCATTGGAAATTCTTTAACCAAACTCAGTTCCTATGAAATGAACCGACAGTATCTTCAAACTGAAACCAGCTGCAGTTTAAACGTCTGAAACTTCAGTTTTAAACCTCAATCACAAATAACGGCGCTAAAATAGAGCTGTGAATTCTGCGCGGAGCGAAGGAAGCACGGCTACAATGACGGCCTTCATGTGAAATGCAAATAGATATGTGGAGCTGCCATGTCGGGTTCCCAGAGCGGGAAATGAACCCAGCGCAGCTTTTAATGTACAGGAGACTCACAAAAGGAGCTTGTTCTCCTGTTGGTGAAATGTCAGAGGCATCAGGAGCTCGATGGATGTGACGGTTCGATTCTGTGAAGAGTCTGACCTTTATCAGACAGTTTCATCCATCCACAGCTTCAAGAACAGCTTCAAATATTTGTTTCTGTCACTGAGTGCAGATGTTTGGCTGCAGCAAAGTGGAAGAAGAACAATACAACAGCTGATTACAGCCTCACACAGAAACAGCTTTCACACACGGAGATGAATGTTTACAGGAACCTGACTGGAACTATTATTTTCTCTGCATGAATTAAACTCTCTGCTTTTTGATCAGTCTTATCAGGACGATAAAGTGAACAAACATGCAGCTAATCAGGACACACCAGAGAGCATTCTGGGGGATTTCCCAACCAAACCTGATGAGATCATTCCTCATGTTGCACGCTACATTTATCAGCTGAAAGTGGACGCTCACACCAGAAAAAGTGTTGCAGGACGAAAACAGAAAACAATGGTTTGTAAATCCTGTTTAACCTGCATTTAACCGAATACACTACAAAGACAAAATATTTATTCTTCAAACTGATAAACTTTATTGGTTTTGAATTAAATGGCTGCAAAACGTTCCTAGAAAGTCTGGTCAAGTTGCTGACAGAGGTGAACAGATTCATTGGAAACAGGTGAGTGTCATGATTGGGTATAAAAGGAGCATCATCCCCAAAAGGCTCAGTCCTTGTTTCACCACTTTGTGAACAACTGCGCGAGCAAACAGTCCAACACTTTAAGAACAATGTTTCTCAACTTTGTCCAACTGCAGGAATTGATGGATTTCATCATCTACAGACCATAATATCATCAAAAGATTCAGAGAATCTGGAGAAATCTCTGCACATAAGCAGCAAGGCCCAAAACCAACAGTGAATGGCCGTGACCTTTGACCCCTCAGGCGGCGCTGCATTAAAAACCCACATCATTGTGTAAAGGATATTAGCACGTGGGCTCAGGAACACTTCAGAAAACCATTGTCAGTTAACACAGTTCATCACTACATCTACAAGTGACAGTTCAAACTCTACCATGCAAAGACAAAGTCACACATCAACAACACACACAAACGCCGCAGAACTCTTTTTGGGAACCATGGACGTGGTGTCCTCTGGGCCAAAGAGGAAAAGGACAATTCAGATTGTTCTCAGCGCAAAGTTCAAAAGCAGCATCTGTGATGGTATGGGGGGGTTAGTGCCCATGGCATCATGGGTAACTGTCCCAGTTTCTGTGAAGGCAGCATTACACTGAAAAAACTGAAATCTAAGCAAGTCATTCTGTCTTAATTTTAGTAACATTTGTCTTACTATTCTTGATTTGAGCCACGTTTACTAGACAAGGTCATAAAAATGTCTTGTTTCAATTTTTTTAAAGACAAAAATGAGGCATCAATTGCTTGTAACAAGTAAAAAAAAAATCTGCCAATGGGATAAGATAAAAGATTCTTGTTTTAAGACATCTTTCTAATTTCAAGAAACTTCCCGGGTGAATTTGTCTTATCCCATTGGCTGATTTTTTTTGACTTGTTACAAGCAATTTACACCTCATTTTTGTCTTAAAAAAACTTGAAATAAGACATTTTTATGACCTGGTCTGGTGAATGTGGCTCAAATTAAGAACAATAAGACAATTTTTACTACAAATAAGACAGAATGACTTGCTTAGATTTCCATTTTTGCAGTGTAATGCTGATTGGTCATCTTAATCAACAAGAATGTGAAAGAATTCTAGCTCCAAAGCCTCAACAATTAGTGTCCTTGTTTATCAGTTTGAACAATAAATAACTTGTCTTTGTAGTGTAATCATTTGAATATAGGTTAAACAGGGTTTGCAAAGCATGTTTTCTTTTTTTTTCCATGTTTTACACAACATCCCAACTTCATTGGCACTGAGGTTATAATTTACCGACATCTCCACCAATCAGCTCCATGTTCTGCTTCACTCCTGCTCTACAAACTCTCAGCTCCAACACTGACTCAACCAAATCTCGCTCCGTGTCCCCGTTTCACCCCGTTGACAGATTTCCTGTCAGCGCTGAGAAAAAAAGAAAAGTGGTGAGTTCAGCATTGTGCTGGGGGCTGATTGTTCAAGCAAAAGCAATTAGTTCCCAGGGTTAAAATAAATAAATAAGGAGAAAGTGCAATTACTCTGTCGTTTTCAGAGAAAGGGATCCCAAACATGAAGTGTTTGAGGGGAAATTCCACGGTAGCCAAACCAGAATAAATACGACACGATCCTGCAGGGAGGAAACGATAAGCTGAATTCAGATGAATCAGCGAGCTCCATGAGTTCAGAGACACTTTGGAAACACACACCTTCACCTGACAAAGGTAAATAAATAAATAAACTCACTTTATTCCTGCTGCATCGACTCAGACCAACCTTCATCTGTTCCTGTTCAGAAACTGAAACTCGAGCAGCCAATCTGAGGTTTTCTGCTCCAACTATGACTCTGCACCAACCACAGCGCGATGAGGTCGTCTCATTATCTCACTTCTGCTGATGCCAGCTGTGAACTGAAACCACCGAGGAAGAAAAGTGAGAGAAGTGAGAGGATGGGTTTATAATCGAACAGATGCCTACATGTTGACTCTGTTTGAGAAGTGAAAGGTTTGATGATCTCAGCTTCTTCTTCCTGTAAATGAGGCAGTTTGTTGGCTCCGTTTACTTCTGCTTTCTTTGGAAAGGATGAGGTGATTGGGTTTAACAAACACTGAACTATCAGCCTGAGTTATTTACTGACATAAAACAGATATAGACGCCTGATGCTGTCGCCCAGTTTACTCAATCTCTCAGGTACACGTTTTTTTTCCATGTTACTCAATAACATGAAGATTTCCTCAGGCCGACAGATGGGAGACTGGTGCAGAGATTTCTCCAGTTTTATCTGAATCTATGACTTTAAATGAAACATCTGCAAAGACACTTTTAAGATCCTTAAAGTGACTGTGAGGCCAATGAAGAGGATTGTAACGACTCCCACAATCGGAGGACTTGTGCAAACTATCAAGACTCATATATTTGCTTTGAAAAGTGAAAGTAGGTCGGATCTTTTTTTAACTCTTATTTTCTTCTATCATTTTATTGATAGACTCTCATGTTTGAACAGATCACGGCAGAATAACTGCTGCATGCATTTCAGGTGCGCACTATGGTTTCAGGTGAGCACCTAAAGGTTTCTAGTGAGCACATTTAAGTTTCTAGTGAGCATGTAAAAGTTTCTAGTGAGCATGTAAAAGTTTCTAGTGAGCGCGTGAAAGTTTCTGATGAGCACGTGAAAGTTTCTAGTGAGCATGTAAAAGTTTCTAGTGAGCACGTGAAAGTTTCTAGTGAGCACGTAAAAGTTTCTAGTGAGCTAGTGAGCACGTAAAAGTTTCTAGTGAGCACGTGAAAGTTTCTAGTGAGCTAGTGAGCACGTAAAAGTTTCTAGTGAGCACGTGAAAGTTTCTAGTGAGCACATAAAAGTTTCTAGTGAGCACGTGAAAGTTTCTAGTGAGCTAGTGAGCACGTGAAAGTTTCTAGTGAGCACATAAAAGTTTCTAGTGAGCACGTGAAAGTTTCTAGTGAGCACATAAAAGTTTCTAGTGAGCACGTGAAAGTTTCAGGTGGGCACATGAAATTTTTTTTTTTTTTTTTACCTTTTCTTGTCCCTTTAGGGGCTCCGTAAGTTCTTGTATATTCGTATATATTGTTATTCTTGGCTATGTTCTTTTTTAATATCATATTGTCAGCACGTTTGATGGACAGCAAAGAAAGAATATCATTTTTCAGGGAAACAAGTTTCTTTACTGTGCACTTGGCAATAGACTCTTTGACTCTTTGAATACGTCACAGTTTTAACACCAAAAACATCCATCACTATGAACTATCGTGACAGATGTTGCATTTTGTGCAGCCAACCACTAAAAACAAAAATGCATGTTACTACTCTGTTCATTCTGTGCTGCTGTAGAAACGTGTCGGTGCAAAATAGATCAGTTTTGTCGTCCTAAATGTTGCACCTTCAACCAAAATTCAGCAAAGGAAACTTTTAGGTTTCTTCAGAGTCCAGACTCCTGTGAGACATAAAAGTATCTGAGACCTCCTGAGAGACCCCGAACACAAAAGAAGGATTATATTTCCCATATGACCCGGCAATACCTCAGCTTCACTCATGAAGAGCAGACGACCTGACTGCGGCGTCCTGCTCCTGCTGGGAAAAGCCAGTAAAGTGAGTTTGAAATAAAGAAATCCATCTCTGGACTGTTTGTTCCCTCCACCGCTGGAGTGGAGAGCGTCTGCAGCGACGGCACTTTCAGAGGCCGCTTTAAAAGATGAAGTGTCAGGATTAAGCAGCATGGACGCAGTTTAGAGACTGTGACAGAAATGGTTTGTTTTCCCCCTCAGAGAAGTGAACGAGCTGAACCGCTGAGCTTTAACAGGATTAAAGACTCATTAGTCTCTGAACCCGGTTTGTCTTCTTCACTTTGAAAAGTTTCTTTGAATTATATTTTCCTCTTTAAGATTTTTTTTGGACCTAATGAACAAGATGGAAACTGCTAAAATAAACTTATTACAGCATTGAAATCCTGCCTGAAGCTGCTTTTTCAAAAGGTCTTTCTTTCCATGTTCCTCTCACACACACGCACAGACACACACACACACACACACAACGGGAGCTTTATGTGTGACAGGTAACGTGAGGTCTGCTGCAGGGTGAAAGGGGCTGAGTGGTAAGCAGAGCGCATTCTTGTTTCCCATCCAACATTCGTCTTAGGGAGTAAATGTGACGGTCTCTGAGTGAGGAGGAGCAGCGTCTCCTCACCCGGTGGTCTCACACACTCACACACACACACACACACAGTTTAAAGTCTGAAAACATGCACAGTGGAAAGCAAAGACACACACATACATATATGCTTTTATATGGGGCGCAGATTTTAAAGTTACACACTACAAATAACAACAACATTTCTCCACATTTAGCCCTAAAACATCACTTTTTATTCTGATTTAGAGAAATGTTTATGAAATTTATTTGCCAAATATTATGTATAACTGTTGAATGATCTAAATATTAAATGTTATACATAATCTGTTTTACTTTAAGGGCTCCAAATCCATCATTCTTTGTTCTATACTGTACATACACTGATTTTTCTTATATATTGTAAAATACTGTTTCAGATCTTTTACATATGTTAATCTTGTAAATTGAATTGTATTTATGTTTATTGTCTATTTAATTCTTATTACCTATAGTTTCATTTGTAAATCTTTCTATGTTTCTTTTGTATCCTGCTGCTGCTGTAAAGCTGAAATTTCCCCCTGTGGGACTAATAAAGGTTTATCTTATCTTATCTCTTATCTTAATGGTGATTCTAAATATTTAGCTACATTTCCAAACATTAAGTTTACATTCCCCGTATTTAGCTAAGACTGAGTATTTATCTTAAAATTCGAAAAACTTAAGCATTTAGAATTTTTTTTTTTTAGATTAAAAAAGGACTACATTTTTAGAAATGTAGCTTAATATTTAGAGGTTTTTGCCCAAGATTAACCCTCGGATGCCTGAATTATTAAAGCCAGTGTCTGGATTTTTCCTTTGAGTGTTTTTATTTGTCTTAAGGCATGAAAAAAAGTTTTAAATTTTTTTTCTTCAAATATTTGTAACAGAACATTCAACATAAAAAGAGTGAATTTATTGTAAATATAACTATTTTTTGTTTGACTTCTTTTCTTCTTTTCTGGTAATTTCATGAATAATCTTTTTTTAATGACATTTTGACTCTCTGTCATCCATTTTAACACTGAATTATTTATAGTTATTACGCTTTTTTACCCTCAAATGTTTGTCTATAACTTTTTTTTTTAAATATATATGTTTGGAAAAAGAATTGAAAACATTTTTTCAGGCCCTAAGAAGAATAAAAATATCCTGACACAGACTAATATGAATTTCCACCACATGAACCATTGAATTTAGGAGTAAATAAGTTTTAAATAGGTGTCACTGTAGTGACCACTATGCACCACAGGGTTAAACTTCTCCTCTTTAAAATTTTTGTCCATTTTTCACTGTTGAAATTTTAAACAATCTAACCTTATCAGGAGATGATTGCTATGACTTTTCACGATTCTCACTATTAATCTTTTTGACTTATTTTGCTTTTTGTCACATTTTTTTCCCATTTGAAATGAATGGAGAATTTTTGGTTCTCCACCTGAATCTCTTTCCAACTTAAACGTCAGCAAACGTCCACTTACAGAATCCATTTTTGCTTTAAAATGTTCATTAATCTTTCCACTATTCATCTGTGATTTGATTTTTGAATATCATTCACACATCTGGAGATTTTACAGTTTAAGCAACGTGAATTTTTCTACCTCCAGGATTATCAAGCACATCAAACTTTCTGTCCCAGCAGATCAAAATGTTTTACTTATATAAATTTCACCCTAATGTAAATTATGTAAAGTTTATTCCGAGAGCAGAGCAAGAACAGGAAGTTTGAGAATTGTTGAAAGTCAAAGTCAGTTTATCGTGATTCTGATTATTTTCCTTTACATCCACTGTTTCCTAAAGCAGTAAGTAATAAAAGACATTTTCCTCCCTTTTTGTGCTGCAGAAGCAGAAAGCTGCACTAGTGAAGGGCATGTTCCTCAAATATTCTGCTGAAAAATGACCTGAGGGGCTTTAAGTGGGAAATTAAGAAAAAACATGGCAAATATTCCTCTCTACAAAGGTTGTTCTGTTTCCTCGCTGCCTGTGCCAACTCGGTGCTCCATATAACGATGGGAGATAAGAATTCAGAGAGGGCAGTGTTTCTGTGTGTTTCTGTGTGTTTCTGTGTGTTTCTGTGTGTTTCAGGTGAGACGGGCTGGACCAATACTTGGCTCCACTGACCTTACAGAATAAACTATTTGGCCTTTGGCGTTCTGTGCTCTGCCAGCTTGTTCGGGCGCTGAGGGCAGAAAAAAATCAGCCTTATCAGCAACTTCAGACCCGTCCAGAGTTGGCTCATATGAGACGACGAATCTAAAGGAAAGCAGCTCAGAGTCTGTTTGGATTTTGGTTGAAAAGTAAGTCAGTGTTGAGGCTGTGTTGTTGCAGTATCAACCAGTTTTCTGCACAAAGGGGAGGGGGGAGCCACTGACTGTATATAGAATGGACAGCGTGGCTCCGCCTGTCACCGTTCTTCGTTTTTGAAGCCAAAAAACCTCGTTTCTCTAGCCGCCATTGTGCAGCCAGAGTCTGCACAGTAGAGAATTTCCAGTGGAGCCAAGTAAAAAAGAGAAATAAAAATATTCATTTCTTCTTCTTCAGAAGGTTTAGTCTCCTTTTGGCTCTTTCCCGAAGTTTCTTACATCCCTGATAAAAACTACTCACGAACGGCAGCTGTCAACTGTCGTAAAACGAAACTTATATCACGGTTTTTAACGTCTAATAACTAATGAGAAACTAACTTCTCAGAAAAAAACACCTGAACACCATGCAGCCAGATGACATCATCATACCACCTTAGAGTAAGGATGAGAGAAACGTTTCTACCAGGTATCGTAATTTTTTAAAGTTTTCCCGGCTCATATCTGGAATACATGGGGAGGCGGGGCTTATGACCTATACTGCAGCCAGACACCAGGGGGCGGGGCTTATGACCTATACTGCAGCCAGACACCAGGGGGCGGAGCATCTGCTGGAGGCTTCAGTTTGAGCCGAACGTCGTTACGTCCACTCATTATACAGTCAATAGTTAGAACATGCAGAAATCTTCCCTCTCGATGCCCTTAGTGCACTCTTGGGAGCCAAAAACATGTTAAATTGTCTTTTTGGGAGCCAAAACACATAAGTGCTCTTTTGGGAACCAAAACATATGCTTAAGTCGCCTTGTGGGAGCAAAAGTGCCCTCTTTTTTCTGTTTGGTAACCACACCAACCTGCCCATTTGGCTGTTGAAAACATACTAAACTGTCGTCCTGGGAGCCATAACACATGCTGAGGTAGTCTTTGGGGAGTTAACAGATGCTTAAGTGCCCTCCATGGTGTCAAACTTGTGCTAAAGTGCATTTTTGGGAGCCAAAACACACACTTAAGTCTCCTAATCTGCCTCTTTGGCTGGTTAAAACATGTGTAAGAGCCTACTTTGATACCAAAATTGTGCTCAAGTATCCTCCCTGTCACGAAAAAACACACCTTAAAGTGCCCTCTAAGGAGCCAACCACTTGCAAAAGTGTCCTTCTCTGTAATGAACTTGTACTAAAGTGCCGTATTATGAGCCAAAACACACTTTAATGTGGACTCTTTGGAGCCAAAATAGGCTAAAATGCTCTTCAAGAAGCCAAAACATGCCTTAAAGTGCTCTCCCTGGTTCCAAACTTGTGCTTAAGTGCCTTTTTTGGAGCCAAAACACACACTCAGGTGCAGGGTAACACACAATAATAAACCCTCCTATGAACCAAACACAAGCTTAAGTGGCTTCAAAGGAGATTAAATGTTTTCAAGCTCTCTCTAAGGAGACCAAATACCCTCTCTGGCACCAATACATGTTAAAAAGTTTCTTATTTGGTGCCAAAACATGTGCTTTAGTGCCCACTTGGGATCCAAAATTCTGTGCATTATGTTCCTTTTTCTTCTTGGAAATGTGCTCGTAACACGACTCCTGAAATAAAACTCAGAGTCTGAGGAGCAGCAGAGGAGACATGAACGAGGATTTACGAGTTATTTGTTACTGGAAATATCCGTCCTGCTCTGATATCTCAAACAGTCTGTAGGTTTGTGTTTATAGTTTGAGTATTTCAGAGCAGAGACATAAATCTGGACACTAAGAGCTCACTCACACCTGACCTGCTCTGAACTCACTGCTCCTGGACGCTGCTCTTACTCTGTTGTCATTGGGAAGTCGTTATATGCTCGTCTGACACGCTCTGCTGGAGTCACTGCACGACCTTTGACCTCGTGTGAAACCTACAGCAAAGCTGCCGTTTAATCCCCAAGTGGCTCCTGCAAGTTCAAAAACACTCTCACACAGACGTCCGTTTGTCAAAAAGACGAATATTCCAGATCCCTGAACATCTTTCTTCTGAGTGTACATGCTTCTTAAAACATCCTTTTGCTTAATAACGTATCACGTCGTCTGTGAAGTGTTTTAAAACTGAAGTGTTGCCTCTTTCAAAGCTGCACACACCACTAATAATAACATTTCTCCACATTTACCCCAAAACAAAACTTTTTATGCAGATTTACAGAAATATTTGTCAAATGTTATATATAAATGTTGAACGTTTTATTCTAATTGTTTAATGTTATATGTAAATATTATAAAAAATGACCTGATTCTAAAGTTTTAGTGACATTTCTAAACATTTAGTTCACATTTTAGATATTAAGCTAAGACTAAATGTTTTTCTTAGATTTCTAAATCTTGAGCAAAAAATTCTAAATATCTCGTCTTTTTTTCATCTTGAGCAAATATTTTGAAATATATATATATATATATATATTTTTTTTTTTAAGTAGAAGACTGCTGACTCAGCATTTCAACATAATAAAACCTTCTTGAAAGAAAATGCCGTTGACACAGAAGTCGAACGCCAAAACCTCAGAAAATTCTATAAACAGCCACAAAAAGCCACAGATGAAAGTTTAGTTTTCAAATCTTCGTCTGTCTTCACTGTGCTGAACTTTTAACCGACTCTCTGATGTGAAACGGCATTGAAAGAGCGTTGGAAGGACTCAGCCCTCACTCTTCCTCCGAGTTAATTAAAGCAACAAGAGGCCGCCGGTCGGAGCGGATGTCCACAGGGGTCAGATGTCATGAGGCTTCGTGTAAACGGCGCGTTGTTTCGGCTTACGCCAAGCTGTGTTTAACCAGCTGTAGAAACTTCTCTCTGACCAAACCGTCAGAGGAATCGCTGGATGAGTGAAAACAAAGTTCGTCTGTTCTCCTTTTTTACTTCACTGTGCAGAAAGGACGTGATGATTTAAGTATAAGGTGACAGAAAGACGGCGAACAAAGACAGAAACAATCAATCAGGGGTTGAAAGAAGCAGCATTGAGCTTCTTTCTCACTTCATCAACCAAACGATCCCGGCGGCGTGTGCCAGGAGGGGAATGGAAAAGTGCCTGAGTGAGAGAGAGAGCAGAGAAAAGCTCTGAGGTGCAGCTGAAGGATCGACATCTGCAGCTGAACATCACAGTGTGACCTTTTCATCTTCATCTATAGCAGCTCCCCCAGTCATAAAGAACCCCCCCCCTCTCTCTCTCTCTTTCTTTCCAGTGCTGAGAGCCAAAGCTTCGCAGCAGCAGAGCTCTGGCATGTTTGCATTCGTCACATCGGAGATACTCGTGTAGCTTATCCAAACTGCTCCTACAGGGGTGGGGGGTGGGGGGGAGTCTGAGTGATACCATCTGCTTTGGCTCTGCAGCTTCGCTTGTTTGCTTCAGTCCACAGAGCGGGACCTCGGCCAATCCACTTGCAGCCTCGAGTGTTGGTCGACTCAACGACGACGACGGCGAAGCGGGACTGTCGCTGTTTACAGAGCGAAGCTGAATCAGAGCAGAATGATCTGAGCTCATCGTGCTGACTTCAATCACGTTAATTCATGTTCTGTAACTGAACCAAAGAGGAGCAGCTTCAGTCAGAGCCTGTAAAAGAGCCAATAAGTCATAAAGATAGTGGTGGAAGAAGAAAAAGAAAAACTCTTCGCCCCTTTTGTGGAGTAATCTGATGAGTCTGTGAGTATTTTAGGGTTTGGCTGATGCATCCATCCGAGCTTTAATGGGTTTAAGATCACAGACAGAAGGAGACAGGTCCAGCTTCAGACCTCCACCCTGAACATGGAGCCACCGAGAGAAAAGTGATGTAAATCCAAGCCAAACAAAAGTTACAAAGAACTTAAAATGCACAAAAAAAGTTCGTCTGATTGGCTCTTACATCTCCAGATACTCGTAGGATGGAAGTTAGTTCACAAAACTGATCTAAACTAACATATTTCACTTTAATNGACGTCCCCTTTTTTTGTGTCTGAGTGCAATATTTCCTTCCATCATGAATTGAGTATTTCATCACATGTATTTCTTTATTCTATGAAACCTGTGTTATTTGAACACATCTTTAAACTATTAAAATATAACATGTTTTTTTGTGTTTTGGTTCCTCAAACCCCCAAAATGTCAGGTGGTGCAACCGTCCTGACAAGTATCCACAGTAATTAAACTCTAAAAATTGAATGTCAGTTATTGTAAATGGAAATTAAAAATACAGTGGCATTATTTTATGCTTCAACCTTTTTAAATAAAACATTCTTTGCAAATAAAAAGAATTTTAAAGCTGTTGAGAAATGTAAACAACTTTTGTCCCGTAATTTTCACCTTGTCAAATGTCAGGACGTGTTATTAAAGAAAAATAAAATTACAGAGTGGTTAATTTGCAAGTTTTTGTTCTCATCTGTAGCTTTATGTCATAGTTTTAGACTTTTTACCTTGAATGAATGGATGAACCACTTTAGGCAGCAAATTACTGCAACATTACAACGTGTAATGCCTTATTAAATGTATTTTCTGTTTTTGTGAGTACAAATTGTGCAGTTTTTTGTGTGAATAGGATGTCGATGCACAATTTCTTCTGCTGTTGTGATGACTTTTTAAAGTTGTTGTGTAAACTAATCTAGGATAAGACAACTATTGACAACTCACTCATTTGTCATAATTTGTGATCCTCTTTTTTCCTTTCCCAGTTTTCACGGGTTGACCTGAATAAAATAAAGTTTAAATCGAGATCTGGTGACTCTTGCAGTTATTGAAGGGAGCTACACATTGACATTAACATATTTATGTTAATAATAATGTTATGATTCGGGGCTAAAACCAGCAGTTTCTTCTTGTAGCTGAGTCCAAGTTGAAAGTATGATGCAGTGAAACAGCTGAGTATGAATCTGATGGAACCAAACTCACAAATTTGTGACTTTATTTGACTTATTCTTTT
The DNA here is from genome assembly GCA_008086565.1 of Thalassoma bifasciatum. Lineage (NCBI taxonomy): Eukaryota > Metazoa > Chordata > Actinopteri > Labriformes > Labridae > Thalassoma > Thalassoma bifasciatum. The sequence goes on along the minus strand of RPOG01000975.1, from coordinate 83,236 downwards.
CTTTTAAATGGCCCTAATACACCGTCCTTGGGTTGTGCCTTTTGAAATCACGTTAATCTTTTTGCAAAGTGCTCGTCTCCAGCAGATTGCGATGATGATAAAAGTGTAAAAACTACGGTCGAGCTCTTGAATCTTGAGGTAGAGTTTGTAATAACTCTGCACCATGTGGATAAACCCGTTATCCGGAGCAGAGACTCGCTCATGCACAAACAACTAAAGTAAAGTTCCTGCTGTGAAATAAACTTCTCATCCCCAAACCCCAAACAGAGAATCTCCCAGCAGCCTCCTCTTCCATCGTTCCGTCTCACAGTGATGTGCTCAATTAGCTGCTAAATGGCTCAAAATGCTCTGCAGCTTCACCCCGAGGAGGAAATGATCCCGGTCCTTGACCTCGGCGTCCTCCAACAAGCCGAACACTCAGCAGCTGTTAGCGTCATCTGTCGGGCCAAACGCAGGTCAAGCTCATTGGCTTGTTATGTTAACTTTGAATTCCTCTGGTCTGCTACGGGCTCAAAGTGATGTGGTCAAAACAAAGGCTGAGCGTTTAATGGAGATTTCATTTGGAGGACTTTGGGCTTTTTTTGATTTGGATACAAGCGTCAAGAAGAAGTGTTGAGTTTGGCTTTGGATTGAGAGAAGATTAAGAGTCGTAAACGAGAGAGGAAGAGACAAAGAGTTGACTGAGCAAACACTCAGATTTGCAAACTTGCATCCCCCATTTGCAGAATTCAAAAGGATAAAAACTAGGGCTAGGCAATTATTTGAAAATTAGATGATGACCTGTTGCAATATTCTAATCACAGATAGTGCAATATTTATTTAATCTGTGTTTGTTTTCTGCTCTACACCAGTTTTACTCAACTTTACTTGATCAAAGAACCAAACTGATGAAAACTGGCTTAGCAAGAGAAACAATCTGAGAGGTAAAAAGTACAAAAAAAACAGCAAGAAGTTGTAATAAAAATAAGTTTAAGGAGGCAAAATTGGTCAAGAGGCAGCAAAAATACTCAGAATGTAGCAAAAACAGTCCAAAAGTGGTGAATGAAAAGTGCCTTAAATGGAAGATAGCAACAATGGGAAAATGAATGACAAAAAAAAAACAGTGAAAAGTGGTCAAATATAGTCAAAGGCAACAAAATATGGCCAGAAAGTTGGGATAAAACTTAAAAAATGGAATGTGGTGGGATGAAAAATGACTAAAATGGGTGAAAAGCAACAGAAATTAGCAAGAAAATTCTGAGAAAGCTTGGAAAACGGTCAGAAAGTAGCAACAACGGGAAAATGAATCTAAAAAAAAAAAGGGAACGGGGTTAAAAATGTAGTCAAAGGCAACAAAAAATAGTCAAAAAGTTGGGATAAAACCCAAAGAATTGGTCAGAATGTAGCAAGCAAAGCAATCAAGAGTAGCAAAAAGGCATGTCATGGGTTTTTAGTGCACCATAATTAAAGTTAATGTTTGTATAGAAACCATTGGGGACATAGATATAAACGCACAAAAATAATTGCAAGTAGCTCTAATACAAAGCTGTGGAGAGACGACTTACAGTTCCATTCAAAGACAATTACCTTGTAAACGGTGGGAAGAAAATCAAACGTTTACTCAAAGAGGGTAGAGAAGAGTTTAGACAAACAGTGGTGTGTTGGTTTCTTCGATCCCTAAAGTGCTTTAACTCCTGACTGAGCTCTGTAATGATCTGGATCCTCTGAACCCTGTGAGGTCTCTGCTGAAAACATCTGCTCGGATTTTACTCTCCAGTCTCGAAGCTTCCAACCAGAGTTCATCGTCCAGATTCAGAGTCTGAGCTCCTCTCTGACCTGAGCGTCATGGACGACAGATGTTTGAGGAACTTCTCGATTGGAAAACTGGAAACTAAAACCGTGTCGTCTTCGCTTCAGCTGCTGAGAATCTTTACAGCAGAGATGAGACAAATGAAGTCAAAGTTATTATTTTCCTACGACTGTCTCTGACACCTGGAGCTTAGTGTTTGGCGAAGCTTCCTCTCTCACTTTTATTTGATGTCGGACAACCGAGGCAGATGTGCAACATGACAGATTCATCTGTTAACACATGTGCAACATCTTCATAAAGTCAGCGCTGGACTCACACGACCTCATATAATAAAGGTTTCCACATGTAAATCTGATTTACTAACCGGGTGCACCGAGGATTGCGTCTGTGAAATGAGCAAAATAAAGCTTGCAATCCATTTCGTGCACCTGCCTTACTGAATATATAAAATATATACAGATTATCAGGAGGAGGAGATGCAAACATAATTATTTATTAAGCACAAATTACAGTCAAATAAAACAAACTATAGATAAATATTCAGCTCTGTAAACTAAGAAGTCTTTGGCGACGCTTTACACTCTTCTTTGCCACTTTTGGACCATTTATTTGCAGCACACTTAATATTTTCCAAGTTTAATCCCAACTTTCTTTGGCCATTTTTACCACTTTTCACTGTTTTTCGTCTGTTCTTTCACCATTTTTGCTNCGTATTTTTAAAAAGTTCTTTGAAAATGGATAAAAACATATTTCTGAGAGAAGAATTATGTTTTCTAACAGATTTCAGTAGTTGACCAACATTTCAAAGTTTTTAGGTTCATTATTTTTTAGTATTTTTAATTTGAGCACCCAAAAATGTCAGGTGGTGCAACCAAATATATGAAAATATATTTATATGTTCCTGTTATTTTTTCTGTGTGAAATTATTGGCAAGTATCTCTCAAGTGTCTGTAGTGACTCATACATTTTCATTTTGTGTGTTTCATTTCTTTTATTTGTGAATAAGATAAATAATTTGATGTTAAAATAACATTTCACATTATTACATTGGTTGTACCACCTGACATGGAAATTGTTCCAGTCACCAATGAAGTGAAAAAACCTTTTTTATCAGTATTTCAGAGAAATCTACAAACTTTTCCACTTGGTCACAAATGTCATTTGGGCTCCTCTGGCTGATGCAGTTTCCTGTTTCCTGTTTTATTCTCTTCACTTTAAAATAAAAGTCTAATGTTACGGTTGCACCACCCTGACATTTGACAAGGTGAAAATTACGGGACAAAAGTTTTTTACATTTCTCAACAGCTTTAAAATTCTTTTTATTTGCAAAGAATGTTTTATTTAAAAATGTTCAAGCATAAAATTATGCCACTGTATTTTTAATTTCCATTTACAATAACTGACATTCAATTTTTAGAGTTTAATTACTGTGGATACTTGTCAGGACGGTACGTGGTGGACTGTAAAACCCCCAAACTCCTTGGTTTTGTGTTTTTTTGTACAATATAAAATTATCAAATTTCTACACAAGTTTATTGTGTCCAAAGTATCTTATTTCAAATACATGTGATGAAATACTCAATTCATGATGGAAGGAAATATTGCACTCGGACACAAAAAAAGGGGACGTCACCTCATTGACCCATTTCCAAACTCCTTCCTGAAGCTTCTCTTACTGTAAATTAATCTAATTTTTCCTCATAAATTGGCTCCAGCTGCACTTCTTTGTTCTGCACAAACCACAAACAAATGTGGAGAAACCAAAAACACCTGTTTGGATGTTCAGGATCAGCAGCTCTGAGTCTGAGATGTTGTGAAACATCAAGATGGTTTTTTTTTTCCATCTCATCATACAGTTTTCATTCTGACATGATCAAATATAAACAAACTAATTTCAACCAGTTTCTGCGCCAGATTATTACTCATCTACAGAGTCTGAACAGATCTTATGAGGCAACAATGAAACTTGAACTTAAACCCAACAACCCTGAGGTTTTTGGAGAGAGAAATAATCATTTAATCACAGGAGACGACGCCTGAAACTGTCTGACTGGACACAGTGAAGAGACGTCTGAAGTTTTAACACTTCCAGTTTTTATAATCAGATATTATTTTGTGGGGGGGGGGGACCTCAAAGACAGATGAGCCAATCAGACATAAAATGGCTGAAGTTGGCATCATTTATTGAACGCAAAGCTTAATAAATGTCAGAAATGGAGGAATAACTTATTGATTTGTGGCTGCAAATGAATCCTCAATTAATCTGACGGATCTTAGTTTTTCAACACATTCAGGATTTTAAAAAATCTATTAAGTGGAGCCCTACTTTACACTTATTGTGGATCTTATAGTCACAAACAGCTCATGTGTGTTGAATCTGACTCTTTTTGGACTTTAGTTGCCTCAGATTTCACCTCTAAAGCATCATAAGTTGGTGACTGAATCAGCATCATCAGGCTCTGACCCTAAAATAAACATACGTGACCTTTAAATGTGAAGTTTATGTTCGATGGCGTCACCTCTGGATGACTCCTCATGTTTGGTTCCAGTTGTTGAAAACACTAAAAACCTGCACAGTAGGAGTCGTAACATTCAAACTGTGTCTGTGATGTTCTCTGAGACTCTAAAAACCCAATTCATATTTCACGACAGCTTTTCTAGTTACGGTTGACCGCTGCAGCGGAGAACATGTAGGAAACAGTTTCTGAAACCACAATCCTTTCCCATCATACACCAGCAGAGACCACAGTCCAAACCGTGACGAGCTCCATGTTCGCCTCAACCCCAGAGCTCTGAGCCAAAGCTGGAATAACAATAATGATACAGCCTGTCGCTGCGTTTCTGCTCCACACCATTACAACTCCTTACATCATCTGCTGGAGACTTTACAGGAGGCCACGAAGGCTCCGGCTCACTTCATCTACAGCAAAACCAACAGAGAGAGAAACGTCCAGAGAGAGAGGTCGGGTCCACAGTCCTGACATCAAAAACTCTGCTTCAGCTCAGAGGTGAAGAAATATAAGAGGACATGTTTTCACTATTTAACACAACAGAGACTCTCGGCTCAAAAAACAAGCTTTTTCACTTTTACTTAACCCCTTATATCCCCCTAATGTTTCAAAGCTTACAACTGAAGATATACAAGGTTAAATTAATCAGTGACACCTCATTTAAAGTCAACATTAGGCACTTTTTTCTCTTCGTATTTTAAAATCAATCACGTCAAGATGCTTCATGTCAGACGTAAGATATTGAGGACGTCACTTCTACACCTTGTCATCTACATCTGGGTGAAATTTGAGCGTTTTAGGTAAAACTTTGTAGGAGTTAGAGAGTTTTTAGTCTCAGCTGTATCAGTGCTCAGTGTCCTCTTTTTAGTCAACTTTGCTCTTTTTGTGGAAATGTTCAACAAAAATCATGAAATCGTAGTTCAGTCACAGATTGTTCCTCTTCTTGAGTGTGAATGAAGGTGCACGGCAATAAATTGGTCTCACCAATGATCTTAATGGCTACAGCTGGCATCGCGTGACTGCTAAGGGGATTGGTTACTGTTATATCAAGTGACAGGCCTGTTAGCCAATAATCAACCCTCTAATAGAGCGATTACACAAGACCAGTCAAGCAGGGAGCACTTGTTGTCTATCACAAGCTGTCCTGGGATGAAAACTCAACAGAAAACGATGGGGTCACTTTAGTCTTGCAGCTAGAACCCTGTTGAAAACAAAGACTTGCAGCTTTGTCAGATTGACATTGAGGAGGAAATGCTCTAAGACTGTGAAGCTGCTGTTATTGATGAGAACGGACACGACAGACAGACAAACAACGGACTTTACAGGAGAAATTTCACCACTTGGAATAATTTGATGAAACAACACTTTTGATATGTTTGAACTCTGGATTCCTCTGGTGGAAAGGAGAGTGAATATTCAAGGTACGGGCGTCAGGATGTGACGTAATGACCCCAAACAGGTAGGACGTCCACGTTGTTGGTGAAGAAAACTATGAAACAAATTTCGAGACTGAAATGAGAAGAATACAAACTTTATAATGTGCTCTCTTATTCTGCCAGGATCGTGCAGCCAAACCCTCATGTTTTTAATAATCACTAAACCCTAAAAGAACGTTGATTAGTGCCTGAGGTTTGAGTCTCATCAACCGCAACCGACGACAGAGTTTCTCCAGTTTTTGCTGACAAAAGTCGACTCTGATTGTTACAATCTCTGGCACCGATATCGTCGCTTTCAAGTCTTGCTCTGTTGTTCTCTCTCGCCTCCAGAAGGAAAGGAAAGAATCACAACAAAGGGAAAGCTCTTTTGCCAAAATCTAAGCCTCTGCCACGAGTGTTTCGTCAAATTCTGCTTGTGTCTGCATCGAAAGCTGGAAAGAAATTGGGTCAGAGTTCATTAGTTTGTTTTGTTTCTGCTGCCAGAGGAAGAGTTATCAAATCCAGCGCTGTCCAAAGAAAATTGGTTTCTTTAGGGTCTGCCACGTTGCCAGGTTTGAGTCAGCTGTTGGACTTTGCTGATGAAGAGATTCAGAGGTAGAAACTCACTGCTACAGTAACTCAGTTTTAATCAAATTTACCGTGTGATTTAACCAGAGAAACCACAGACACTTCACAGCGTTTAAATCTTTAACTGCTGTTAATTTCAGCCTTCGTTGCCAGATACACGCTTCTAACCACCAAGACTTTCCTGTAAAGTTTCTTCCCCTCGTTGCCAGGTTTTAATTGGTAACACATCACTGAGCCACGAGGAAATTACCTCTTACCATCACCTCTTCTGCTACACAAACAGAAAATACAGCTGATTGTGTTTTTCCAGTGAAGTCCAAGTGGTTCAGCTGCAGTTTTTATTTTGGCTGAACTGACTTTTCTCTTAAACAGGATTCGATTCAGCGTCAGTGTTTGTTGCTGTTGCCATGGCTCAGGGTTTGCAGAGTGAATGATCTGGAAAAATGTGCTGAAACTGAAAGAAAATATCATCTTTGGAAGGAGAAAGGCTGAATATGGAGCGAGCTGTACTTCAGTGAGGTGGTCTCTAAGTGGAGAACTCCTGATCTGAATAATCGTCATGGATTGTTGTTATTCAGACACTTTCAGTAAAGTGGAATAAAGTCTGAACGCCCAGGTTTAAAAGCTTTCAGGGTTGTTTTTCTTCCTCCTCTGCTCCAAAGAGTCTGCTGAAAGCTGTCGGAGCCCGAGCACCAGACCGAGGTGTGTGGTGTCGCCGTGATGGATGAACCGGTGACAGCATTGTTCAACGGTCGACTAAAGAAGAAGAAGAAGAAGAAGTATGTCTCTTTCCATGTGTGAGCTACAAAGGCTCAGGAAACTTGGTCCAAACTGATGAATGAAGGATGAATGCAGCATGTTATCAGAAAATACTGGAGGAAAATTTACACTCATCAGCCCAGAAGCACGTGTACTCTGCATGAACCTGCAAGTGTGTACTGTTACTAGGTTTTGTGTTCCTGTTCACCTGGACGGTAACCGATGTCGTCTTTAAAGTGAAGGTTCTGGAGTGGCCATCTCAGTCTCACAAGGCCAAGTCAGAGTTTTGAGATAAAAGTCAAAACTTAGGGAAATAAAATCCAAATTTTGAGATAAAGGACAAAAAAAATTGATGAAAAAAAAAGACAATTTTTGAGATAGAGTCAAAATTTTGCGATATATAAACAATATTGTAGAGAAGAAGTCCAATTTTTTAGATAAAAGAAAAATAATAATGACATATGGTCAAAATGTCAAGTGAAAAAGTCAAATTTTTGAGGTAAAACGTCAAAATTTGAGAAAAAAAAAAATCACAATATTGAGGAACAAGTTACGTTTTGAGTAACTAAAGTCGAAAATTAAAGGTAAAAAGTTGAAATATTGGATAATTAAGTCAAAATCTGTGATATTAAATTGAAATATGAGGTTGTAAGTTCAAAATCGAGAGATAAAAAGTCAAAATTTTACAAAAAGGTCAAAGTTTTGAGATACAAAGTCAAACCTAGGAATAGAGTCCAATATTGAGATAAAGGACAAACAAACTCAGAGAAAACACACATTTGAGATAAGAACTCAAAATTTTATAGAGGAAGTCTTATTTTTCAAATGAAAATGTGAAAAGTTTTAGATGAAAATTTTTAATTCAGGACCTGCCACTGGCTACAGCAGAATAAAGGGAAGGTTCTGGAGTGGCCATCTCAGTCTCCTGACCTCAATATCATTGAGCCACTCTGGGGAGATCTCAAACCTGCAGTTCATGCAAGACAGAGCAAGAATTTACAGGAACTGGAGGCTTTTTGCCAAGAAGAATGGTCAGTTTTACCATCTGAGAAAATAAAGACCCTCATCCGCAACCAGCACAAAAGACTTCAAGCTGTCACTGATGTTAAAGGGGAAATACACGCTGTTAAGAACTGGGGGAGGGAAACTTTTCATCAGGCTCATTCTGAAAGTTACTAACCATGAGTGAAAGAAAAAGTTTTGTGTTATCAGTCATATTCTCTGAAAAAATGGCAAGAAATCATAAATTCTGCAGGTGTATATAAAGTTTTGCGCACAAATGTATTTTCTTAAAAGAGTATTTGTCCCAAATGTCATGTTTGCATCACCAAGTGAACATTTTCAGTTATCAAAGACAAAGAATTATTTAAGGAAACACTGCAACATTTATCTGAATCAACTCACTTTGTTTTTCTTAATTGGATATTGAAACAACTAAGAGATTTATTCTAAAAGTTTTGACGTCATATGAACCAGTTGTAAGTACCCAACATGCTTAGCTCAGTTTCTACCTAACATTTCTTCAACTTCACACTTGGCCACCAACAAACTATTTACTAAAGACCCAACAGAAAGAAATAACAACTGGATAATGAGGCACATTCATTATTCAGTCATTTGATGTGAGACCACACACAAAACGGGAGATCACCCGAGTTTAAACCCCTGGACGCTTCGGTATGTCATCATGGGAAGTGTTTCATACTCCTTAAAGCCAAATTTATGTTTTTTTCATGGATAAACTGGAACTGAAGAATGAAAAATATCCAAAACACTCTCTCATGAGTGTTAAAACTGTGCTGATGGACGTTTAAAGTCCCAGTGGGAGAGTTTTTAGAGCTGTTTGGACCAGTTCAATCAGAGTTTTATAGCAGAAAATCATCAAGTGTAATTACAGAGATGTCATCAAGTATGGACTCAACATGATGTCATGATGCTACACACCAGAAAAATGAACCGTTATATGAAAAAGTCAGACTTTAAGTTTCATTATGTGGGTTATGTTTGGAGTTTTCTAAGGGTGAATTCCAATTCCTGTCTTAACCCTCAATCTCAAAATGCTCCCGCTAAGTGTAAGTGTTGTCCCGATTCTCAGAAAGTTAAGGTTGAGGGTTAAGTTTGAGGCTGTATCTCCCTCAATACTGAGATTCTCCGACACCACCCTTGGGACTAAGGGACACCCAGAATGCATTGCGTATTTTCAGTAAATAAACATGGCGTCCAAAGCGGCAGAGAAGGCGAGCTACAAATATAGTATTTTCTTTGTTAATGGAGATATGAATATTAGGAAAACCATTGTTTTATCTTAGTTTAGACCCATTTTATGGATTATTTCCCTCGTTGTTGCAGAACATTTATTTTTATTTTACGATCTTTTGTCAATAGCGTCCGGTGCGCACAAGCCATGTTGCTATCGTTTAAGTTAGTTAATGTTTCAAAATGGTCATTTTTCTCCGTGGTAATGTAATTGTTTTATCAAGATAACAGCCTATATAACATGCTTGTGCCGATAATGGTATAAGATGACCGGGCTAATGTCATCTCCTGTAGCCGCAGAGTTATGTAACGATAGTTATAGCTGGTGTTTACCTTTCTTATTTGATACCAAACGACACTGTCGACTTATACAGGCACGTTGTGTTATTTATACAGATATTTTTTTGATAACGCTAACCGAAGGAATAACTGACAGACAGTCCACAACAATTTCATTTGCATTTAAGGGGTGTCCCATTTCTAAGTCACAAGATAAACCTGAACACTTGGTTTTGAGGGCGACTAAGATTGAGGGTTGAGATTGAGGGTTAAGAAAGGAATTGGAATTGGGCCAAAGTCCAGTTTATGAAAGTTTGATGAATCTGAATTTAGATACAGAGCCTTTCAGGGAATCTACAAAAGAAAACAGAGGTGTGACGTCCAAGTAAGAGCCCAAAAACCAACTTTGGCCAACAAAGAAGCTCTGTTCATGTAAAAGCTGTCGACCAGCTCCTGAAAATAGAAAGAGACGCTCTTCACTTACAGTCACAGAGTCTGATCCTGGGGAAGAAGAAGCACATTCAGCACTTTTTCTTGGATATTTGCCACATACCTTTGGTTTTTGGAGCGGTGGAGGTTAGAGAGTGGACTAAAGCGGGAACAGAGTAAATCCAGAGCGCTAATGAGAGGCTAACAGCAGAAACAGCAGCTTAACGCCACCGCAAACCAACCTCAGAGACTGAGTGTGAGATTTTATCAAGTTTACAGGATGAATGAAGGAAAAACATCCAAGAAATGTTACAAGAAAAGGAAGGTGATTTTCAAACACTGAGGGATTAACACACACACACAGATGTTTGTTGGTGTGTTGACTCGTAGAAACTAAGTAAACTGAAACCAAACCTTTAAAGAAGTTTCTGACGGGAATCTCAAAGAAGCTCAGTTGACTGTGTGTTTCAAACCAACGCAGCTGCAGAACATCTGAACACACACACCACAAAACTACAACCAAAACACCATCAACACCCCCACTGACCCCCCCACCCCCCACTGAGAAACCATCAAACACTCTCCTGTCACATTCATGTCCTTTTATCACTCACTAACCTCAGCTTAAACATCAAATACACTGTAAAAATGGGAATTCCCAATCAGTTGAAGTCAGATAACTTGTTACTTTGGAAGTTAAGTTGGATGTGGCTCAGACACTGTTTTATGAAAATATAGAAGCAGTTTTTTGAAGTTTGAAGACTTTTTTATTTGATTCAAAAGGATTTATAGAATCGAATTATCTCAAATGAATTAAATTACACTGAAAAAGGAACTAGTTGGACTAACTTCATTGAATTCTTTTAATTGGTGACAACTAAATGAATTAAGTTCTTTGAAATTGCAGGAATAAGTTTAACCTCTTCTGCTTCTCAGACCCATGAAACTCTTTTGGCGATATCACAACTTTACATCGTTTCAGAGTGAAAAAATGAAGTTATGAACACTTACACTTATAAATAAACACTAGTAGCTTATTACTAGTTAGTTTACTTTATTTTTTCATCCATATCAGGTCTTACTGATCCTAAACAGCAAAGTGAAACAAAAAATGTAAACCAGACAAATGTTCAGGACTTAAGCAGTGAAGTAACAGTTGATTTAGTCAAAAGTTTTTACTAATTTAACTGTTTTCAATCAACATTTTGAATTAAATTAACTTAAAAGTTTCAGTTGTTTGATCTCAATAATGTGCATAACCCAAAAAATAAAACACTGATCCCATTAAGATTATCTCGCTGACCTAATAATGTCATAGTTTTGCATTAAATAAAAACTTTCTACGGCTGAATTTTATAAAACTGCTCCCATATTTCAAGAAAACAGCATCAAGCACTTTAAGGACACAGACATCTTGAAAATACAAACCAATTTAAAACTTGTAAGGTTACTACAAAAATGATTTTCATGAAACTACATCATTATGTTAGAATGATACTTTTGAAAGAACTGAAAACTTTAAGTTGGATAAATGCAAAAATGTTGAGCTGGAAACACTTAAATTAAGTTCATTTGACTTAATCAATTGTGTCAATTTAACGTATTACTATAATTTCAAAGGACTTAATTCATTTAGGTGTGACTAATTGAAACAATTCAGTTAAGTTGGTCCAATTATTTTTTTTTTCAGTGTAAGAACTTTTCCTCTCTAGACCCGGGAATATTTTAGAGACACAGAGAAGTTTGTGAAAAGATCCAAAGTTCAGGTTTGCACAGAGAAAAGTTCGACCTTCAGACTCACTTTGAAGCCTGAGATTTGGTTTGTCGATGACCAGGATCATCCATCAGCTGGACAGGGAACCAAACCAGAGCCATAAAAAGTTCAAGGTTGGGTCAACATGCCAGGAACATGCTGAGCTTTGACCTGGAGGAACCTTGGAAAATTAGCAGCAGCAGCAGCAAAGATTATTTGAACCTCAGTTTTCTGATCTGCACAGGGAAAAACAAACCTGCCTTTGAATTAAAAGGGTTAATTTTACTCCTACTGTTTGGAGGGTTAAGCTTAAACTGTCTGTCACAGAATCCTGACTCTAACTTTGTCCAACAGGCAGATTTTAGCTCCAAACTCTTAAAGGTTTGTTCGTGTGGCTGCATGGAAACAAAGTCCTGAAACAAGGCTCCACAGTCTCACAAAAACCTTCCAAGAAAATCTGGAGCTGTAAAAGCAGCAAAGGTAATAAAAATTTGGGTTTAATGTCAAGATTCCTTCATAGTTTTGGCTTTGTTGTGCACTGTAGAGAGAAGCAGAGGAGAAGATGTAGAGCAAAGCTGAAGCTGCATTTAATGTTTATAGCACTCAACTATTTGCAGATGATAAACTGATTTCTACTGAGTGGTATAGAAGTTTAAGTGCACTGCAAAAATAATTAAATCAAAGCAAGTTTTTATGTCTTATTTAGGTAGAAATGTCTTTTGAGATTTAATATGAGCCACATTAACCTTTCCAGTCCAGAAGCATGTCTTATTTCAAGATATTAAAATACAAAAATGACGTCTGAATTGCTTTTAATGAGTAAAAAAATCAACCAGAGGAGTTAGAAAAATGTGCACGGCAGGTTTCTTGAAATTAGATTAATGTCTTAATACAAGAAAGTTTTTCTTACATCATTCTCAGATTTTATTTTCCTTATTACAAACAATTCAGACAATATGTTTGTCAATAAATATTTTAAAATAATGTATAGAGGCACCCTGGCACCTGACTTTATTGCAACTTTTTGTTGATTGTATTTTTAAGAAAGTCGTACTTTCTTCTCTTTGTCTCTTTTTTAATTTTATCTAGTTTATTTTATCTTCTTCTCCCCTTCAATATCAATCAATGTATGAACACATTTGTGAGCACAACTGTTGTGTGTCATGTGGTGTGATATGAGAGTTGTAAGTTGTTTTAAATACAAAAATTCAAAAAAAATTGAATGATAATAAAAAAAATAGACATTAATATTTCGTTGAAATTCATGTTTTTGCAGTGTAAAGTAGTGTAAAGTAGCTGATTCTCATATTTGACATGTGTTTTTGGATTTAAGGGATAAACGTTTTTTACATATCAGGGTTTAAGATGAACTTGGGACACTCTAATTCACATTTTATCTGTTTTATATTCGCGCGGCAGCTGCTCCGTTCTCTCCATGACCTCAGTAAAAACTGTGCTGCTCCTCCCTCTGTGTGTCCTCCTCACAGCTGAACACACACCTGTTTGTTCCTGCTCCATCTCCCTGACTGACACTTTCCAGACTGTAAGATATTCCGTGTTTTTACCCTTCAGGCTTCTGCGCTGCCGCACCCAGAAAATAAACCAATCCAAACCACTGTGAATCGGTGTAAATTGAAGTTTTGATGCACCTCCAATCCCTCCAGCGTGAGTTTAGGTGTTTCCTACAGGAATGCAGCTCGTAACTTCTGCAGAGCGTCAGATTTAATCCAGCGATCTTCGCTGCACACAGGATGCTCTGTGGATCCGTCACACTGTGCCTTTTACAGCTGTAACCATGTTTATGTGCTGTAATGTTCCAACACTCGGCTTCAGAGAGTAATTTTCTTTTCATCCTGCGTCACATTTACAGTTTCACTCACTCAAACCTTCAACAGTTTGCTCTCTGACTCTAAACGACGGCTCCACATGAGCAACACTTCATCACTCAGCTGAACTCTGCTCATTCTGCAACAAGCTTCATCTTTGGGATTTGAGCTAAAAGTGCCTTTCTTGGAGCCAAAATGTTTGTTTAAGCGTCCTCTTGGGATCCAAACTTGCACTTAAGTGAGTTAAAACAGACGCTAAAGTGCCCTCCCATTTGGCAAACTACACCAATCTGCCTCTTTGGCTGATTAAAAAATGAAAAACTGCCCTTCTGGAAACAAAAACACATGCTTGGGTGCCCTCCTGGGAGCCTAAATATGCAAAAGCAAAAGCTTCTGGGCTCCATCACACGCGCCCAAGTGCCCATTCAGGAGCCAAATGCTTGCTCGAGTACCCTCCTTTGTGCCAAGCTTGCACAAAAGTGCCCTCCAGGGAGTTAAAATATGCAAAAATATTGCCCTCTCCTGAGCCAAACCGTTTGCTAAAGTGACGTCTTATGCTCCAAAACATGATAAACTGCCCTTTTAGGACAAAAACACATGTTTGGGTATCCTTTAGGGAGCAAAAAATTGTCCTAAGTGCTCTCTCAGGAGCCCAACACTTGCTTCAGTGCCCTACTGTATGTCCTCAGTATAACCACACTAATACGCCTTTTTGACTGGTTAAAACATGATAAATTGCCCCTTTGGGAGCCAAAAAACATGCTCAGGCGTCCACTCTGGAGCCAAAATATTTGCTAATGTGCATTCAAGGAGCCAAAACACATGCTTAACTGCCTTCCTTGGTGCCAAATGTGCCATAAAGTGACTCCTTAGAAGCCAAACCACACAATTACGTGCCGTCCTGGGAACCATAATATGCTGAAGCGCCTCTTGGGCTCCAAAACATGCGCTTAAAGTACCCTCCTTGTGCCAAACTTGCACCAAAGAGCCCTCTTCTGAGCCAAAACATTTGCTAAAGTGCCTTCTTGAGCTCCGAAACATGATAAACTGTTCTCCTGGGAGTCAAAAAAATATGCTTTGGTCCCCTTATGGGAGCAAAAAATTATCATAAGTGCTCTCTCTGGAGCCAAACACTTGCTTAAGTGCCCTCCTTGGTGCCAACCTTGGGCCTTTTTTGGAACCAAAACACATGCTTCATTGATCTACTATATGTCCTCACTATAACCACACAAATCTGCCTATTTGACTGGTTCAAACATGATAAACTGCCCTTATTGGAGCCAAGAAAACATACTCAGGTGTCCTTTCTTGAGCCAAAACCTTTTCTAATGTGCATTTCTGGTTGCTGAAATGTATACCAAAGTGCCTTCCTTGGTGCAAAACTTCCAGTAGAGTGAGTTCTTTGGAGCCAAAACACATAATTAAGTGCCGTCCTGGGAACCTAAACATGCTGAAGCGCCCTCTTGGGCTCCAAAACTTGCCCTCTCAGGAGCCAAACTCTTGCTAAGGTACCCTCCTTTGTTCTAAACTTGCACCTAAGTGCCCTCCTCTGAGCCAAAACGTTTGCTAAAGTGACTTCTTGAGCTCCGAAACATGATAAACTGTTCTCCTGGGAGTCAAAAAACATACTTGGGGGGCTAAAAATTATCTTAAGTGCTGTGTTAACAGTGTGATATGCCTCTTTGACTGGTTAAAACATGTTAAACTGTTCCCCTGGGAGCCAAAAAACATGCTTAGGTGTACACTCTTGCGCTAAAACATTTGCTGATGTGCATTCTTCGGAGCCAAATTTGCCAAAGGGCTCTTTCAGGGGCCAAAATGGAAACTAAAGTGCCCTCCTTGGTACCAAACTTCCAGTAAAGTGACTTCTCGGGAGCCAAAACTTGCGATTAAGTGCCGACCTGAGAACCCAAAAATGCTGAAGTGCCCTGTTTGGAGCAAAAAAAAAAAAATGTTCTCGTTTTCTCTGCCCTTTCAAATGTCAGGTCACACCACTGTAAAGGAAGGAGGTCAAAGTGACATCATGTCCCACCCAGAGTCCATCCTACACTTTAAGACATCCTGTGTTTGTCCTCCAGCTTTAAAATAAGTCACAGTCTGAGCTCACACTGAGTCTAAAACTGAAAATAGGTGGAGACAAACTTAGCTTTTCCTGTTTATCCTCCAGGACAACCAGCAGGTTTTTGTTTAAAACTGTTTATAGATTATAAACCTGAGACTTAAATAAGTCACCTTTACATCTTATTCTATTTCCTTTTGATGGTTTTCTAAAAAAAGAT
This sequence comes from Thalassoma bifasciatum, assembly GCA_008086565.1. Classification (NCBI taxonomy): domain Eukaryota; kingdom Metazoa; phylum Chordata; class Actinopteri; order Labriformes; family Labridae; genus Thalassoma; species Thalassoma bifasciatum. The sequence continues at coordinate 67,353 of RPOG01000975.1, read as the reverse complement.
CGAGATTAAATAACCAAAACATCAACACTATGTGACTAAATCCATGGAAAATCAATGGAAAAGGAACAAACTGCATCAATAACAACAAAAGGAACGTATTAGGAACAGGATGAAGTCGTGGTATTGGAAAGATTTCAGCAGCTGGTGAAGTAAACAGAAATAATCTGGGATGCAGAAACATGTGCAGCACATATTCACTTCCAGCTTGAATCAGTTTGAGCTGCTGACTCATTCAAGTGAAAAAATCTGCAGAAAAAAAACAATCATCACTCTCTCAAAAACAAACAAACAAACACTAAAACTTCACTTTTCAGATCTTTTGATGGTTTGTTGAGACGTGTGACTTTGAGTAACCTCTCAAGAACTTTTACAAACACTTAAAGTCCCTGAAAACAACATGAAACAACCTCAGTTTGGTTTCCATTGGTTTTCCTTTGAGTCACACATGATTCAGTTAAGGAACAAATTTAGCATCTTTTCCTGAAGTTTGGAGACTCTGATGTAAAAGCATTTATCGTTCTAACTTTTCTCAGCGAATCATGGACACCTTCCTTTTTTTTCCAAAACACTCACAGGCGGACAAGTCCTCCTCAAGGTCTCATGTCTCTTTAGGCTCCTATTTTTTGGTTTAAAGCCCAGATAAAGAAAAAAGCCTGACATTTTGATATTGAATAACACAAATTCAAGAGTATTTCCCAGTTTTTTTACCCACATTTTTCTTATATCGCCATCTACAGACCTGGCATGCAAACTACAACGTCCCTCAATGTTTCTGTATAAACAGAGATTTTTTTTTCCTCCATGTTTTTATTGTTTTTGTCTGAAATGTTGAGTAAACTAGGCCTCAGTCTTGAAGATATAATTTAGTTTAAGTCACATTTTGATTTCTTTTTTGATGTTTACAGTATATGGGTCGATGACAAAAAGAGGGTCAAAAAACATATTTTTTAAAAAGTTCTTTGAAAATGGATAAAAACATATTTCTGAGTGAAGAATTATGTTTTCTAACAGATTTCGGTAGTTGACCAACATTTCAAAGTTTTTAGGTTCATTATTTTTTAGTATTTTTAATTTGAGCACCCAAAAATGTCAGGTGGTGCAACCAAATATATGAAAATATATTTATATGTTCCTGTTATTTTTTCTGTGTGAAATTATTGGCAAGTATCTCTCAAGTGTCTGTAGTGACTCATACATTTTCATTTTGTGTGTTTCATTTCTTTTATTTGTGAATAAGATAAATAATTTGATGTTAAAATAACATTTCACATTATTACATTGNCATGGAAATTGTTCCAGTCACCAATGAAGTGAAAAAACCTTTTTTATCAGTATTTCAGAGAAATCTACAAACTTTTCCACTTGGTCACAAATGTCATTTGGGCTCCTCTGGCTGATGCAGTTTCCTGTTTCCTGTTTTATTCTCTTCACTTTAAAATAAAAGTCTAATGTTACGGTTGCACCACCCTGACATTTGACAAGGTGAAAATTACGGGACAAAAGTTTTTGACATTTCTCAACAGCTTTAAAATTCTTTTTATTTGCAAAGAATGTTTTATTTAAAAAGGTTCAAGCGTAAAATAATGCCACTGTGTTTTTAATTTCAATAAAGAAATACATGTGATGAAATACTCAATTCATGATGGAAGGAAATATTGCACTCAGACACAAAAAAGGGACCTCACGTCATTGACCATATAACAGTTTTTAAACAGTTTCTTGTTGAGTTCCTTTTGATATTTGGCTCTTTTTGTACATTTGTACAAACTTTTTTTCTCTTTTTTTAACTGAACTGTGTACAGCTGTTCTCTAAATGTGTGCATATCTCATCTTATCTCATTTTTAATATCCTGTTCTCCAATCACAAACATTTTCATCGTCACTGTCTGAACAAAAACAAAACACACCTTCAGCAGAGTTTTCATCATGATTGAAATATTGTAACTTGTGGGTCAGTGATGAACATTTATGATTACAGTTTTCGTTAACAAAAGAAAACTGCAACAGCTTAATGCACAGCTTTTCCAAACTGTGAAGACAGAGAAGTTTTTAGCCAGTTCTGGGGGAAAGGAAATGAAAACGTTTTCATGTTTGTTTTGAATCCAGCAGACATGCTCTGTTAAAACTGAACCATCAGCACATGAATGTTCTGTAACATGACAGAGAAAGATGAATCCAGGATGTAAAGACTCCTGATCTGACATGATTACACACACAAACACATCTGGCATTGTTGTAGTTTCTCCTCAACTATCAGACCTTTCACAAAGAGGACGAATAAGTCGACTCATCATGCACAGGTTGGAATAAAAGAAGACGTTAATTTACAGGAAAAGGCCAAAAACTGTAAGGAGTCTCTGGTGTTTTGTTTCTCTTTGCTCATTCATGAAATCATTGTTGGACACAGACTCTCTCTGGGCCTTAAACCAAAACCTGATGGTTACCTCTGCGCCGGGCTGAGGGCCAGGTGACCTACAACAAACTGCAGCCAAACTACAATCTCATGAAGTTAAGAGGAGAAACAATAGTTTGTTTCAATCTGTGAAGGACAAATCTCTTTATTTAATTTCAGATTTGCATGCAAGTGTGGTTAAACTGCTGCTTTCCCTGCAAACTTTGATCAGGAAACCGTCCACAACAGACATCGTTTGTCTTCATTTAATATTTTCCAGAGTTTTGGAGAAACTGCGGCGACGCATCCAGAGTCAAACATGCAGACGAAAACAAAGACAGTCTAATGTAGTTAAGTCATAATGTTTGAAACTCTGAATGATTGGTTAAATATGGCTTCAAATCTTTGAGAATCAAACAATCAGCTCATGAGGAAACTTTGGCAGCGAATGAAAATCAAGTTAGTCAATGATTCACAGCAACTTTGGCTTTGAAGCTCGTTCTGAAAGCTACCAAACTCTGCAGCAAATATCACATAAGTCAGAGGGTTTTCTTTTTATTCCACAATCTAACAACATCTGGAAACTGAGGTGGAGACCATGAGAAGTGGAGGAGGAAGAAGAGGGGGAGGAGTGAAGTTAAAGAAGAAGAGCAAACAACCCCCTCTCCAAACAAACAGCAGATAAAAAGAGGAGAATAATGACTTTTGCCTTTGAAACTCAGTCAGACGTTTGACTTTCAGGGTCAATAAAAACTGTTTGTCGCACTAGAATCAGCCTTGTGTTGGAAATATAACCCTCTAAATGAACTTTCAGCCTCTTCCTCAGCAGATCAAAGATGTTCAATCTGTTTCTTTGTGCTCTCCAGAGACTCACACATCTTCATCTTCCTCACTCTTCACCCTCATCATCGCTCCATTGTTTTTATCTGTCTCCAGGATTCAGCCACATCATCATCACCAAACCTGAATCCATAAGTCCTGATAGGAACAGTGACCCTGCTCAAACTGTTCCTCCTCTGTTGTAATTAAAAACATTAACTCCTCTGGATAATAACCATGTGTCAGGCAGATGCAGAGGAACAACAGGGAGGCGTGAGTGTTGATGTTAGGGTGTTGTATCTGAACAAACTGTGCCTGTATCTTTCCCACACGTCAGAGTAAAGATGTGTTTTATGGAGAATTGTTTACATATGAAGATTCATGGAAGCTTTAAGAAACACGAAAGACTGTTGGATGATGTTTTCATGCATTAAAACATGATGACAGTCACATCACTGTTTCATTCTGGCGAAATCTGTCTTTCTTTTGCATCCATTCATTTAACATCGTATATTATCTTATCTTATCTTGTCGTATATGTCGGGGTCAGGACTCGAACCTGGCGCTGGTTGGACGTATTTAACTAAACATTAAGGACATTTCAGGATCTCAAGGTTCAGACTGGAATCACCGTTTATGCTTAGAGGAGCCCATTCAACAGCTCAGTCAAACTCTCTTCATCTGGTCTAATCCTTGCATAGCTGTTTTATTCGATACAAAAGGGCGGTACATGAGTATTGTATTGTATCATATCTTATTTTATCTTATTGTATCATATTTTATTGTATCATATCATATCATGTCTTATTGTTTTGTATTGTATCTTGTCATATCACATTGTATCGTATCATATCGTACCTGATCTTATCGTATTGTATTGTATTGTTTCTTATCTTATATTTTCTTATCGTATCGTAGCACATCGTATTGTATTGTATCGTAAACACTTGGACTCGAATCGTTAGTTTTGGTTCTTCTGCACCTTCTTGACTCAGTCACAGAATGATTTAAAGTCTGAGGAGCTGATTTCTTTGAATGTTTTTAAATCTAAACTGAAAAACATGGAAGCAGATTTTACTGAATGTCCATGATTTAGCTCGGCTAATAAAATAAGACCACGGAAGAAAATAGTCCCTGAAAAAGTGCTCAGCTATCATCTGGAACAAATGTGCAAAAGTCTGCACACAATTCTTAAGAACTTGAGTTATTACATTTGGATGAATTAGTCTTTTTTGTGTCCTTAAGATGTTAATCTTAGATGACACTGGGGAGCTCAGTTGTTGTTGAGTCAGGTCTGAAAGCTGTTTTTTACTAATATTTGGGAGCAGAATCCAAAAGTGATCTCAGTTTTTCGTTATGACGTCAAGTCTTTGAACTATAGGATCCCCGTTCTCTGAAAAAACAGTGGGGAATGATTTAAAAAACTTCTGTTGAGTTAGATTTTTAAGACCATCCGACCAAATAAAGTTAACACAGATGTTTTAATAGTTCTTGATCGAATTCTTCAAGCATCTTTGCAAACATTCAGTCCCATTTAGTTGAGTAAGGTTCTTTAATTAGTTTGTGTGAAAATCTGCATCACCTGCATTCATCAACCGCAAAAATATCTATTTCTTTTCTTCTATTTCTTTGATGATTTTTCTCATTCTCATTCCACAACAACTCAACTGATTTTCTACAAACTAATGTGACTTCTACTTTATTTCTTTCAATCATTTCCGTCCACTTGTGTCTATAAATAAAACCACGTGTTTGTCACTGAACGTCTCTGACTTTGATTCATCTCCTTCTGTCAGATCCTGAATGTGAGGAAACGACTCGAGCTGAATCTTCAAAAAACACAATCAGAAAACAGAGAGAGAGAGAGGGGGGGGGGAGCGGCGTGCTGCGCTCAGACAAAGGAAGTGGATTAGAACGGCTTCATTTGGACACACGAGCGCAGAAATGTGAATGTTGCCACAGCGACTGCTCTGTTTTTAAGAATATTTACAGCACGCAGCCTGGAAATATTCCTCCCAAATGCTCTCTCTCTCTCTCTCTCTCTCTCTCTCTCTCTCTCTCTTTCTCTTTCTGGCAGGAGCCTCATGCACTTGCACACACATTTCTTTCTCCCTTTTTCTGAAACAGTGAATCATAGTGGAGGATTATGAATATGGCAAAAGCACAAACAAAGCCTGTTGGGTCTTTGGCTGCACGAGCATCTGCAGGATTTACAGAAAAGGAAACTGAAGCATGAAATGAAATCACGTTTGGAGAAGTTTGTCTCTGCAGTCAGACATCAAGAAAACCACCTCACAGGTTCTGTTTAGCATCCGTCGCTGACCAAACGTCGCTTTTTCAGGATCACGTTTCACCTCCAGACCTGAGCAGAAACATTCAACGCTGTGTTTAATCCAAATTGTCAGACTGAGGCAATTAAAGCTCCGTGGGGCCACATCAGCGACAGAGAGGCCGTAATTACTCCAGAAGGTTCAGACAATGCTGCTTTTGTGACACGGAGGTCTTTGTGGTGATTACAGGACGACATATCCACACACATAAACACACACACACACACACACACACACACACACTCACGGCTGCAAATGTCAATCTGGATTCCTGCACAGTGACGGAGCACCGACGACCCGGCTCAAGGCAACGAAGATGTAATTGACAATGACCTTCTTCTGTGAAATCAGCAACATTACATCATCATCCTCACAGAGCGACTGATTACTGCGTCTGCCTGTCAGCGCGCACGCCGCGAGGTTTCCACGGTGGAAAGGAAAATCCACGGGCAGTAATTGGGAACATGCTGAAGCCTTTGATTGATTCATTCATCATGAGGATAATCTGGATTAAAGCTGTGCAAACACATCAGAAACACATCATCGTGCTCGCTGCAGGTTTCCTCTCGATAAAGTTTTATGTCTTGGTCTAAAAATACGTTTCCAAAGAGTTTGGGAATCACCAGATTTCACTGCCAAACTTATGCAACAAGAAACTCTGCAACCAGTCAAATCTGAGTCTGTTTATGTTTATTTAACCTTCATTTAACCGGTTAAATATCCACAGAGAGCAGGATCAGTGACCAGGCCAAGAGTCATAAAGCATCAAACCCATTGACTGTATATGGAATGTCACCGCCTGTCACCGTTCTACGATTTTGAAGCCATCATCATACCACCTTAGCGTAAAGATGAGAGAAACGTTTCTACGAGGTATCGTAATTTTTTAAGTTTTCCCGGCTCATATCTGGAATACATGGGGAGGCGGGGCTTATGGCCTATACTGCAGCCAGACACCAGGGGGCGGGGCTTATGACCTATACTGCAGCCAGACACCAGGGGGCGGGGCTTATGACCTATACTGCAGCCAGACACCAGGGGGCGGGGCTTATGACCTATACTGCAGCCAGACACCAGGGGGCGGGGCTTATGACCTATACTGCAGCCAGACAGTATAGGTGAGTACACAGTTCCCTGAGAGCAGAAAGTTCCCTCTGAGTAGAAAGTTCCCTCAAATAAGAGCAGAAAGTTCCTTCAGAGCAGAAAGTTTCCTCTAAGCAAAAAGTTCCCTCTGACCAGAAGGTTCCCCATGATACAGAAAGTTCCCTGAGAGAATAAGGTTCCCTCTAAGCAGGCAGTTACCTAAAAACAGAAAGTTCCCTCTGAGCACAAAGATCCCTCCTTAGAGCAGAAAGTAATTTCAGATCATAAAGTTCCCTCCTAAGTACAACAGAAGTTCCCTCAGGGCAGAGAGAAAGTTCCCTCACAGCAAAATGTTCCCTAAGAGCAGAAAGTTCCCTAAGAGCAGAGAAGAAAGTTCCCTCACAGCAAAATGTTCCCTAACAGCAGAAAGTTCCCTAAGAGCAGAGAAGAAAGTTCCCTCACAGCAAAATGTCCCCTCTGTACAGAAAGTTCCCTCAGATCAGAAAGTTCCCTCACAGCAAAATGTTCCCTAAGAGCAGAAATTTCTCATTTTGAGCAGAAAGTTCCCTCTGAGCAGAAAGTTCCCTCTAAGCAGGAAGTTCCCTCTAAGCAGGAAGTTCCCTCTAAGCAGGAAGTTCCCTCTAAGCAGGAAGTTCCCTCAGAGCACAAAGTTCCCTCCTGAGAGCAGAAAGTAATTTCAGATCATAAAGTTCCCTCCTAAGTACAACAGAAAGTTCCCTCAGGGCAGAGAGAAAGTTCCCTCACAGCAAAATGTTCCCTCAGAGCAGAAATTTCTCATTTTGAGCAGAAAGTTCCCTCTGAGCAGAAAGTTCCCTCTAAGCAGGAAGTTCCCTCTAAGCAGGAAGTTCCCTCAGAGCACAAAGTTCCCTCCTGAGAGCAGAAAGTAATTTCAGATCATAAAGTTCCCTCCTAAGTACAACAGAAAGTTCCCTCAGGGCAGAGAGAAAGTTCCCTCACAGCAAAATGTTCCCTCAGAGCAGAAATTTCTCATTTTGAGCAGAAAGTTCCCTAAGAGCAGAAAGTTCCCTGAAAGTTCCCTAAGAGCAGAAAGTTCCCTGAGAGCAGAAAGTTCCCTGAGAGCAGAAAGTTCCCCCTGAGAGAATAAAGTTCCCTGAGAGCAGAAAGTTCNTCTCCAGAGGAAACAGTTTGTTACCGTGAAGTCATCCTGAGAGATGAGGAGTTAGATCCAGACTAAAGTTCATGTGTGAGAGAGAGAGATGGAGCCCACTCTGCTGCTCTCTCACTGACACCAAACTACAAGCCTCTAACTCTCCTCCCTCTCTCTCTCCCTCTCTCTCTCTCCCTCTCCCTCTCTCTCTCTCTCTCTCTCTCTCTCTCTCTCTCTCTCTCTCTCTTGGTTCCTGGTCAAACAAAGGCAGCTTCAGTGAGTCTGGACTGCAGGGGCCCTCACATTCGCTGAAACCCGACTCCTCCTGTCTCTCTGTGGACCACCGCTTTTCTAATCCGGCCCCTCCCCTCAGACATCACAACTCCAAATACAAATTAACACAGTCCAGCCAAAGCTGCCTCCTCCTCCTCCTCCTCCTCCTGTGGTTTCTCTCACTTTCCCCTCAGCGTTAAATCTCTTCACTTGTGTGGCCTTGACCTGACGGAAGAAACGACTCGAGATGCAACTTCTCAAACTTTCTTTCAAATCCTGTAAAAATGTGACGTTATCGTTGGATCAGAGAAAATAAAAGTTCATTTTATCTTCAGAATAACTCAGATGTTTCTTTGTAGACAAATCACTTTTCACTAAGTCCAACAACAAGACACTTACTTTTACTTACTATTACTATTAAAATTCTAGTTGTGATGTTAGGGCTGCACAATATTTTGTGGCACATTGAGTTTGTCCTCCTCTTGCATTTTGCCTTTTTTGTCAGCTTGAATGATCTGTTTTTTTTTTTTTTTTATTACATAAACAGACAAAACAACATAAACACAAAATACACCCCACTCACCCTCACCTCCCACACAAAACTACACATGGTACAAAAAAAAATGTATACATATCGACCAGTTCAGTTAACATTTCCAAAATAAACCTTTGAGAACCTCCCATCTCCTTTCATATTTTTTGGCATCATTGTCGGTTTCGACCATAAAACCTTCTAAGACTTTATATCTCTGAACAAATCTTTTAAAGGAAATAATATTGAGTGAAGATCTATTTATGGCCTTAAAAATAAATCGTTTACCAAGAACAATAATTAGGTTAACTAAGTCATTACTGTCTACAAACTCTCCTAAGAATACAGAAACAAAATCTAATTTTAAGGACAAGACAATTTCTAAACACATTTTCTCAACGTCGTTCCAAAACAAGGACACGATGTGACAAAACATGTGCAAGGTGGATTCAGACAATCATCTGTCTCAGTTATATTCCATATCTTTAACATTTTCCTTGTGGGTAAAAAATTATGTATAATTTTAATTTTAAAGAATCGGTTTTGTACATCCACCGTAGTTTTGTAAATCAATTTAAATATTTTTTCCCATGGTGATGAAAAGTCCTTGAATGATCTTTTTCAGAGACGTCAATCTATGAAAAGTAATTATATAGAATAAATATGTAAAATATCTCCAACAAAAAGGAGTCTGATGACCCAATGAGAAATATAGTCACTTTATCTGGAGTCTCAACTGTTTTAATACACTTTGTGAGAAAATACCAGTAAAAAAATGTCATCTTTACTTATATTATTGAGTACACTTGCTGTATTGGTTAGTGTTTTTGGTTGAAGTCTAAAGAGGCGTTTTAATCTAAGGCTGCACAATTTGAGGGGGAAAATGATATTGCAGTATTTTGGTTTCCTGCAATATATATTATGATATTTTTCAAAGTTTCCTGCTTCACTCTGTTCAGTTGATTTCTCTTTAATTCTCCCTGAAAGTATAATAACAGACTCACTAATTTCCTGTTTCTCTGCCTCTATAAACACTATTTGTGTTTTAAAAGAGTCTTAATCATGTTGATATCTGTTAATTATTGATATTTATTTATAATATTTCCTCTCTTTCTACACAGGGGTTCATCATTTAAGTTTCCCTCCATCAACAAATAATATTACAGGATATTTATTAAATCCTGAACATGCTGCACCACTGCTCCTGCACCTGCGCACCAGAGCCAGAGAGACAGAGTTCTGCCTTTTTTGTCGGCTTGAATTTCTAAAGAGACGTGTATCAATGAAAAGTAAAGTTCAGAGACATTTCCAGAACAAGCACAAAGAATTTAGTAAAGATGGAGGCTTTAACTTTAAGCTGTAACACTTTACTGTGACATTAAACTACGACTGTTTCCAGTTTTATGTCACCTCATGAAATCATACGGCATGGGAAGAAGGAGGTGAAATAAATAAAACAGAATAAAAAAGTGAGCAAAGGAAGGAAGTATAAGACTGACCCAGTCTTCAAAGGTTAAACACAGAGGAATTAAAATGCAAACGGAGCTGTATTAATAAAGGAACAATGACAAAAATATGCTTTAAACTTGTAAAACATCTTTACGCAGATGATGCTGTTGTTTATTGTGTTGCAGATACTTTACAACCTGCAACTTGCTTTTAACAATTTCCTTGAGAGTCTAAAAACTTTAAATCTCACACAGGTAAAACAAAATTCATATTGTTCTCCAGGGCAATGAATATTAACTCAAGAACATTAGAAATCAGAGTCACAGAGTTTAAGTACCTTAGGATGTGGTTTGATGAGGAATTTACTTTTAAACATCATGTCCCTCCTGCCACCAAGTTATGAAAGAAAGTTGGCTTAGTTTGCAGAAATAAATCTTGTTTTACAGTGTCACGCTGCAGAGGGATTGTAGAAACTGAAAACAGAGACTAAACAGACAAAGGAGTAATTACAGACAGGTGTGACTGAAGACACAGGTGAAACACATGAGCGCAATCACAGAGGAGGGAAACACAACCAAACACACAGAAAACTTGAATAAAGAGAATATAAAACACACAACAAGAACCAAAACAGCCACATAGACACACAGAATATAAAAATGTAACAAAACCAAAATTGTGTCAAACTTCTTTCACCCTCGTAGCGTTCACTCCTGACTAACATGGCGATGGTTTTTCCCGATGCAACAAACAGAACGACGTCATCAGAGACTTTTCATGAGCCCACGTCTCTGTTTCCCCAACAAAACCGGCTCTTTATTGTTTCTGGATCATAACAAACAACTTTAGCACAAACCACAAAAGCTCTTCACCCAATTAGACCAATAGCATGACACTGAAAGGCCCCGAGAGGCCCTGAAAGTCCCCCCCTGTGACCCCCTGACCCCTTATGTAACCTCCAGGCCCCTCAGATCCTCTGACCCTGGTCTCTCTCAGGTCCCACGCTCTAATTTTAAAACCCAAAGGCGACAAAACTTCAGCGGTCAAGGCCTCACAGCATGGAACATCCACAGACCTGAGTCCGGTCTAAACCGACTGATTTAACGTCGTATTTTTCATGCTCTGCACTAAAACCCCCCCAGAGTCACTTCTTTCCCATTTTCCACCCTGAGAGATAAAGTTTCGGTTAAAACTCTGATGATTTCATCTCTGACTCATCTGCCGCCGTGTCTGAGCTCAGGAGCCTTCGGCGCTGCCACCAAATGGAATCTGCAGACAACAAACGCACAAACATGCAGCAGTCTGGCTGCAGGAGCCAGCGCGGTGATAAAGACGCGTCAGGACCTTGTTTCTGACAGCTCGGGCTGATAAGAGTCGCCGCGGCCTGTGAGGGACGCTGCAAGAGAGGACGCGGCGGCGGCGGCGATAAGGCGTCTTCACTGACCTCAGAGCGTCTGACCAGAGCTGATGTCAAACCACATTCCTCCAGGAAACTCTGACACGTGTCGACTCTTTAGGGTCAGATTCACCGACATGAGCCAAAACTTGTTCCTCATAAAGACGAAATATTGACAATCAGGGGGGATTGGGACTCCGTTTTTGTCTTTAATAGGACATAAAAGAATGAAAATGTCCCTCAATTAATGAGTCTTTTCTTATTATGGGGGAAAAAACCAGCTTGAATAATGACGTCGCTAAAAAATTGACGTTATTTTTTTGCTGCACTGCACAACTGTTTACTTTTATTTTTATTTAAAGTATCAAAAACAATGTCTGTGAAAGATATGGAAAAAAAATAGAGGCCTAAATGCTTAGAAAACCTGCCATGGAATGAGAGTAAGAATATTTTTCCAAGGGCAAAGATAATTTTAATGGATGGCAAAAAGAACTTAACAGATCGCAAAAATAAACTTTGATGATCACAAAATATATTAAGTGGAATGCATAGTAAATTTAAGAGATCATAAAACAAATTTCTAGGAAATTTCACTGATAGAAGAATAAATTTCAAGGTTTGCAAAATAAATTCAATGGATCATAAAATAAATTTCACTGATCACAAATTAAGTTTCCCAAAATCCAAATCTGGGAACTTTATTTTATCAGTGAAATTCATATTTGTTCCATGAAATATGTTTTTGATCTGAGAAATTTGTTTTTGTTCCGTGAAACTTGTTTTGTGCCCTCTGAAATATTTATTCCCATTGGCCTTCAGGGCCACCGTACCATAGAGCAGTGGTTCCCAAAGTGGGGGTCGGGACCCTTTGGGGGGTCGCGAGACATTGATAGGGGGTCATTGAATGTGTCCCAAAATGGAAAACTATGAACAATTCATGAACATTTTATCCATTATTGTGAGAATAAAATCAAAAATTGGGGTGAAAGATAATATAAAATTATGCAAACAGAAAATGTTTTATCTGTTTTTCACATTTCTTTGTTCAAGTTTGATGCTGTGAACTCAGCAAAGTGCACATTAGTCGGTAAATTTTCTATCGATCAGTTAAATTAAGTATCCTCATGAGGGTTTTGTTGGTTTTTGTCTGTTTTTGGATTGTCCCATTTGTGTTGTACCACAGCAGGGGGTCACCAGTCCCTAACGCTGCTATTTTGGGGGTCACAGGCGGAAAAGTTTGGGAACCCCTGCCATAGAGGGTTAAGTAGAAATTAGCCACAAACACTTTGGTTTCAGTTTGTCGTCTTTAAAAACGCCAGTCTTCATCAAATCCTCCTCCTCTGGGAAACGAAAGCTGGAATGCAGCTTTTAGACTTTGACCTTTGACCTTATTAAAGCTTCTTGCACAAGCTCTTCCTGCAACAATCAGTGGAGATAAGTCTGAAGCTTTCGTGACCTGACGGGTAAAAGGTGTTCAGGTGCGTCTGCCTCACAGGTGTCTCAGGGTTTCTGAGTCAGGGGGGGTTGATTATGGGGGTGTGTTTTGGTCCAAATAAAGTCTGAAGAGAGAAACTGACACTTTAAAGGAGTTTGTGTTCAGGTTAGAATCACAAACACAGCTGGATGATGATGTAATGAGACGAGACGCTGGAAATCTTTAAATACTTTGGGACTTTGTGAGAATGTCTCAGTGTGGTGACGACACTGAAGGTGATGAAATATCAGCTCATAAATCTGCAGCAGTTTCCTCCTAATAGATGTTTTTGCTCCTCTACGCCCCCTCAGTCCCCCCCCACACACACACTCAGACTCTCTGATGAGAGCATCTCCATAGAAGTCTGTTTATTTGGAGGTAAACACAGCGAGCATGCAGGAGACAAAGAGCAACAGATTGTGGTTTCCATGCAGAGAAAACAGAAACACAGACGAGAGAGAGAGAGAGAGAGAGAGAGAGAGAGAGAGAGAGAGAGAGAGAGAGAGACGGTGGGTGGCTGCAGATTAAAAGGGGTCGAGTTAGAGGTCGAGCTGCTGTGAGTCAGTAAAGACACCAGATCATCTTTGCTATTTAGNACATTTCACATTATTACATTGGTTGTACCACCTGACATGGAAATTGTTCCAGTCACCAATGAAGTGAAAAAACCTTTTTTATCAGTATTTCAGAGAAATCTACAAACTTTTCCACTTGGTCACAAATGTCATTTGGGCTCCTCTGGCTGATGCAGTTTCCTGTTTCCTGTTTTATTCTCTTCACTTTAAAATAAAAGTCTAATGTTACGGTTGCACCACCCTGACATTTGACAAGGTGAAAATTACGGGACAAAAGTTTTTGACATTTCTCAACAGCTTTAAAATTCTTTTTATTTGCAAAGAATGTTTTATTTAAAAAGGTTCAAGCAAAAAATAATGCCACTGTATTTTTAATTTCCATTTACAATAACTGACATTCAGTTTTTAGAGTTTAATTACTGTGGATACTTGTCAGGACGGTTGCACCACCTGACATTTTGGGGGTTTGAGGAACCAAAACACAAAAAAACATGTTTTATTTTAATAGTTTAAAGATGTGTTCAAATAACACAGGTTTCATAGAATAAAGAAATACATGTGATGAAATACTCAATTCATGGTGGAAGGAAATATTACACTGGGACACAAAAAAAGGGTTTGGAAAAGGGAAAACTATTGGAATCTTATCTCTCAGAAAAATGGATTCATCTTTATAGGATGATGCAGATCTCCAGTTTTATTCAAACATTATTTCGTCCTTTGATAAAGAGTCTGACAGAAATCATCTGTTTTCTTTTGTATGTGACACGCGTTGATTCAAAGCCAAACACGTCTAAATTATCCCTGTTTGAAAAGGATTTTCTGTCGTTGATGCAATCTGTTGAAAGTCAGTGAAGTCATACAGTAGAAAGTGGAGCTGTCAGCGTGGATTATATTTGGGTGTTTTCCTGACTGAAGACGTTTTTTCAGAGTTTGAGGAGCATTAAGAGGAACTTTCCTCTAAAACGATGTAACAGCTGGACTCACTCCTGCTGTTTTCTCTGAAATAGAAATGTTAATCAAATCTTCCTTTTTGTTTTTCTCCCTCAATTTACACCATTAAAATAACGAATGACAACAAATGTTACAGGTCTGAATTCTAAAATAAGGAACATTTAATGAGCTTTATTTACGAGAACAAGATCCAAAAATTGCTGATGTTATGCCTTTGATTCCTAGTGGCCCCTGCCAATCACTCAGTGGCATTTGCTAGTCCTACGGTGCCACATACCGATGGTTCAGTGACAGCTACCAATTGCTCAGTGACGTCAGACAATCACACAATGACACTTGCTAATGACTCAGTGACACCTTCCAATTGTTTGATTGCTAAGTGACGATTACCAATCACTCAGTGGCACCTGCCAAAAACTCAGCGACAGCTACCAATTCCATGGGAACACCTGCCAAAAAGTCAGTGGCACTTTCCAACTGTTCTTTGACACCTGCAAATTGCTAAGTGACAACTACCAATCACTCAGTGGTGCCTGCCAAAAGCTCTGTCACACCTACCAATCTCTCAATGACATCTACCAGTTACTTAGGGACACCTGCCAAAAACTAAGTGAAACCTGCCAATCCCTCATCATCAACAGCCAAAAACTTAGTGGCACCTTCCAATTGGTCGTTGTTACCTGCAAATTGCTAAGTGACAACTACCAATCCCTCATTGGCACCTGCAAAAAACTGTGACATCTACCAATTGCTTAGAGACACCTGCCAAAAACTCAGTGAAACATGCCAATCTCTCAGTAATACCTTCCAGTCTTTCATCAGCACCTGCCAAAAACCCAGTGGCACCTTCCAATTCCATGGGAACACCTGCAAAAACCTCAGTGGCACCTTCCAACTGTTCTTTGACACCTGCAAGTTGCTAAGTGACACCTACCAATCTCTCAATGACATCTACCAGTTACTCAGGGACACCTGCCAAAAACTAAGTGGCACCTTCCAATCCCTCATTGGCACCTGCAAAAAACTGTGACATCTACCAGTAGTACCAAAAACTCAGTGAAACATGCCAATCCCTCAGTGAAACCTTCCAGTCTTTAATCAGCACCTGCCAAAAACTTAGTGGCGCCTTCCAATCATTCATTAACCCCTGCAAATTGCTAAGTGACATAAACCATTCGCTCTGTGACATCCACCACTTGCTTAGGGATTGGTAGGTGCCATCCAATGATTGACAAGTGTCACTGCTTATGTTGGCATACCGTAAGCCACAGGGTTCCAAAGCTGTTCGTCCTAATTTCATGAGAACTTCACCTCCTTTGTGAGTTTTTGCCGCTCATCTCTCCTTTCTCTCTCTTCACCGTCCCTCACAGAGCGACTGACACTGACTCCCCAGTTTCAGTTTTGGCGTTTTTCTGATCTCCACGAAGCTCGTCCACAAAGCCCGGGGGCGTGTTGTGGGGTCAGGGGTCAGTCTCCGTCTTTGCGGGTGGAGCTGCAGAAAAAAAGACTCGAGCTTCTGGTGTTTTGAAGTCAAACAAAGGGAGACGACCTGCGACTGAAAACACACAGAGAGTTTCTGTTATTGAGCGTCAGAGTGATTGACGCGGACACAAACGAAGAGGTCGAGCTGTTTAAATGAAGGAGAAGATGAGAATAAACAGACTGAAAGACTCATTTTCTAACCTAGAGCTACTAAACGTAGTGAAAAGTGTCTCTGCTCAGTGGAGAAAACCGTTTCCTACTTTACTTCTATCAAGTCCAGGCTGATGTTTTCTTTCCTCTGCTGTTTCCTCGCAGGAACACGTTGATGCTCACAGGTGTTTAAGCTGCAGCGTGCCAGCCGCGCAGCACTGCCAGCGTTGTCAGGTTACATTAAAAAAAACATTTATCTCCAGATTTTCTGCTCCACTGCAGAAGCAATTATTGTCTCCAGGTGAAGTTTTCCTCACAGGTGCTCACAGAGCCAAGAGTTTGACCTCTGACCTCTGGCTCTTGGACAATACACCGAGCTTTCTGACTGTACGTAAACACGAGGCGATGAGAGGTTCGATTACCTGTGTGTACCTGAGCATGAGTTTCTGCAGCGCGGTGATTATGATGTTAAACTGTCTGACTGAGTTTAAAGAGTAAATGTAGAAGCAGCTGAGTGTAATGGAAACGTTGGTTCAGCAGCAGCAGCCAAACATTGTTCATTCATACGAAGCTCGGTGCAGCTGCAGAAACCAGGAGAAACTCTGAACATGTCGGTTTTATCTAGAACAGGTTCAGACTGTTACATGTGTAGAGTAAAACTGAACCACTTCCAAAAATAATCTTCCCTGTACTGCAATTGCAACTTTTTGTGCAATTAAGTCAAAGTCCCTTATTTTATGAGGGGTTTTTTGTACTAAATACACATTGACAACATTTATTTTTTGTTACTCATGACTGTTTTTTGCTCAATCACTTTTTTTGCCACTTTTGGAAAATTTCTTGCCACCTTCTGACAATTTTTCACCTTTTCTGCCAGTTTTTGTTTCTTTTTGCCCATTCTAGTCCCTCCTTTATTGCCATTTTTAAACCACTTTTTGTTACCTTCTGACAATTTTAAAAACTTTCCCCAAATTTTCTTGCCATTTTTTTGTTGCCAATTTTTTTGTTTTACCAATTTTCACTATTTTTCATCACTTTTTCCTCCTTTTTTTGCTACATGCTGACTATTTTTGAAAAATTTCACCCCAGTTCTCTTGCCAATTTGTGTTTCTTTTTGTCCATTCAAGTCACTTTTTATTCTTTTTGCCACTTTTAGACAATTTTTTGCTACCTTCAGACTATTTGTTAAGCTTCATATAAACTTTCTTGCTAATTTTTTTGTTACCTTTGGTCAGTTTAGTCACTTTTCACTGTTTCCCGTCACTATTTCTGACAATTTTTTGCTGCCTTCTGAGTATTTACCAAGTTTCTTGCCAATTTTTCTTTTTTTTGGGCAATTTTTGCAACCTTAGACTGTTTTTTATTTTCTATTGTTATTGCTACTCTTTGCAGTTTTGCACCACTTTGATTGTTTCTGCCGGAAAAAAACAGCCTAAGGTAGCAAAAATTGCCCAAAAGCAAGAAAAAATTGGCAAGAAACTTTGGAAAAAACTTGGTAAATACTCAGAAGGCAGCAAAAAATTGTCAGAAATAGTGACAGGAAACAGAAAAAAGAGACTAAAATGACCAAAGGTAACAAAGAAATTAGCAAGAAAGCTGATATGTAACTTAAAAACAGTCTGAAGGATCAAAAAATTGTCCAAAAGTGGCAAAAAAGAAAAGAGTGAAGTGACTAGAATGGACAAGAAACACAAATTGGCAAGAGAACTGGGAGAAAACTTGGAAAATACTCAGAAGGTAGAAGGTTCCGTCTGAGTATTTTCCAAGTTGCCTCCCAAGTTTTTTGCAAATTTTTCTCGCTTTTTGGCAATTTTTGCCACCTTCTACCACCTACCGACTATTTTTCATTTTCTATTGTTCTTGCTACTCTTTGCAGTTTTGCACCACTTTGATTGTTTCTTCTGCAAAGGAAGTTTTCAACACTTTCTCTTTGGTTGAGTCAGACTCAGAATAAAACATCTACTGCAAAAAAAGGTGACTGGTATTTTGACACATTTAAGGTGAAAGAAGTGTAACACGGCTGTGATAATTGCAGCAGGATAAATTGTGATTTAATCTAATTTGAGTTTAACTGCCCAGTCTTAGTGTAGAGTCATGTCGAAGGAATACAAATGATTATCTGTGAATGGAAACGTACTTGTATGCCTCTTCCCAAAAGTTATCTTAACTCTTGAAGAAGTGGAGTTTTATGACTGAGGCCAAAGTTTTCCTGTAAATGTTTCCCAAGTTTGCCTGAGACTCTAAATAACGCCTGGACACTAAAGGATAATATTTTATTCAGGGAGGTTTTTTTCTCCTGAGTCTGTGCGGAGTTTCTGCAGGAACCAGGAAAAGATGAACCTGTTGTTTCTCATGATCTCTCAGATTAAACTCAGATGTGCAGGTGATAATCGTGGGAGAGCAGCTGGTTTCAATGTAAAGCAAACGATTAAATGTGTTCCAGCTCTGTAGAAAAATATCTTATATCAGCAGGAGACTAAAGAATGTTTTTCTGACACTGTCTGCTAATTTATGTTTAAACACAAGAAACTGAATCTGTGAAACCAGAACAAACTGTACAAAGGTCTGTTAAGTCGCATTTTTGTTTCAGTGTTGGATTTTTCGCAGTTTGGTGGAGAAAAGTATCAGATGTTGTCACTGTGGGGTCGAATCTAAGAGAATATCTTTTGAAGCTCAGAATTAGAAAAACTGACTTGAAACAAATGTTGGACAAATTTACGTCCCCTCAGAAAATTTAACTAATCAGTAAATGAATAAAGATAAAAAATATTCTAGTGTCACACTGCAAAAACTGAGCTTCTCTTATTGTCGTAGAAATTGTCTTTTGGTCTTAACATGAGCAAAATTCACACAACAAGTCCTGAAAAACTTCTAATTTCAAGGTATTAAACTATATAAATGACGCCTGAGCTGCTTTACAGAGCAATTAATCTGCCAGTGGGGTCAGAAAAATGCAGTTTTTGAGTTTCTCGAACAAGGATATTTTCCTATTTTATGTAACTTGACAAGCAAACTCTTCCCACTCCATTTGCAGATTTTTTCTTCTACTCTTTGCAAACAAGTCGGGCATCATTTTTGTCGTCTAATATCTTAAAATAAAACATTTTTTTATGGACTTTTGAGCTTAATGTGGCTCATATCAAGTCTAATGAGATAGATTTCACTAAAATAAAGACAAAACAATGGCAAAGATTTCAGTTTTTGCAGTGCATTGTCTTCACCGAAGTGCTTGATTTCTCGGCTGCTTTTACACTTTGGTGATAATAAAACATATCTCAAATCCTGAAATATTGTGAAGTTTCTCAAGATGGCTTGTTATTGGTCAATAGTTGAGGAAAATAAGAGGTTGTGACTTACGGAGTTCCTCAGGGAAGCGGTCTGGTGCCACTTGTGTTTACAATCTTCACCGTTGATCTTTTAGGATTAGAAAAGTCATTTATTTCACTTTGCGCCGATGATTCAATCATATGTTTAACAGAATTAAAAATCAGTAAACCTGAGTTAAACTGTAGCTTGAATCATTTCTGCAGGATGTTGCTTTGTTTTAAGTGTTTTCTAAGTGGAAAAGAGAGCAACTGTTCTGAAAACGACAGAACTACACTCTCCATATTTAAATGTAACGTTCTGTTTACTTTGAGTTAAATGTAATATTCTCCCTGTTAAATTTTAGTGCATAGATAAACATTTAATTCCCTCCAGGCTCTCTGAGCATGCTCAGTGTGTTTTCACTCTCCGGCCTGCCACAGATCTAATTTATCAAAGCATCACGTGTAAATCCTGCAGCTTAGCGCTAATGCTACTGCTGCTGGATAAGCTCTGTGCAAACACTGAAACCAAACATTCAGCTCTGACTCCAGCAGCTACAGAGAAAACTCATCACATTCATCAGGTGAATCTAATTATCCAACTCTGATGTGTCTGAAGATACGAGCGTTAACGCGGTGATGGAGCAGCTTCCTGTGTGTTTTAGAAATCCAGGAGTGTGTGCATATGCATATATATACCTGAGTGTGTGTGTGTGTGTGTGTGTGTGTGTGTGTGCTGCTGATACTTCATGGTGCTCGTTCACTCCTCTGATGTGAAGAAAAACACGGCAGGTAAACACAGAATAAGCCGAGTTTCCTGCAGGAGAATTTATTCACTTTATAACTACAGAGACTGAACATCGTCTTTTTCATGTTGTTGACATGTTCTTTCTTTTTTTTGGTTGTAAAATTATGTCCTGAAGGATTTTATAAAACTCCCAGAATGTCCCTGTTTGCTCTGACAGTTTGTGCAGCTCTCAGGAAGAAAATGCTGCAGTAGAAATTCACTTTTACAGACAAACTGCAGATATCAGATAGTTCCCCTCTTTTCCTCCTGGTCCTAACTGGTGTTTATACATTTTTTAGGTTCTTATTAAGTAAAATTTTGATGAAGTAAACATTCTGCAAAAAGAGATCAAAATCTTCTTGAGTTAAAAATTCAAAGTAATGAGTTAAAGGAGTCAAAAATACAACACAAACTTCAAATTTCTGACATATAAAGCTAAAGTTATGGGATAAAAAGTCATTTTGTTGAGATAATAAAGTCAGAATTTAAAGATATTACATCAAATATTTTGAGGTAAAAAGAAAAAAATTATTCAGAAAAATAAGATAAAGAGTCCAAATAATAACTTTTGAGAAAAACATTCAATATTTCGAGCTGAGGAGTCAAAGTTACAAGAAAGAAGTTAAAATTTTGAGATGAGAAAGTCATAATCTAGAGATTTAAGTCATAATCTAGAGATAAAAAATTAAAATTTTAAGATGAGACAGTCATAGTTATGAGAGAAAAGCCATAATTTTGAGATACAAAGTCATAATTTTGAGACAAAAAGCTTAAGTTATAGGATAAAATGTCCAACACTTGTGATAAAAAGTCACTGATAGTTGATGTAAAGTCAAAATCTTGAGAAAAAAGTTGCCTTTTAATCCAAAATTCTGAATTTTTAAATGCAAAAAAAGAAAAAATAAATGTATCAAAGCTGTTGATGTATTTATTTTGTATGTAACTGGTAGACATGGGCTTCATACATTTTTATTTACATCGTAGAAAATATGAACTTCAAACCGAAAAAGAGTGTTTTACAGAAATGTTTGGGTGATGAAGCTTCTTTATCCTCTTTGAAAAATTGTTTTTTTTCCTCTAATGTTGGGTAGAGGGTCCTGTTTTTTTTTTTTTTTAGGACGTGGTCTCCCTGTTATAACAAACGTCTGATCTGAATTTTCTCAGAGCGTCTCTCTTTGTGTTATTTTCTTCACAGGATCATTTACAAACATAACAAACATAAATAACCAGAACTCTGCTCTGGTTTATTTCTCCGTCCTCTCATGTAAACGAGCTCATTAACAAGTTTGTGCTGCAGGGATTTCTGTCGTTTCTGAACGTACACGCCGCAATCAGAGAGTTTATTTTCAATCACAGCCTTCACGCTCCGACGCCCTGAAACTGCACATTTTCAGACAAAAGACCCAAACAATCATTTGAGCTGATGCATCATGGGAAATGGTCCCTCACTGACATTTGTACATGAGTGTGAAGAAGAAAAGAGTTTCAGAGATTACAACAACAGTGAGTTATCTCAGCGGAGCAGCCGTCCTTGTTCTCAGTATTTGGAGAATGTTACAGACGTTTTTCTTTTCTCTTTAGAGGCGAGTTGTTGTCAAGGTGAGGGATCGTCTTCAGGGAGGGAGACTTTCTTCCAAACGTCTGGATTTAACATCTGACTCGGGAGCTTCCAGCCTCCTCCTCCTCCTCCTCTGTGACAAAAGCCCCTTCGGACCATAAATAATCTCCGTCCAGCTTTTCCATTCACATCTACGACGAACGGACGTCTGAGCTGAGGGTGGATCACATTTTTGAGAATCAATCAAAAGTTCTTTTTCCAAAAGGGAAACCAGATTCTAAAGAAAGAACTGGATCATTTATGTTCTGGTCTCTGATTCTGCAGAGAAGCATCATGGAACAGATCTTTATTTGGGCCGAGCTTCAGCTCCATGGAGGATGAGAGAAATGAAAACTCAGCATCTAACGGAGTTACTGAATAAACTCTGGTACATTCGCTGATTTAATGGGCCCAGAGTTTGGATCTTTTCTGATCATAAACCTTCAATAAAAATGATTTAAGTTGTAACAGTCTGATTTCAAAGTGTCTTATCCATATTCTTGTCTTCATTCGGCTGATCAGAAATTGGTATTAAGGTTCTACCAGGTGTTTAAATCAGCAACATTTCCTTCACTTTACATTTTTTCTCTGAGTAATATCTTCATGCAACAACTCAACCTGAAATTTTCTCACTTTAATGATCCTGATAACAGAAAAAGATCTTTCTGTGGAGTCGACAGCTCTGATTTTAATCTCTGCCTCAATTAAAAGTGCAATGGAAACATCCATCCATCCATTTTCTTAACCGTCTATCCTGCTATTCAGGGTCGGGGGTGGCTGGAGCCTATCCCAGCTGTCATTGGGCAAGAGGCGGGGTTCACCCTGGATTGGTCGCCACACACACACACTCACACCTACGGGCAATTTAGAATAATCAATTAATCTAACATGGGCATGTTTTTGGACTGTGGGAGGAAGCCGGAGAGAAACCACGCATGCAATGGAAACAATGGAGCCCAATTTATTAGTCAGAAAATTATGAATATCAGCTTAATAAAACTAATTTCCTTCTAATTTTCTGGCTAATAGGTCAATTGAATTAAGGGCTTTCTGAGTAGAGAACCCTTTGACTATGAAGCCATCTGACTAAAGGGCCTTGCGACTAATGGCCCTTCTAATTTTCTGGCTAACAGGCTCTCTGTCTTACTTGCCTTCTGATTTTCTGAACCCAATTTATTATCAGAAAGCCAATTAATCTGAAAATAAGACAGGATTTCAAAACATCAACTGAGTCTAAATTGATTTTCTGACTACCAGGTCTTCTGACTTTCTGGCTAATATTGTTGTTTCTACCCTTTGTAAAGCGACCTTGGGTGTCTTGAAAGGCGCTTTGAAATAAAATGTATTATTATTATTATTATTACATTAAAAGGCCTCCTGGCTAACAGACCATCATGCTTAAGGCCCTGCTGACTAATGTGACCTCTGACAAGAGGATCTTAGGACTACAGAGCAATCTTACTTATTGGTCTTCTGAAAAATGGGCCTTCAGGTTTTCTGACTGAAAGGCAATCTGTCAAATTAGTTTCCTGACTAACGGGCCTTCTAAGTAATTGGCTCCTCTGACTCTCAGGCCTCCTGATTTTCTGACTAACAGTCCTTTTAAGAATAGAGCAGATCCTCGTCGACAGTTTACAAGATTTGTCATCAGATCAGTTTTTTTTTTTTTTAATCTACATTCTGGATACAATGATTGGCCAAAATGTTCAGTGCCACCTTTCACTTGGTTCCCAAAACTCATCAGACCTGATTTCTTTAACTAAACTCTTGGCTTATTTAACTTTGGTCAAATCTTTCTCATGGTGGCACCAAAACACGACAGCCCACGTTGTTGTTCCTAATCACAGAATGTTCAGACGAGTCGTTTTGAATAAGACCCAGAAAAAAAACAAATTTGGAAACAGAGTGAACAGAGTTTGGACTGAGAGAGAACAAACTACTTTTCTCTTGGCACAAACCTGTGGCATTTTTCTGGGGGATTTCCAAAGTGACGTGAAGAGAGAGAGAGAGAGAGAGAGAGAGAGAGAGAGAGAGAGAGAGAGAGAGAGAGAGAGAGAGCTGCTTTAGCTCACTGCTGTACCAACCAACGCCCATTACCACATGGAATATGTGGATTAAATTAAAGCGACATTTCTTAATTTCTCTCTCTTATGCAACAGAGCAGGTTTTGTTTGAGGTTTCACAGTGTTTCACTCAAATCTGAGGACCTAAAAGAGGTCAGTCTGGTTCTTTCCGAAGCTCTTATTTATGCAGAAAACACAAATGAAACTCATTCACCAAGTCTGCCTCAGAGATCATCACCAGATCTTCATCTGTGCTCGGTTTTCTTGGTTTAAACTTGGATCAGAATCAGCGTCTCGTCAAAGTCGGAGGTTTGACGTTAACAAAGGGCGGAAACAAACGATGACTGCAGCGGTCGGTTCTTCAGGAATAATCATCACCAGAGACATTTTCACAAACAGCTGAGAGAAAGTGTCAGATTGAAAACGCCCGGGCAATTTACAGATTTCTTTAGGGTGTCATCATTCAGGTTTAAGTTGTGATATAACTCAAACATTAAGACCAAACGTCCTCTTTTTCCCAAACATGTCCTCGTTTCTAGTCGTAAAAATACGTCCTCAGTGTATGCCTCTTGTGTCAAAATCCAAATTAAGACAAAACAAATCTAATTCAGGAGAATAAACGGTCAAAATATGGAGGTAGAAGTCAGAATTTGGGGATGAGGAGTTAAGATCCTATGATTAAAAAATCAAAATTATTTAATAAAATGTCTAAATCTCAGATCAAAAAGTTGAAATTTTGAGATTTAAAAGTCTAGATCTTGAGATAAAGTCAAAGTTTTGAAATTAAATGAAAAAAATTTAGATGAAAAGATGAAAGTTGGAGATTGAAGTTGAAAGTGAGTGATGCAAAGTAAAAAAATTTGAGGTTAAAAGTTAAAATTATGAGAGCAAAAGTCACCATATTGAGATTCAATACTCAATATGAGCAAAAAAAAAGTCCAAATTATGAGAAAAAGTCAAAATTAGGAGATCAAAAGTCAAAATTTGGGGATGAAAGCTTAAAATTGTTAGATAAAAATTCAAAATTGTTTGATAAAAGTCAAAATTAGAGCTTAAAAAAATTGAAATTTTGCGATTTGAAAGTCTCGATCTTGAGATTTAAAGTTAAAGTTTTGAAGTAAAACGTCAAAATTTGAGATAAAAGTATCAAATTCTCTGATTAAAAGCCAGAATTTCGAGATAAGTTTGAAGTAGTCTCAAAATTCAGACTTTCGGGGGAAAATAAATAAATGAATAAATAAATAAATGTTTGGGTCATGAAGCTTCTTAGTTGTCTTTGAGGATCTTCTAGTATTTTTGCAGGATGTCTTTTAGGATGTTGTCACCTTTTTTTAAAGTTACTGTAGCTAAATGTTTCCTCAGTGACAGACACTGGCTGGAAATAATCCTGGACAGTGATAATCTGAGAAACGTCAGGTTGATAAACAGGTTCAGGCTCAGAGATCATGAAGGATTAGATCCATAAAAACTCAGTTAAAGCTCTGTACCTGCTCCAGGATGATGAAACAGGAAATAATCAAACCCAGAGGCCTCTGCTCTTTCCCTCCCTGACTGATGGCGTCTTTGTTCTCCGTGTTTAGAGTCAGTCCAGAGTCTTTAACAAGCGCTCAGCTCGCTGTCAGCACCATATTACATCCCATTATCTGCACATTTCTCTTCAAGGACGAGTCTGACGGCGAACGCTGCCGTGTTTTTGTAGAGAGAGAGCGAGGTGAGAGCATGATGAAAGTCTCTGCAGGTGAAGACGCTTCACAGCAGAACGTCTGCTTTCAGCTTAATAACACAAAGGTTTCTTTTCTGGCAGAGGTCACCGTGGGGTCGGGGTTTTCATCAGTGCAGCTGTTTACCAGAATACAGAAACTTCATAGTCCTACGTAACGTCAGGGCACTTTGAGAGAGCTCAGGTATTTATCAAAAACAGAATTATTTTGACTAACATGGATCAATTGATGCTTAAAAATATTGAAAACTGAAACCCATAAAAGAGTTTCTGAGCTCCTGGCCAACTCTTGCATCTTCCATCCAGTGCTGCACTGACATTTCTGGATTCTGAGTCATGAGGAAAGAAAAAGAATTTCAAGAAAAGAACATTTCAGCTACAACTGTCTGGAAAATTTTTCAGGATGCAAAGAAAAACTCACAAATAACTTCAACAGGACTCTCTGAAAGAATGTGGTCTGGCTGTTTCAAGATGCACAATAAGGAGGCACTTGAGGAAAAAAGGGCTACAAGCCTCAAAACTTCTGGAACAAAGTCATTTGGAGTGATGAGAGCAAAAGTGAACTTTTTGTCCACAACCATAAACATTGTTCCATTTGGAGAGGAGTCAACAAGGCCTATGATGAAAGGTCCACCATTCCTACTGTGAGACACGGAGGTGGATCACTGATGTTTTGGGGATGTGTGAGCTACAAAGGCTCAGGAAACTTGGTCCAAACTGATGAATGAAGGATGAATGCAGCATGTTATCAGAAAATACTGGAGGAAAATTTACACTCATCAGCCCAGAAGCTGCACATNAGAAAGTGAAGGTTCTGGAGTGGCCATCTCAGTCTCCTGACCTCAATATCATTGAGCCACTCTGGGGAGATCTCAAACCTGCAGTTCATGCAAGACAGAGCAAGAATTTACAGGAACTGGAGGCTTTTTGCCAAGAAGAATGGTCAGTTTTACCATCTGAGAAAATAAAGACCCTCATCCACAACCAGCACAAAGACTTCAAGCTGTCATTGATGTTAAAGGGGGAAATACACGCTGTTAAGAACTGGGGGAGGGAAACTTTTCATCAGGCTCATTCTGGAAGTTTCTGTTGTGTTTTAAAAAGAGTAAACAGTTGTTTGTTAACAAATGTCTTCAACAACCACTAACCACGCTGCAAAAACTGAAATCTAAGTAAGTCATTATGTCTTATTTTTTGCAAAATTATTCTTACTATTCTTGATTTGAGCCACATTCACCAGACCAGGTCATAAAAATGTCTCATTTCAAGTTTTTTTTGAGACAAAAATGAGGCATCAATTGCTTGTAACAAGTAAAAAAAAAATCTGCCAATGGGATAAGATAAAAGATTCTTGTTTTAAGACATCTTTCTAATTTCAAGAAACTTCCCAGGCAAATTTGTCTTATCCCATTAGCAGATTTTTTTGACTTGTTTCAAGAAGTTTACACCTCATTTTTGTCTTAAAAAACTTGAAATAAGACATTTTTATGACCTGGTCTGGTGAATGTGGCTCAAATTGAGAGCAATAAGATTGTTACTACAAATAAGACAGAATGACTTGCTTAGATTTCAGATTTTGCAGTGCATAAGAGACAGAAAAGTTTTTGTGTTGTCATTCATATTTTCTGAAAAATGGACAAGAAATTAAAAATTCTGACGGGGTATGAAAACTTATTAGCACAACTGTTCGAAGCTGCGATGCTGGGCTTATGAGTGTGTTCACGTAGCTACAGTCAGAGGCAGTGAGCATGAGCTGCCGCTGGCACTGAGCCACAAAGGAGGAGGGGCCAAGTTGGGATGTTGTGTTTACAAACAGGAACCAAAAAATCCTACAGACCCTACCTTTAATGACTGAAAATTGCAGAAAAAGTGAAAACTTTAAGACACAGGGCCCTAAATATGTACATGCATTACATTTTCAAATTCAGACTGTCCAAATATTTTAATTTTCTCATGATTAGAAATTATGATGTGGTATTGAATTAGCTCTTATAACCTTGGAGTTACATCGCCAAGATTCATCGGTTAGTGTCGTAAGTTTCCCCTTCATTTCAACCTCCACTTTTGTTGTTAACAGTTTGAATGAATGAAACAGAGATGGAAAAAGACACTCAGGCCGGTTTTAAAAGTTTAGCTGTTTCTATCTGAGGTGGCGGCCGTGTTTCTACTTTGTTATGCAAAATACAAAGCTCTGCAGCCGCTTCACCGATGCTTTCCGATCCTCCCTGTGAGAGATTAAAACACAAACTAAAAGCAGAAAGAAACTCAAAGCAGCCTCTTCTTGTTTTCTCTTCATCCTCTGAAACCTTTTCCATATTCAGCTTGTTTGTTTCTTGTCTCCGTCGCTACATTTGCACCCTGACGTAACCTGCGCTGTTTGGATGAAACAACCTGAACACACACACACACACACACACACACACTAAATTCAATTAACTGACTGTCTCTTTCCAGCACAGAGAACACACACCGAAGTGTCCGCGGTGCCCTCTCCACCTCCTCTGACCTCCTCTTTCCCGGTGAACACATCCCTGACAGGCCGCTCTGAATTTCCATGACACACTCACGAACACACGAAGAGCGACGTGAAGAGGAGCTGAGAGCGTCAGGACATGGAAACACTCCCAGGATAAAGTGGACGTCATTTCTCAGGTTGTCTGTTCTGATTTGTTTCAGCGCAGGAGACAAGAAGAAGCTTAATTCTGGAGGAGTTTGAGATCTTAGTGGAGTCCAGGTTTGTGTCATGAGGGAAGATTTTAATCCTCATGTTGGGTGAAGTCATGAAACTCACCCAGTTGTGCCTCAAACTGGGAGTTTTATACAGATTTTGTACAGTTTAATTTCTTGTTTTCAGATCGTAAAGCTCCTGCTCAGGAGTTTTCCTCTGGCCTCGCATTGATCCTTTTTCCAGAAACACTCGAGTCTTCAACCTGAAACTCTTTGTGCTTTTTGTTGCCAGGTTCAGGATTGAATTGGGCGTACATCTCCAAACAATCCCGATCAATCCACGCTCCTCTTCTGCCAGACACCGTCCCTCTGCCAGGTACAGAAACATTTCCACTCAAGCTCCGAGTGTTTTCTGAGGGACGTACGCCTCCAGGTTTTGGCGTGTGTTCTTGTTTTTTGGCGAATTGATTCAATTTTGAGCTTCCACCGCTTTTTTAGCTTTTGCGTCTAATTTGTTGGCGTGTAACTGGAGCGGAGAGCGGGGTTGCCAGGTCTGGAGCGACTCTTTCCACATGAACCCCCGATGCTTTTTTCCGGCGCTGATCAAACAACGCCCCTGTGCCTGCTGCTGTTATTGAACGCTGCGCACACATGGGGCCTGTTAGAGCACAAACTCACACAGACTCATAAACCAGAACAATCACTGAGTCCTGGGGCTCATTTTGGATATTTCTCTTCCCAAAGTAACACCAGAGCAGATGTTTGGAGCAGAGGCCACTTCACTTTGTCGTTAAACTTAAAGTTTCCACCTGCAAGAAATACAACTGCAACTCCAACAAAGTCGGGACGTGTAAAACGTAAATGAAACGGAAAAAAATGATTTTGATATTTATTGTTCAAACTGATCAACTTTTATATTCACTCATTTTCGAAAGGCTCAGTCCTTCACAAGCAAAGATGGAGCCAGGTTCACCACTTTGTCAACAACTGCGTGAGCAAATAGTCCAACAGTTTAAGAACAAAAAATGAATCTGATTTCAGAGCCTGGATTGACGTCAGATCCAAGAGAACACATTCCAGTTATGAGCTGAGAAAGTTTCTCAGTAAATATGTCATTGTCTTTTTTGCACCATTTATTGAATTGGATGATACAAATCTCACTAAACTACAATGAAGTTGTAACGTGTAAAAACAAATAACAGGTTGATTTAAACAGGTGAGTGTCATGATTGGGTATAAAAGGAGCATCATCCCCAAAAGGCTCAGTCCTTGGTTCACCACTTTGTCAACAACTGCGTGAGCAAATAGTCCAACAGTTTAAGAACAATGTTTCTCAACTTTGTCCAACTGCAGGAATTGATGGATTTCATCATCTACAGACCATAATATCATCAAAAGATTCAGAGAATCTGGAGAAATCTCTGCACGTAAGCAGCAAGGCCCAAAACCAACATTGAATGGCCGTGACCTTTGACCCCTCAGGCGGCGCTGCATTAAAAACCCACATCATTGTGTAAAGGATATTAGCACGTGGGCTCAGGAACACTTCAGAANTAACAGGTTGATTTAAACAGGTGAGTGTCATGATTGGGTATAAAAGGAGCATCATCCCCAAAAGGCTCAGTCCTTGGTTCACCACTTTGTCAACAACTGCGTGAGCAAATAGTCGTTGTCAAATTCTTGTTACAAAGAGTTGAAACAGGTTGACGTCCTTAACTACCTAAAGTAGTAGATGTCTGGTATTATAGTAGTTTTCTAAGTCTCTTAGACCTCTTTAGAGACGTGCATTCGTCGTTCCGGGTTTTGGTTGTAACTTACCGGCACTCCTTTGACCCCTCAGGCGGCGCTGCATTAAAAACCCACATCAAACACATTTCCTATAATCGTGCACCCGAGTCCTTGTGAAGTCTTTTGGTAACAGTCAATTGTGTCAAGTAGTGATGTAGATGTTCACTGTCAAGTTTGAGATGGTACGTTTCTGTTTCAGTGTGTAGTTGTTGTGTGTTTGTGGCGGCGGTGTTTATTAGTGTTATAAAGATTTAAAAAAGGATGTTAGACTCTAAATTACTTTCACCTGTGTTCGGTTACATCCAGGTTGTAGAGAAGAAATCAGTACTTAAAGCTCCTACTATGTTGTTTATCTTTTTTCTGAGCATGATCAAAGTAATTTTCATAAACTTTAACCTCTGCAGCTGTAGAATGAAGCACTGGAGGCACCAAAACCTGCAGTTCCATGAGTTGCCACTAGAGGCTGGCTCCATAAGTGAGTCAACTCCCATAGATCTCCATGTTAAAAGTCTACAACTTTAGAAATCATGAATAACCAACAGGAGATTGTGCAGCTTAAGTGATGTCAAAGCCTCAGATTGTGAGCGTCGTCTTTGCAGCTTCAGTCCTGACGTGTTTCTTTAACTCTGTCCTTCAGAGTTCGGACTCTACCATGCAAAGACAAAGTCACACATCAACAACACACACAAACGCCGCCGCCGCCATGGCATCATGGGTAACTGTCCCAGTATCTGTGAAGGCACGTAATTACGACTTTCCATGTTTGTCCAAAACCTCGTTGTAGACGACGGTAGGTTCTGTGAAACAGAAAAAGTCCCTGCAGGGACTAATAAAGTCGTTCTGAATGAAACCAAGACACATTCTGCTCCTGTTACAACAGCGTGGCTCCGTAGTAGAAGAGTGCAGCT
Source organism: Thalassoma bifasciatum (assembly GCA_008086565.1). NCBI lineage: Eukaryota > Metazoa > Chordata > Actinopteri > Labriformes > Labridae > Thalassoma > Thalassoma bifasciatum. The sequence goes on along the minus strand of RPOG01000975.1, from coordinate 36,480 downwards.
ACTAGACTGACCTGCCTGCAGTCCAGACCTGTCCCCCCTTAAAGAATTCCAGCTCCAAAGCTTCAACAACTAGTGTCTTCAGTTAAAACGTGAAGTTTATTTCCGTCAGTGACACTTTAAAGTGCCCATTAAGTCTCTGACTTTAAGTGAATACTGGACGGAGTTTACAGGTTATAAAAACTCAGACTTTGTTATCTGATTCTGCTGAAGTGGAGAGGGATTTAAAGTTAATTAAGTGCGTTTGAAGAAGGGCATTAGTGGAGGAATGATACAGATGACTCTGTCGTACAGTGGAGCGATTGTTCCTGCTGTGACCCAGACTTTCCACAGCTTCAACAATAACACGGCCATTAATCTCCTGTATCCCATCTTATCTCTCACTGCAGAGACTACCAGCATGTGTCACTGTCCACATCCTGCAATGTGTGTGTGTGTGTGTGTGTGTTGTGTAGAAGTGTGTGTGTGTGCAGGAAAAAATGAGGTGTCTATTTATCTCCATTAGGCTGGAGTTCAATCATCCGTCAGTGTTATCGCTGGATTGAGACAAATGTTTAACACGTCCTGTCCTCATAACCTACTGTGTGGGTATGAACACACACACACACACACACACACACACACACACACACACACACACACGCTGATTATTGTGCTCTTCAGATGTGGAAAAAGATGATAAAGTATTTCCTTGTGATTATCAAATCTGCCCCTCGAGAACACGCTCAACTTTTAACTTTTCTTCTTGCTGCAAATGTTGATACACAGTTTTTTTAATGGTTTGCAAAATCATAGAAACTCAACATCTAATTGAAAAGTTTTGCAAAGACAACAAAGTTAAGGTGGAGACAAAGTGCTCAGAAGTTGTGTGATGCTAAAAAAACGTATTCTAGTTTCATAGATGTTGAGATACAGTAGAGTTTGTCACTTTCTTCAAAGCTTCAGGAGGGAATAGCTCAACATCTTAAGACTAAAGTTTCTTGGTGTAAACTTAAAAAGGATTTTGGGACATTAACATTCATCCATTTTCTTCCAAACTGACCAATCATGGAGAAAAGGCAACAAAATCACATCGTCTGCAAAGAGTCGAACTCGAGCATGAAGTCGAGGTAAATCAACGAGAAACCAACGAGCACAGAGGACGTTTCATTGTTTCGTTGTTTCGTTGTTCCCATGACCTCGTTCGTCTCCGTTCATCCCGCACACTAAGAGCTACAGCTCCTACTTTATAGGAAGGATTACCCATAATGCCTCACCTCCCCGGCGTTTGATCCCATTCTCCAGGGATCCTACCTACTGTGGGCAAAGACTCAGTGTTTACAGAAGAGACTTCAAATCCACGGCTCTGAGACTTTTACCCATGATGCTCTGCCCCGGGTTTCCACAGACTCAGTGAAGTCCAGATCAAATCCCTCTGGGTTTATTAAACATGAAAACCAAAGATAGAAACAACAAAGTCAGAGTCAGCTCATTTCTTTGGAGCTAAAAACACCAGAATAAGTTTTTATCATCACATATTTCTGAGTGTATTAATAAAACTGTGGTTCTTGTTTGGAGCTGAACCCAAACTTCACTTTCAATTCAACAACCATTTTCCACTAATGAATCAAAATCAACGTGTAAAAAACTCGAGGTACCTCCCGTCTTTCTGTCTCCACAAATCTTCTTTTTCTCTCCTCGTTTTTCCTGAACACTCTTTCCCTCATTTCTACACTTATCTCCTCTATGCTCCTTGATTTATTCCCCTTCCTGATTATAGTTCAACTCCCAATTTATCAAGGAAAGTAGTTTAGTCTGTGCTGACTTCAGTCACACTTTTGGAATCGCTTGGGAATCGTTAAAGAGGGGCACTGTGCCCCTGTAGTGTCTTTACATGATTAACAACTACTAAGAAGTGGGGGATGGAAACTTTTCATCAGGGTCATTCTGGAAATTTCTGTTGTCATTATAATTTAAAAAGAGTAAACGTAAGTGAAAGAAAAGTGTTTGTGTTTTCATCCATATTCTTAGAGAAAAGGCCAAGAAATCATAAATTGCTTTTCCTGCGTCAATAGTGTCATTAACACAGCGATGTGGAAAACAGATTGAACATTTTCTGTCTGCATAGTCTTATGTCAGATTTAACCCTTATTTTTGTTTATACTATGACAAAAATAGAGAAAATATTCATTTTGGAATGGTTTTTCATTTTATGAAGGCCTTTCATGACTCCCCATCAATGTTTTCGGACACCCACTTTGGGAACCAGTGGTCTAGAGCAGGGGTGTCCAAACTTTTTCCCAAAAGGGCCGTATTGGAAACTGTGAAAATGACCGAGGGCCAACAGCTCTTATGGACATGTTTGATAACAGTGAAAGTTACAAATGAGCGTTACAAATGGAAAACTATTTCTTTTTCATGGTTTCTGAAAAAAACCAACAAACAAAAAACCAAACCTGGGAATAGCATGTACCAATTTTATGGCAGTATCAGGATCTGGACTTCATCACGTTTGTTTATATGACAATTATAAAAACATTTTAAACCCTAAGTATCTCTGATCCTGCATTCTTAACCATTTTATGCTTCAACTTTTGTCCTTTTTTTTGACTGTTTCATATCTTTAATTCAGTTTTTTGGTCCTCTCATGTTTTTTTTTCTACTCTAAACAACTCATGAAACACATTTTGCATCAGGCCAAATGTAATTAAATGTCTCGATATTCTCAACAACTCAAAAACGTCTAACATGTCTCAAATCGAAATATTTCAACGGATACGTGTCAGGTTTAGAAACACTTTTCAATGGTCTTATATTAAGATTTATTTCAAGCACTTGACAGAAACTGTAAATGTAAAAAATTAGAACATGATTAATTTAAGTGACAAAACTAACACATGGTGAGATGAAAGCTGGGGGCCGCATGAAAATAGACCGCGGGCCACAATTGGCCCCCGGGCCGTAGTTTGGACATCCCTGGTCTAGAGAAAGAGATTGTTCAGGCATTCAAGGTTAGTACTTGAAGAAGGTTCATATCAGCAAAAGTATTCACACAGGAACCCAAAAAAAAGAGAGATTCTTAAATACTAGTGTGACTTTATGCTGAATAGAAAGGTAAATACAGAGTTTCCATTACTTGCCAAACATTGGTTTTATCACAAGGTCTGTGGAGAAGAATTTTAACCTAATACTCAGTCTGTCTGCTGATTCTCTGTACATTAACCTCACCACTCTCTAAAAGTGTTGCTACTCTGGCCTCATGGCCCTCCTACTGAAGTGTCACTCTTCTTCTCTGATGTCTGGCTGTACAGTTTTACCTAAATTTTCCTCTCCCTTTCTTCCATGAGGTCATGAAGTCATGATTACTACGTTTATTCAAAGCAATTTGTTTGCATGTTTTTTTCTTCTTCTTCTTCTTTTTTAAGTTAAAGTTGATTAATTGGGTTCTACAGTGCAGCTGCTGTCTCTTTAAGGCTCTCTGCTCCACAAACCCCCCCCTCTGACCGACCTTAGTGTTTGAGGACCTCATTAGATTATTGTGCTATTTTTAAAACGTAGTGTTTTGAACAGTTCACAGACAAAATCAGGGATTTCTAAAGGTTTAAAAATCTGCACACGCTCAGTTTGAACATCCAGCTTTGAGACTTTAAAGGTTTTTAGCTAAATTCAATCTTACTGAACTCTGGTGAGTTCAGGAAGTTTTTGTGTCTTTTATTAAGGAGAAAAAGTAGTTTCATACATAATATGAGCCACATTTCCCAGACTAGACCAGAAAAATGTTTTGTTTCAAGATATTAAAAGACAAAAATGCTGTTTGAGAAGCTCGTAAAAAGTATAAATCATCTGCCAACGAGGTAAGAAAAAGTTTCTTGTGTTAAGACATTACTCTTATTTCAAGACACTTGACGAGCAACGCTTTTTTTACTCCTAACAAGTCATTAAACCTAAACGATAACAGGACGATCACCACCTCATCCTCTGTTTCTAAAACGTCTCTCTCTCTCTCCGTGCGTCACACAGGAATGCTGAGCTCACTGCGATTATAAATTCCTGCTCGTTGTTTTCGCTGCCAACTGTCATCGGAGACTTCCAGCAGATTTCAAACATTCCTGCGTCTCCTCTTCAGACGTGAAGGATCAGCTTTTTATCTCACTGTCACAAACCTCACAGGCGGAGAGTGTGAAACCAGCAGAGAAACCTGCAGAGGGGCCTGGGTCTCCTCAGGGGGGGGTGTTAAGGACTTTAGGAAGCTGCTACCGTGAGCAAACACACCCCCCTCTGTGAGGAACAGCAGGGGGTCTGCACACACACACTCACACACACACACACACACACCTTTGTGTCGGGTCTGCAGTGGTGGTGGCGCACAGATGTAAAGCAGATCTCATCTGGGAGGACGGGGGGAACANGGGGGGGGGGGGGGGGGGGGGGGGAGGGGGAGGGGGGGGGGGGGGGGGGGGGGGGGGGGGGGGGGGGGGGGGGGGGGGGGGGTGGAGCTTCCGGCTGAAGAAAACAAAGCGTGTGTGTCGCACTTCGCTTTGATGTTGAATTTCAACACTAGAAGAAAAAAAAGGGAATAATGGAGAAGAATTGGATCAATGTGAAACTTTAAGACTTCTTATTGAACTAATTCTGTCATTTTTTATTCTTCCTGTGTCCTAATTCACAGATTTAACCCTCAAAATTAAGTAAATTTGCAAAATTTAAGGTAGTTTTTGAGGATCAGACCTAGGGCTGAACGGTAGAAAAAGAATTAATTTAATTTTCCGGCAGATACAGTGATTTCAATTGGATTCACAATTTTCTTTAAATCAAACTTTAGTGAAGTTTTCACAATGTACAGAAACATTTACAAACTTGACAGAAAATTACATCAAACCATTGAATCATCTAAAGCTTTTACTTAATGTGAGGACGAAAATAAAAACTGAAGGTAAGAATTGTTTCAAACTTTGAGATAAAAGGTCAATATTTTAATATAAAAAGTGAAAATTTTGAGAAATAAAGACAAAATTCTGAGACATAAAGTCAAGATTTTGAGATGAAACTTCATAAGTTTAAGAAATCAGTTTAACATTATGTGGAAAAAAGTACAAACTTTCTCATTTAAGGTCAAAATTTTAAGATGACAAAAGTCTAAGATAAAAAGTCTACGTTTTGAAATAAAGGCAGTTTTTGAGATAAAAAGTTGAAATTTTGATAGAAAAAGTCAAAATTCTAAGATTTAAGTCGAAGTTTTGAGAAATAAATACAGAGGCAAAAAAAAAAAAGAAGATTTTTTCGATAAGTTGATGAATTTTGACTCCATTCCTGCTTTTTCTAAACCAGACTTTTTAAATTGTATTTTTAGTTTTAAAAACTGAAGAACAGAAAGAGCTATCTTTGACTCTTAACTTTCAAAAATAATGTAGCGCAAAATATCCTTAATTGTGTCAAGTTAAATAAAATAAATCAACAACAATCCCAAGGAAAAAAGAGTCTTTCCCAACAGTCTCACACTCGATTATTTTTACTTGTTACAAGCAATTTACACCTCATTTTTGTCTTTAAAAAACTTGAAATCAGACATTTTTATGACCTGGTCTGGTGAATGTGGCTCAAATTAAGAACAATAAGACAATTTTTACTACAAATAAGACAGAATGACTTGCTCAGATTTCAGTTTTTGCAGTGATTATGTTGCTGTAATGTGCTCAAATATAGAAATTGATGCTCATTTACATCTATTAGGAATGTGAGTAACTTTATTTCAGTCTGTGAAAGTAAAATTAAAAAGTTAAAAATATGACGCCGTCCTTGGAAATATTTGATCTTTATTGGACAGTTAAAAGCTAAAAACACTACAAAAAGTTGATTTTAATTTTTTTAAACCACCAATTCAGTGAAATTATCCTCGACTAATTACAGTTAAGAGTCAAAGCATCTTTTCTAAGCCTGGTCCCACTTTCCTCCGTGCACCTTAACGGATAAAAAGCGGAGAATAATTGGTACCAGAGCTGAATAACTGCCTTTATCCCGTCCCAGAAGAAAATTGAATCACGGAGTCTAGACCGTCCAATCTAAAGTCTGAGGAGAAAAGAAAATCCATTAACACTCATCAGTGGAAACAAGCGACGCCAGCTGAAGACGACTTTAAGAGAGAATCATTCAACAAAAAAAAAAACACTTTTCTACTCGGGCCGATGGAAACCCTGACGTTTTTATGTGTCATTAAAGAATATTTATGGAAATTCACGCAGACATCTGTAGCTGATTGGCAGAAATAATAAAGATTTGACTTTTAAGAGTCCAAACTCTGTCAGCTGGATTTGGCTGGAGGAAGATAAATACACAGACTCAGTCAGAGAGAATCAAACTGGGAGATTAAGACGTGAACTGAAGAAATAAAAATATTCAGAAGAGTCACCAAACTGTTTCCTGAAGGTGCAGAAACTCTGACAGAGGTGACTTTAGAATAGAAACTTCTGCAGCTGGTTGCACTTGGACTGATTCCCTCTTTAAAAGGAGAATAATCTCTAAAAGGAAGCTGCTCTGATTTTTCCAGTCCCACTCTGAGAGGAAGCAGGAAAAAAAAAAGCTGATATCAGAGAGTGGGACGACACAGGTGCTGCTTCCATCTGAGTGGAGGTGGAAACCAGAGAATAAAAACACAGGCAGAGGTTTTTATCATGAGTGGGTTTGTTCCATAAACTCCTGACGTGACCTTTGACCCAAACTAAACCCACTGCAAACTGGAAAAGTGCAGTAACTAGAGCCTTTGGAGATCCTGCAAAAATAAATGAATAGATTCATAACCCAAACGTAAAAAATTGATGTAAATTAAACGTGAATGATGTATTTAAGCTCATTTCTGTCAGTTACAAATATAAAAATGAATAATTGGCTTTGTTGAGGTTTTGTCTCACGATCTTCAATCAACATTTTGGATAAAATAGTTGAAGTTTTTAGATAAAAGTCAAGTTTTGAGATAGTCAATGTTTTGACCTCTTCCTCATATTTTGATTTAAAAAACTTTGAGTTTTTGTCTCAAAACGTTAACCTTTTATCTTAATATTTCAAATTGTAATATTATTTTCAACTTTTTTCTCAAATTTTTGACTTAGACTCAATATCTTGACTTTTTATTAAAAACATTGATTTTTTTTTTGGCCTGAAAATGTTGACTTTTTATTCATGATTTGACTTTAACTCAAGGCTTCAGCTTTTAATCAAAAAATTTTTGATTTTTTTATCTCAAAACTTTAATTTTTTATAAAAAAAAATTTGACTCTTCCATCATATTTTGGACTAAATCTCTGAGTTCAGACTTTTTATCTCAAACTTTGACTGTTATATCTAAAAATTATGAAACGAAAGGATACTCTTGTAGATCCTGCAGAAATAAATAAGTAGCTTCATAACCAAAACATTTATTCTAAAAGCTTGTTTTACTTTTTTTAAGTGGAATTTTCCCATTTCTATCTTTTAAAAATATACAAAATGAAAATGTGGCTTTGTTGAGATTTTATCCACCAATATTAAGTCAAATTTTGTAAGAAAAACAATTGAAATATCAGGACAAAAGTCAAAATTCTGACTTTGCATCTCAATATTTCAACTTTCTATCTCAAAATGTTGACCTTTCACCTCAATGTTTCATAATTTTTTAAATCAAATTTTCAACTTTTTTTCATATTTTTGACTTAGCCTCAAAATCTTGATATTTTTTTTAAAGCATTGATGATTTTTTTGGCCTGAAAATTTTAACTTTTTTCTCATAACTTGACTTAATGTCATCATTATGACTCTTTATCTCAAGGGTTCAACTTTTAATCTCAAAATTTCAACTTATCCTCAATCTTTGACTATTATATCTAAATATTATTACTTTTTGTCACATTTTTTGACTTTTAATCTCAAAATTTTGCCTTTAGATCACAAAATTTTGACTTTTCATCTCAATTGTTCAACTTCTTATCTCAATATTTTTGACTTTTATCTTAAAATTTTGATTTTTTCTCTCAAAATTTAAACTTTTTATCTCAGAATGTTGACCTTCAAAACATTCAATATTTTAAATTGTGTATCATATTTTCAACTTTTTCTCATATTTTTGACTCAGCCTCAAAATCTTGACTTTTTATTAAGAATGTCAATTTTTTTGCCAGAAAATTTCCAATTTTTTTCTCATAATTTGACTTTGCGTCATCATTATGACTCTTTATCTCAAGGGTTCAACTATTAATCTCAAAAGTTTTGACTTTTTATCTCAAAATTTCAACTTTTTATCTCAAACTTTGACTGTTACATCTAAAAATTATGACTTTTTTGTAACACTTTTTGCCTTTAGATCACAAAATTTTGACTTTTTACCTCAAATTTTCAACTTCTAATCTCAACTCTCACACTTTTTTTCGAGAGATTCTGCCTTTTATCATAAAATTTGTACTTTTGTCACATTTTTTAGACTTTATTTTGAAGTTTTTACAATTTGTCTCAAAATTTAGACTTTTTATCCAAACATTTTGACTTCCACCTCCTTTTTTTTTTTTTTACTTCATTTGGGGCCAAGAAAAATGTCAACAGGCCACATTTTCATATTTATTATTTTTAACTGGCAGAAATAGGCTTATATAATCATGCCTCCCCTCATGCTTAAATAAAATGAAAAAAATATATAAATCTGCTCAGTGCAGTGTTTTATTATAAATATCAACAGCCTGTAGAACAAGCGGAGAATATTCAGGACATTTTGGGAGTATTTTATAAAATCCCTCCATATAATTTCATGACCAAAAAGAGAACGTGTCGGGGTAAAATAGGACTAAAGTCTCTCTGACTAATCACAAACTGACTCCTCGACTGTGTTTGTGGCTGCAGGACAACAGGCAGAGGAAATATGTGAGGAGCTGTGAGTCTTTATTTTCATGCCTGTGTGTTTGTTCCTGTTTATCCTCAGAGCGGATCCAAAGATCAGACCATTAAAGGCAGAATGCGCCACTACAAACACCCCAACAGGCCTCAGGAAAACAGATAACACCAACATTTTCCTGAAGGAGAAAGTCGCTCTGCTGCTCAGAGACGTCTGGTTTTCTAAAGGCTGGCACTGATCTTTACCTTTTAAGGAAGAAAGAAGCAGAAACTCCTCATCCACAAAACTGTGACTCAAACTGAAAACTGTGACTCATATTCAAGACTTTACGGTACTTATATTTGTCAGTTTCTACAACAAAATGTGACTCAGACTGAAAAATGTGACTCATATTCTAGACTTTACGGTACTTATATTTGTCAGTTTCTTCAACAACAAAATGTGACTCATATTCTAGACTTTACGGTACTTATATTTGTCGGTTTCTACAACAAAATGTGACTCATATTCTAGACTTTACGGTACTTATATTTGTCGGTTTCTACAACAAAATGTGACTCATATTCTAGACTTTACGGTACTTATATTTGTCAGTTTCTACAACAAAATGTGACTAAAACTGAAAAGTGTGACTCATATTCTAGACTTTACGGTACTTATTATCGATTATTCATTTTTATTGTTGCTCGCTATTTGATTCACTGTTTGTTTGTTTGTTGTTTGTTTGTTTGTTTGTTGATTTTGTCCCTGCTGTAAAGCACTTTGTGAACTGTTGTTTTTAAAGGTGCTCTATAAATAAAGTTATTATTGTTATTATGATTATTATTATCATTATTATTATTATTATTATTATTATTATTATTATTATTATTATTATTATATTTGTCAGTTTCTTCATTAAAGTGTGACTCAAACTGAAAAATGTGACTCAAACAGAAAAATGTGACCCATATTCTAGACTTTACGGTACTTATATTTGTCAGTTTCTACAACAAAATGTGAAACAAACTGAAAAATGTGACTCATATTCAAGACTTTACGGTACTTATATTTGTCAGTTTCTACAACAAAATGTGAACCAAACTAAAATATGTGACTCATATTCTAGACTTTACGGTACTTATATTTGTCAGCTTCTACAACAACTAAATGTGACTCATATTCTAGACTTTACGGTACTCATATTTGTCAGCTTCTACAACAACAAAATGTGACTCATATTCTAGACTTTACGTTACTTATATTTGTCAATTTCTACAACAAAATGTGACCAAAAATGTAAAATTGTGACTATATTCTAGACTTTACGGTACTTATTTGTCAGTTTCTAAAGTTAGAAATGAGTGAATATGTAGGATCAGGGGTTGAAGAATTGCTTGTCACTTGCTCCATTCTCTCATGTGGTGTAAACAGGAGCTGTTTTACCTTTCTGAGTCATTTCAACCAACTTTGACTCATCCTGTTGCTTTATTATTTCCATCACCCTCAGGTTTCCCCCTCCAGAAAACATGAGCGAGGCCTCACAGCTCTTTTCCGATGTAAAACTCCCCTCAGCTTCATGAAACAGGTTTAAAGTTGGGGGTTAAAGACTTTTCCTGAATGGAGTCAGGAAACCCATTAGAGTTTTTTTAACTCACGTCGTGACAGATCAGGAAAAAGTCTGAGTCTCTGGAGCCGTTTACATCCTGCTGCTCCTTTTATCAGTCGATCTACTTCCTCTAGTTCACACTTTCTGTTTTAAAAAGAAACATTATACAAGAGAAAGATTCAAATTTTCTCTTTTTTTGTGGTTGCAAACTTGTGGTGAAGGCTTCAGTGAGTCATGAGGACAGGTCGACCCGTCCGCTCACCTCACAAAGTTACATAAGCTCCTTCTTCAAGTGAATGGAGCTGAAAACGCACGAGGAGCTCGAGCCTTTAAGGGAAAGAAGTTTCCAGAGCTGGACGTGATCCAGACGGTTAATAAAAGACTGGAGGAAGGAGGAGGTGACGGTGACCTCTTACTCTTTCCTTCGTCGTACTCCCTTCTTTAATGCACTTTATGGGGAGTTTAATCAGAGTTAAAAACACGCCGCACTAACTCTGAGGAGAATGAAAGCGCTGCAGGTTGTTTGAAATGAAAAAGCAGAGCCAGGAGCTCAGGAAAAATCATTTCCAGAGAGCTGAGTCTGACCTGCGTGGCTGCGTTTGTGGGGGATATCGCTTACAGGTAATGAATGCACCCCCTATCTCTGCAAACCTGCACATAAACCCCGGCCTCTTTCCCACAGGGATTACTGTGTCTGTGTGTGTCCGTCAGTGTGTGTTTCAGCCCGCGTGTGTGCAGAGAAGTGAGTTCATCTACGCGAGTATCTGCCGAACAGAATCGTCTTCAGTTACAGCGAAGGAGTCGACTTCATGATGAGGTGAACGACGCCAGGAGCTGACAGCTTTAATGTTCCAACGCCATCAATTACCTTTAATCACTAACCTTTAAATCTGACTTTCCCACAGGAGATGAAGTTATATTTCAGGAAAAAGTCAAATCAGAGAAGAAGCTCCTGTTTTTGTTTCTGGGAAAGGGAAAAACAGATGAAGTGGATTTGAGTCAAAATAAACACAACAAATCTGCAGCTTCGTGACTTTAGTGTACGTGAATTTAGACCTCGCTGATAAAACTGAAGTTTTTATTGTCTCGAGTTATAAATCTAACTTCATCCTCATGAATGATGTCAGTTCAGTTCAGTTCAACAGGTGCCACGTGTACAGTAGTTCTTTAAAACCAATCACCAAGTGTTCTTTAAATTACCGTAACTGTTCAACTATTGGGGCCCGCAAAAAATCCAAACAGCTCCTTAAAGAAGGAAAATAAACTTCACAGTGATATCTGAGGTGTTATGGTTCTAATAGCAGAGAAACCATCAGTAAAAAAAAAATCTGCCAATGGGATAAGATAAAAGATTCTTGTTTTAAGACACCTTTCTAATTTCAACTTCCCGGGCGAATTCGTCTTATCCCATTGGCAGATTTTTTTGACTTGTTACAAGCAATTTACACCTCATTTCTGTCTTAAAAAAAACTTGAAATAAGACATTTTTATGACCTGGTCTGGTGAATGTGGCTTAAATTAAGAACAATAAGACAATTTTTACTAAAAATAAGACATAATAACTTGCTTAGATTTCAGTTTTTGCAGTGTACATGATTCCCTAACTTTATCCCTCCATAACTTTCTGAGGATTTTGTTTGTCTAAAATGGTTTTCACAGTATTTTCTGTCTCATTCAGACGTGTGATCCTGGGTTTAACCTGACAGTCAGCCTGAAATCAAACATATTGAAAGATTACACACACAACATCTGTTTGAAATAAGGTGGAAAATCCTCTGAGCATCTTCTCTGTTCTTTCAGTAAAGTGTTAAATCAGTTATTCTGCTTCACATGAACGTTCCCATGAAGAGACGTTTGTAGGTTTGACGTCGCTCACTGAAGATCAAAGACGTCAAATTTGACTTCAGGTAAAATATTTTCCATCAGAGACGCAGAAACGTTTCTGTGCGTTCGTAGATTTCAGATTATTTGTTGTAACTCATCCTTTAAAAGAAGAAACTTCCTGTGCAGAACGGGATGTTTTGTCCATCAAAGGTAGAAAACCCCAGAGATGGAAACGCAGCACGGTGGGCGACTCTCTGGCGATGTCATCAGGACGCCGCTTTACGTCTGATGGAGTGAGAGCTCCCACGCGCCCGTGTAACCCGAGAAAGAGCGAGGCGGTCGAGGGCCCCCAAGGGCCTCTGTAAACGGTTTATTTGAATCTGAAAGGGCTTGTGCGTGTGTTTGTGAGGATGAGGAGGAGCAGAGGTGACAGGTGGGATGTTTCATGTTGATGTCATTCACAGTGATGGACCGTAGGTGTGTTTTTCTGTACCTGTAACTTCAGTTTGACGGAGAAAACACATGAACAAACACAAAGTTTCAGCCCGATAGACGCTTTGTTGATGCATTCAGAGTCAGACAAGAGCGACGTTTACACAAATAAATATGTACTCAAGAAAAATAAACAAAAAAAAAACAACAGGTGTTGAAACAGTCACCTGAAAGGAGATGGATGAATGACCTGGAATTTTATTTTTTTGTTCTTTTGTCCTTATAAGAGTCAGAAATCTTACCCAGAAATTTCATCTCCTCTTCTTTCAGGGACTCTTTGAATTTTTTCTCTTGCCCGAATTATTTTCCAGAGTTTTCTGTTCTCTGGTGGCTGTAAAAGTTCAGTTTTGTTTGTTTTAAAACATGCCAGAATATAAAAGTTCATTCCAGGTGTTTCACGTTTTGGTTTAATTGCATAAAAAAAAATTAAAAAGCTGCATCCTGAGTGCATGGGAACTGGATAAACTTGCCCGTCCGGCATGAAAAAGCGTTCAAGACCAGAAAAAATACTCTGGGAGACACTGGAACTAACTGTGCTGATGTGCTAGAATGATCCCGATGCAGGAAAATGCAGCTTTGAAGGAGTTTTTCAACAGGAAAAAGCTCAAAAATGGTGTTGCTGGATAGAAAAAGTGTCTCTACTATTTTCATTTCTTTTATTTCCAAATGAATGATCAATCAGAAATATATATATATAGAAATATATTTATTGATACCAACATTGGCATCAGTATTGATCAAAACTTGCGTGATGAGATTGATACTTAAAAATATCAGTAAATTGCTGATTTCCTGATCAATGTGATATATCTAGATCTCAAATATAATAATTGTTGATATCTATGGACATTGAAATTTACTTTTATACAACAAAGCAGAAAAAAAATTAAAGCACATGATTATTTTCCAGGTTTTTACTTTTATTCATGAACAGAAACATGAGCTTTAGCTGTTGTGTGTTTTCTTGATTAATTTTGGCTCCTTTCCCTATTTAAAAAGTATCGACATTGGTATTGATATCAGCAATATTTGCCCTTTATTTACTCAGTATCGGTTCAATACCAAATTTTGTAGAATTGCTCACCGCTATTGCACTTGTTATCAAGTTTGCACATATTTTTACTCACACAAATCTTCGGTAGATCAGACCCCATGACGTTTACAACGATAATTAAGTGACTTTGCATAAACTTTGGCCATAAAAATAACATTATATGAGGCAGCGACTGCAGAGAACAGCTAGAAAGTGAAGCTACCAAGACACAAATTTCTGAGCTGCACTTTGAAATTGTTTTGTGTCTTTTGTGACATGAGGTGCAACAAGGTTTTGGTTAGTTCATACTCTCTTTTTAAGATGTTCCTCTGAGGGATGTGATATCTGAGGTGCTGTGGGAAAAGCGTGGATACTTCTCTCTGACAGCTGTTTCCTCACAGTCGACACTTAAACTGCCAACATTTGCAGAAAGAGAAAGAGACGCAGCATCCTCCGGCCCCTTAGGCCAATAACCTGAATATCCTGAAGCGTTTGTGTTTCCTCTGGAGCCGTGGAGGCTCTGAAACAACTCGAGGAGCACGATGACAATGTTCATAAAAGATAAATCAGTCGTTTATGAGATATTTTCGTGCTTTTCTGTGCAGCGTCAGGAAGGATGTTTTAACGTACACTGAGCTTCACAGGCTCTAAAAGGAGGCTGCTCTACTTTATGTGGTGACTTTTGTCACATAAACACAAATAAAAGTGAACATTTATCCTCACCAGTGGATGTAAAAGAGGTTAAAGTAGATAAAGACCTCAGTGAAACTCTTTCTGATCGTGATAAAATAAGAGATTCAGGTTCATTTGGGTATTTCTTCAGAATATTTGTGTTTCAACACGAGGTTATTTGAGGACGGGGGTCTCGTTTCTTCACGTTTCCTTCCACAGGTCAGTGACCTTTCCATCAGCCTGAAGCTCCAGTTTAAACCTTTATCTCTGAAATCAGAGCCTGGATTGACGTCAGATCCGAGAGAACACATTCCAGTTATGAGCTGAGAAAGTTTCTCAGTAAATATGTGTCATTGTCTTTTTTGCACCATTTATTGAATTGGATGATACAAATCTCACTAAACTACAACCTGATGAAGTTGTAACGTGTAAAAACAAATAACAGGTTGATTTAAACAGGTGAGTGTCATGATTGGGTATAAAAGGAGCATCATCCCCAAAAGACTCAGGCCTTGGTTCACCACTTTGTCAACAACTGCGTGAGCAAATAGTCCAACAGTTTAAGAACAATGTTTCTCAACTTTGTCCAACTGCAGGAATTGATGGATTTCATCATCTACAGTCCATAATATCATCAAAAGATTCAGAGAATCTGGAGAAATCTCTGCACGTAAGCAGCAAGGCCCAAAACCAACATTTAATGGCCGTGAGGAAACTGGGGAGTCCGCCGCGACGTAATTTTTGGGTGTAGTAACACATTTCCTATAATCGTGCACCCGAGTCCTTGTGAAGTCTTTTGGTAACAGTCAATTGTGTCAAGTAGTGATGTAGATGTTCACTGTCAAGTTTGAGAACCATGCAAAGACAAAGTCAGACATCAACAACACACACAAACGCCGCCGCCACCACTATGGCATCATGGGTAACTGAGGGTCATAGACACTTCCGTCGTAATTACGACTTTCCATGTTTGTCCAAAACCTCGTTGTAGACGACGTAGGTTCTGTGAAACAGAAAAAGTCCCTGCAGGGACTAATAAAGTCGTTCTGTTACTTTGGTTCTGTGTAAGACGAGGACAATGTTGTCGCACCGAGGCATCATCTTCTCACCAGCTACTAGACTGACCTGGACTGTCTTTGTAGTGTTTTCAATTGAATGAAGGTTTAACAGGATTTGTAAATCATTGTAGTCTTTCTTTATTTACGTTTTACACAATGTCCCAACTTCACTGGAATCAGAGAAGTATTTCAGTGCATCAAACGAGTTTCCCACAATTCTCAGATCTTTCTCCTTTTTAATTCCCCTCCTCTCCCCTCGATCCTCTCACTGGAGAAACGACGCCAAAAAGCCAGATTAACAAACAGCCTCTGCTCTGAATTTCCTTCTTATCACCTAAAGAAACACAGCAGCTCTTTGGTCCAAAAATGGAAACTTCATCTCCGTCTCATGCCCAAAAAGACGAGGACGTTTCCCAGCGCTGATGATTCAAAGTCTTTATAAACACTTCCTCTCTACGTCCTTAAAGCAGTCGGAGAGCTGCAGGAGAGTCAGGACAAAGGAATCCAGACTGAACAATGAGGAGGATGCGACGCATGAAGAGCTGAGACAAAAAGACGAGAGACTGGAGGGATGGGCTGAGGTGAAAAGTGCAATAAAAAAGAGAAACAGTCGACTAAAAGTTCCTCACTTCTTGTCATGAAACGTGATTAAACCCAGCAGCAGGTGCAGCGTTTCATAAAAATATAAATACAAACGTCAGCTTACATATCCAGAGATGATGCTTCTTATTTTAACTGAATGATAAATCGTCGGAATATTTTAGGATCATTTAAGTTGAGAGAAAATCTGACTAAAGATGTAGGAGCCAAATTTCAGCGGCTGATTTCTGGCAGCGGGTTTCATCCCTCTCATAGTGTCACTGCGGTTTTTACAGAAGCATTAACAGCATTAAAGCAGGAGGCATATGGTAAACTTGAAATGAACCCAGGCACTTGTTAGATTAGTCATTTAAAAACGCCCACGACATACACAGC
The DNA here is from genome assembly GCA_008086565.1 of Thalassoma bifasciatum. NCBI lineage: Eukaryota > Metazoa > Chordata > Actinopteri > Labriformes > Labridae > Thalassoma > Thalassoma bifasciatum. The sequence continues at coordinate 20,011 of RPOG01000975.1, read as the reverse complement.
AACGTACGTTCACAGCCAAATCCACTTCACGGGAGGAATCAGAGGATTAGGAGCCAAAACACTCAGGAGGTTTTTTTACAGAGCGGCGCTTTCTCAACCTAAAGGTGCTTCAACACACAAGGAAACGCACAACATTAAGTTTTTATACCGACACGACTCACGACGTAACAAGGTTTATACATAAGTTCAATTATTTTAAAGGAAACAGCTCAGGGAAGTAGATAAGCAGGCGAAGTAAAGAAAGAAGGAAAACAAGCAAAGGGGTCAATGACAAAAAGAGGGTCTAAAAACTTATTTTTGAAGAATTATGTTTTCTAACAGATTTCAGTAGTTGACCAACATTTCAAAGTTTTTAGGTTCATTATTTTTTAGTATTTTTAATTTGAGCACCCAAAAATGTCAGGTGGTGCAACCAAATATATGAAAATATATTTATATGTTCCTGTTATTTTTTCTGTGTGAAATTATTGGCAAGTATCTCTCAAGTGTCTGTAGTGACTCATACATTTTCATTTTGTGTGTTTCATTTCTTTTATTTGTGAATAAGATAAATAATTTGATGTTAAAATAACATTTCACATTATTACATTGGTTGTACCACCTGACATGGAAATTGTTCCAGTCACCAATGAAGTGAAAAAACCTTTTTTATCAGTATTTCAGAGAAATCTACAAACTTTTCCACTTGGTCACAAATGTCATTTGGGCTCCTCTGGCTGATGCAGTTTCCTGTTTCCTGTTTTATTCTCTTCACTTTAAAATAAAAGTCTAATGTTACGGTTGCACCACCCTGACATTTGACAAGGTGAAAATTACGGGACAAAAGTTTTTTACATTTCTCAACAGCTTTAAAATTCTTTTTATTAGCAAAGAATGTTTTATTTAAAAAGGTTCAAGCATAAAATAATGCCACTGTGTTTTTAATTTCAATTTACAATAACTGACATTCAATTTTTAGAGTTTAATTACTGTGGATACTTGTCAGGACGGTTGCACCACCTGACATTTTGGGGGTTTGAGGAACCAAAACACAAAAAAACATGTTATATTTTAATAGTTTAAAGATGTGTTCAAATAACACAGGTTTCATAGAATAAAGAAATACATGTGATGAAATACTCAATTCATGATGGAAGGAAATATTGCACTCAGACACAAAAAAAGAAGGAAGGAAGGAAATAAGAAAGCAAGTTATGATGGATGGAAATGAGCTTTTAACCTCACATGGCCAAACGTACAATATTGATACTTGAGTTAAAAGACCTCTAGCTTATCAAAATGAAAAATAGTTTCTTTAAAAACCTGTTAAAGATATTTTTAAAAACATTTTCTACCACCTTGAGGATTGTCATATCACTACAGTCAGCTCAAGTTTTATTTTGGCCCTTTTTTAAATCTCATGAAATCATCCACTCACATATTTTCAGGAAAATTATTGCTGATTTTCAAGAAGTTGCAGCAAGAATAACATCAAAATAGTTACTTTTTCTTTTTAAATAAGTGCTTTCTGCTTGAAATAAATGCATATTTACTCAAAACTTTACTGAAACAGATTTAAAATGCAAGAATTATATCATGAATGAAATAACAAAGCAATGCTTTTTGTGGAGTTTGTTAAATTAAAAAGGTTAAATTTTTCGGACTATTTTTTTGTTAGGTCAGGCTTTAAGGAAGGAAGGAAGGAAGTAGGAAACAAGGAAGAAACTTAGTGAGAAAGGAAGAAAGGAATAATGCAGAGAAGATAGGAAGGAAGGAGAGAAAGAAACAAGCGAGCACAAAAAAAGGAAAAGAAGTCAAAAATATTTTCAGGAAAGCGACTCCAAGAGGAGATGAGGAAGCAAGCGAAGTGAAGAAGGAGGAAAGGAAGTAAAGACGGGAGTTTCGTTTTAAGAGTTTTATTTTGATTATTTATTACTTGATGATCATAAGTTTATCTGTGGACGCTCGTTCACTCTGACTTTTCTTAACAGCTTTTACAGCGTCCATGTTTGGTTCATCCCATAATGCAACACCTCGCTCCTGCGCTTTATGCTGCAGATATTAACGGAGCATGAAGACGTTTCTCTGTGCGAGTGACGACACGTCAGATAAGGTCAGTGGAAGATTATCATCATGTTCTCGCTCGGCCCCATAAACTGTTCACCAGAGGAAAGAGAGCGGAGCTGCTCACAGGAAGTGCTTTGGTGAGGGGGGCTTTCCACCGTTACCGCGGCAACGGTGACCACAAATATATACTTTGACCCCTGAGAAGAGAGAGAGAGAGTGTATGTGTGTGTGTGTGTGTGTGTGATGGAGGAAATTACACATCGAACATGTCCAAAGTGCTGAGTGGCCAGAGGAGATGTTTGGGCTCATGAGGTCTCATCTGTGTGTGTGTGTGTTTGTGTGTGTTTGTGTGTGTTTGTTGTTGGCTTGCATGCATAGCTTTGTCCTCCACACCCAGTCGAATTAGCGTTTATCCTCTGACCGGGTGTGAAGTGAAGCAATAGTTTGGGGGTCTGCCCGTGTGAGAACGAGTCTTTTTTGGATCCTGGAGACTTGGAGAGTTAATGAGTTTTCAGGATGAATAACCAGCCCACCATTCAAACCCTGTGACCCCGGTCAAAGGTCTGAAACAGTCACAACTCACAGGTTCTTTAAGGTCGATTAAAGATGAAAAGTGCTCATCCAAATGAGACACATACACGAAAGAAAATCCACGTATAGAAAAGAGTAAAGCAACAACGACACAATGATAGAGTTTTTTTTCTGCAGCTGTTTCCATTTTAAAACCACAACTTGTGGTTGGATATAAGTCATCCTATTGTTCAGAATATGCAAACATTAAATCTGAAAACTTGCCCTTGACTTCTCTATGACTTTCTTTTCCACCAGAGTTTCATTCGCCTCACAAAAGCCAAACGATTCATCCTGATGAGAACAGGAACGTCAGATCCAATATTCAGCCTCTGATGCATTTCACTGGATCTCCAAATCTGAACCTCATGGTGACTTTAACAAACCAGTTACAGAATCTCATGATACTCTTTTTCAACCATTATTAGAACAGAAACTTCCAAAAAGTGAAGGTTCTGGAGTGGCCATCTCAGTCTCCTGACCTCAATATCATTGAGCCACTCTGGGGAGATCTCAAACCTGCAGTTCATGCAACACAGAGCAAGAATTTACAGGAACTGGAGGCTTTTTGCCAAGAAGAATGGTCAATTTTGAGATAAAAAGTTGAAATTTTGCACAAAAGAGGGGAAGAAAATCCAAATATTTTGAGATGAAAGAAAAAGATTTAGATAAATAGTCAAAATTTTTTGAGATAAAAACCCCAAAACATTGAGTAAAAAGACAAATTTTGACACAATTGAGTTAAATTCTTAAGACAAAAAGTTGAATTTGGGATAATTTAGTCACAATCTGAGATATAAATTTGAAATATGAGAATTGTAGGACAGTCAAAATTTGAAAAAGAAAAAGTCAAATTCTTGAGATAAAAAATCAAACCTTGAGAAAAGACCAATATTTGAGATCAAGGACAAAATTGAGAGAAAAACCAAAGCAATGTTGGGATGAAGTTAAAATTGTAACATAAAAAGTTGATATTTTTACAGAAGAAATCATATTCCTGAAACTAAAAAGTGAAAATTTTAGATGAAAAGACAACATTTGGGTCCTGCCATTGGCTACAGCAGAATAAAGTGAAGGTTCTGGAGTGGCCATCTCAGTCTCCTGACCTCAATATCATTGAGCCAAGAACAAGTCAGAGTTTTGAGATAAAAGTCAAAACTTAGGGAAATAAAATCCAAATTTTGAGATAAAGGACAAAAAAAATTACGGAAAAAAAAAAAAAATTCTTGAGATAGGGTCAAAATTTTGCGATAAATAAACAATATTGTAGAGAAGAAGTCAAATTTTTTAGATAAACGAAAAATTATAATGACATATGGTCAAAATGTCAAGTGAAAAAGTCAAATTTTTGAGGTAAAACGTCAAAATTTGAGAAAAAAAAATCACAATATTAAGGAACAAGTTACGTTTTGAGTAACTAAAGTCAAAATTTAAAGGTAAAAAGTTGAAATATTGGATAATTAAGTCAAAATCTGTGATATAAAATTGAAAAATGAGGTTATAAGTTCAAAATGGAGAGATTAAAAGTCAAAATTTTACAAAAAGGTCAAAGTTTTAAGATAAAAAGTTAAACCTAGGAATAGAGTCCAATACTGAGATAAAGGACAAACAAACTCAGAGAAAACATACATTTGAGATAAGAACTCAAAATTTTATAGAGGAAGTCTTATTTTTCAAATGAAAAGTTTTAGATGAAAATTTTTAATTCAGGACCTGCCATTGGCTACAGCAGAATAAAGTGAAGGTTCTGGAGTGGCCATCTCAGTCTCCTGACCTTAATATCATTGAGCCACTCTGGGGAGATCTCAAACCTGCAGTTCATGCAAGACAGAGCAAGAATTTACAGGAACTGGAGGCTTTTTGCCAAGAAGAATGGTCAGTTTTACCATCTGAGAAAATAAAGACCCACATCCACAACCAGCACAAAAGACTTCAAGCTGTCATTGATGTTAAAGGGGGAAATACAGAGAAGGAACAGCGGGTGCTCGTCCTCCTGTTTGAGATGATGTGACTCTGAGCGTCTGCTGAAGACGTCGTTGGTTTCTCTGCTCGGTTCTTTGCTGCCAGTGTAACTGAAACCAGACTCGGCTCTCGCTGGCAGACGAAGAGCGTCTCTCTGGTTTCTTGGGTGGCATTCAAAGCTCTGTGAGCACTTACAGTTCCCCCTGGATTCACTGACAGTCTGCAGACAAAACACACCCTCAAACATCTCCACACTGAGCGGGTCGGACAAAAGGAGCAGGAGCCAAATAAAAACACCAGAGGTCATTTTATAACAGTCCTCAGGTGAATTTTTAATCTGAACATTCATCCATGTTGGGTGACTTGTGGCTCTTTTCTACTACACAATTCCAGCTCTACTCTACTCGTCTCTACTGGGTTTGGTTCTTTTCCTCTAGCCCGACTACAGACTCACGGTGGGCGTGGATCTTATAACACAGCTGCGCTAAAGTGCTGCGCAGAAGTGCGTGCATGTTCATCTATAACGCCACACAAACATCATTTTGTACTAACATATGTGCCACCGTGGTCTTTAAAGGAAAAAAAAAAGCTTTAAAAAGATTTCATTAAAGTAATACAGCGGCTCAATGTGGGTCGTCATGACAACGGAGGTAAACAACAGCCTGGTGCTGCTGCACGCGGAGGAAAACGAAGGAGCTGNATCACTTTAATTTTTGATTTTTGGGCCTGGTATAGCAGAGATTTGTTGTTGATCAATCATTCTTCTTTGAACTGGTTTTCCTTTTTGGTTCCCTGTGGATTAATGGACTGATTGGTGCTTAAAGACTCTCGTGGCAGACAGATCGCTCCTGCACCGACCAACTTTGATTTAATTTAAAAGACTCTTTAAAGCCAACTATCTTTGCTGTTAACTTCTTTTTGGTTTAAAAAGGACTTTTAACTTCTTTAGGAATCATGAAGGAGCATTTTAGGGCTGTATTTTGTCTTCATTCAGTCTGGTTCTGTGCCGTCAGGTTTAAATCTCATTAAAAACCCGTCGTAAAAAAAATTGAAAACATTTTTTCACAGACTAATATGAATTTCCTCCACATGAACCACTGAATTTAGGAGTAAATAACTTTTAAATAGGTGTCGCTGTAGTGACCACTATGCAACACAGGGTTAATATAATGGATGAAATGTGCAGTTTTTGATTTTGTAAGGCAGTTAAAATCAACACTGATGCATGTTGATGATTCTTAAGAAGTAGAACACGACAAAACCAAGTATTGAGTTAAGATTATTTTATCTTATCCCTGTAATTTGGACATTTAATCCTCTGACATTTACTTATTTTTAACTCAGATTCAAAATGACAAATAATAAGTAGTATGGATATAGAATTTTTGTGTATAAATGCATTAAAAGTCAGAAAGAATATTGAATTTGCAAAGTCAAATTTGCAGAGAAACAGTTTAATGTACTGATACAGCAACTTTAAAAATCAAAACATGTTTTTTTTTTTTGTTTTTGAACAATGATACTGTTTTACAGTGACTTGAAAAAGGAGAAAAAGTTATTCTTATCTTCACGTTTGTTTCATTCATTGACAAAAATTCGCTCATTTATGCATCAGCAGAAACCTGATGAAATATTTCTACACCTGCATGATTTTAAGTTAATTTCTTTAAATATTATTACAATTATGGAGGTTTTTCAGAGGCATTTTTGTGAATTACATGTGCACCGATTCAAAGCTGCAGATCAGATTCTGTAGTCATGTTTTTACCACTAGGGGGCGTCATTCCCCATCATACAGGCCTCTAAATGAACTCTGCAGACAGATTCATTGATTGTTAAATGTTCAGTCAGAGACGTGTTTGTATATAATGTTTGTTGATGAGATTAGAGGTGTGTGTTTGAGAGTGTGATCATGTTTTTGTTTGTTCCCAAAAACACGTTAACCATCTGTAAATGTCTTTTTCCACTCAGCGCTTTGCTCCTGTTCACACGGCTGCGAGATGACTCACCCCGGTTATCTCCACCATATCTCTATTCCCAGGTCGCACATGTGCTAATAAATCCCCCCCCCCACAAAAATGAACACTGATGCACAATGAGGGGAAAACACACACACACACATGGATGAGTCACAGCTGAAGAAGGAGAGAGAGAGTAAAAGGCTTCAGTAGCGTTTGGAAGAAGCAAAACAAACAGAGAGAGGGATAAAAGGAGGAGAAAAAGAAGAGGAGGGGGCTTACATGCATGAGTCAGATTCATTATCTGATGGAAAAAGAAGGAAGGAGGGAGGGAGGGATGATGGGTCCAGGAATAGAAGGGAAGAGAAAGAGAGGATGAGTCAGAGGAGGAGAGGGAGAATAGGTGGAAGGAGGAGGAGGTCAGAGGAGGTCAGAGGGTTTTAAGGAGAGTGAAAGAAAAATAAGAAGGTTAACGGAGGAGAGGAAGCGCATCCATCACCTCTCTCTCCTCCTTCATGAAGACGAGTGGGAGGAACAGACACAAAGTTGGCGGGACAAGTTGTTCTGATTTCTAAATATGAAACAGCACCTCCCTCTGCTGGCTGCACACACACCCTCTTCCTGCCACAGAGTGTGTGTGTGTGTGTGTTCGTGTGTGAGAGACATGCAAATCTAACTGCTGATGATGAAAGGTGAAAAAGCCACATTCAGGAAACTTTGTCCACAACGAAACCGAAAAAGCAGAGACGCTGAAAACTCTGTTCTGTTTTACAAACTTTTAAAAAGACACAGATGCAAAACATAAACTTTAAACTTAAGGGACTGTGAGGAATTTCTGTAGTTTAGTGGAAACAGGAGCTAAGAAAAGAGACAAAAGAGAATAAAAAAGATAAACAGGAGAGAGATAGAGCACAGGCACAGACGGATTCAGGGTTTGAAAATCTTCATGTCTATCAAAACTCAGTTTGGGGTCAGATTAAGTCCTGATCAGATCTGGATCAGGGGTCCGTTTCACGAAGCAGGTTTAACAAACTCTGAGTTAAACCCTGAACTCTGAGTTGATCTCCTCTGAGATAGACAACTCTGAGTTTTCTGTTCCAGCTGATTTGAGTTTGTTTGATCAACTCGGAGTAGTTTCACCTGGAGTTAAGCACCACCGCTGTAAAAAGACAGCATTAGTGGAGCCCCGATTCGACGAGTCACCATGGCAACAGGGAAGCAGAGGGTGGCGTTTTTTTCACCCCGCGAGAACTGGAAATCTTAATGCGCTCATACAGAGAATTTTAACATGATTTTAGGGAAAAAGTGCAACAGCACAGCAGCTGTAAAAGAGAGGGAGACGGTGTGAGACTTGTAGCGACGAGACCAGTTATGCATTCAAATTTACATCAGGTTGTTAGTGTCATTATAATGTCCCTTTTGACGACTTACATCTAGTAAGTAAATAAAATAAATCCACGTTAGGACGCCCCCTCTTCGCGTGAGTCGACTTTGAATTCATGAAATATAAGAACATTGTTCAAACAGGTGAGACCTCCACATAATCTCAGGGTTTTACCTCATTTTGATCAAGTTTTACATTGTAAAATAAATATTACGTGGCTGTTTGACTGTGCAGTTGTTTTATCTCCATCATAATGATGTTTACACACATAAATGTCTTCTCAACCTGCAGACAGTTGCCTTGCATCTCTGATATTATTATAAAAAAAAACAAAACAAAAAAAAAACTGCCATTTACAAACAATTGTAGCACAAACACAACATCTGCAGGGATGTGAGAGACTACGGCTGGTAATGTTGCAAATGTAAAGACGGATTATTGTGTCTGTAAATGATGGACTGTGATGTGAAACGTTTAAAAAGAGAATTGTCTGGAAATGTCAGAACATCCATGCGCGCTCTGATGATAATCTCCTGAAAAATATTAAAAATATTAATATTGATATTGCTGCACCTTCATCAACGAGTTCATTGTCAAAAGTTCATGCTACGTTTGTGACAAAAGTGGACTTGTATGTTTCTTAAATAACAGACAGCAGAGCCGTGTTACGCCAAAACTCGCCGCTGACTGAAAGAATGAGGAAATCAAACATGGTGTGTGGTTGAAAGAGGGCGGAGACAGAGAGAAACTCCAGGTTCATTCACAAAAACCTGGTTAGTTTCACAGCGTCTGTTACTACGGTAACTGACCCAGAGCTGAAGTTACCTCTCTCTGAGAAACAGGTTAGAGTTTCCCCTCTTTCTCTGTTTGAGTTACCTCCATTTGTGAAACGGAAAATTCAGAGTTTCCCTCATTTCAGGGTTAATAGACTCAGAGTTTTCACTAAACCTGCTTTGTGAAACGGACCCCAGGTCCACAGACTCTCGGCTGAAAAACTGAGCCTTAAAAACCACAGAAACCAGAGACGCTGAAACAAACCAGCCTCAGTTTGACGTGGAACAAAAACTCTGAGAGCAGATTAGAGTCTGACATTTATGAGTTTTTTTTTCTCCACAATCAGATGAAAAGACACCAACCTGTGAGTCTGCTTCAAAGCTGAATCAAGGTTAGGTTAAGGAGCGCTGATACGGTGGTTGCCCGGCAACAAACAAAGAGAAACTTCGTCACACAGTCGTTTAACAGCAGCTTCCTCTGAGCGCGCTCAGTCTGAAGCTTTATAACGATAAAGGAACTTTTTTTTAACACAACAATGCTGTAAAGTAACGTGAATTATCAGAAATAACATCTCACACATTCGTACAGAAACATAATTTAAAAAAGGCTTCAGCGGGTGATTTTTCTTCAGTCAGAGAGTTTAGGAGAAAAGTGAGCACAGCGATATGAGCCAGTGACTCAAAACCAAACTGAAACCAAGCAGAGGTCACACACACACACACACACACACACACACACACACACACACACACACACACACACACACACACACACACATGGGAAACAGAACCTTGACAGAAAAGACTTAAAGTAAACTTTGTCAACAACTTTTGTCCATCTCTTTTTATTTTTTCTATTTCTTCATATAATTTTACATTTTGTTTTTTAACTTGGCTTTAAGTTGTATTTATATTGACACTTTATATCTAGATCTGATACTTTTTTTAAATTTATTATCCCACTATTGTTATTTCGATGTTCTGTGTGTCTTTGAAACACCTCCCCAGGGAGAAATAAAGATTTTTTTTAATTGAACTGAATCAAATTGAGTCTTATTTAATCTTTTTATGGAACTTCCGATTGTAATTGTTAATGAACGTGTGATTTGTTTTATTTGTTTCTGCACCTGCGCTTTCTCTGCAAATCAAGTTTTTAACCAATAAATAAAGTTGATTTGATTTAATTTTATTGATCCAAACTTAAAAAACATTAATTTATACTGGTTAATCAATTAATTGTGTTATTTAAGTTTATTCATATCGCCATTCACAGATTCACTCATCTTCTAAAATCTATTTGAGATGAAAAAAACTGCTTTTATATGCAAAACATTAATTGCAAAGCCTATAGTGACTCAGATTAATCTTTTAAAATCTAAATTTTACTTATTTGGCAGAAGAAAATGGTCTATTAATTTCTTATCAGGCTGCTCAGGTTGAATTATATTTCAACTCAACATTTTCACTCACAGCAAAGTTAAAGCATCATGTTTTAATTCTATAATTCACATTTAATTGGACGTCTGAAAGCAACGTTAAACATATTCTTCAAGTATTTCACACATCTAGGTGATAAATAAAAACATGACTCTTCCTTCCTCCTGTACTGATGTTTGTACACAGATGATAAATTAAGACATTAAAAGTGTGAAGTTTAAGTTTGTGCAGCTGTGAAAGTTAATAAAGTGTAATGGGTCAATGAGGTGACGTCCCCTTTTTTGTGTCCGAGTGCAATATTTCCTTCCATCATGAATTGAGTATTTCATCACATGTATTTCTTTATTCTATGAAACCTGTGTTATTTGAACACATCTTTAAACTATTAAAATATAACATGTTTTTTTGTGTTTTGGTTCCTCAAACCCCCAAAATGTCAGGTGGTGCAACCGTCCTGACAAGTATCCACAGTAATTAAACTCTAAAAATTGAATGTCAGTTATTGTAAATGGAAATTAAAAATACAGTGGCATTATTTTATGCTTCAACCTTTTTAAATAAAACATCCTTTACAAATAAAAAGAATTTCAAAGCTGTTGAGAAATGTAAAAAACTTTTGTCCCGTAATTTTCACCTTGTCAAATGTCAGGGTGGTGCAACCGTAACATTAGACTTTTATTTTAAAGTGAAGAGAATAAAACAGGAAACAGGAAACTGCATCAGCCAGAGGAGCCCAAATGACATTTGTGACCAAGTGGAAAAGTTTGTAGATTTCTCTGAAATACTGATAAAAAAGGTTTTTTCACTTCATTGGTGACTGGAACAATTTCCATGTCAGGTGGAACAACCAATGTAATAATGTGAAATGTTATTTTAACATCAAATTATTTATCTTATTCACAAATAAAAGAAATGAAACACACAAAATGAAAATGTATGAGTCACTACAGACACTTGAGAGATACTTGCGAATAATTTCACACAGAAAAAATAACAGGAACATATAAATATATTTTCATATATTTGGTTGCGCCACCTGACATTTTTGGGTGCTCAAATTAAAAATACTAAAAAATAATGAACCTAAAATCTTTGAAATGTTGGTCAACGACTGAAATCTGTTAGAAAACATAATTCTTCTCTCAGAAATATGTTTTTATCCATTTTCAAAGAACTTTTTAAAAATACATTTATAGACCCTCTTTTTGTCATTGACCCTAATATGATTTTCTACCACATGGTGGAGCTACTAATCTGTTTTCAGCCTGATGCTGCATCTGAATGTAAACAATCACTCAGGGTCAATAACAATTAAAAAAGAAAAAGAAAAAAGAACATTTTTGATTCTTTAAAGTCTTTAAAAGATGTTTTTAATGGGTTAAATTTAAAAAAGAGGTTTGATTTTCATGCATCAGCTCAGAAACTGATTGATCTTTCTTTTTTATTTTAAGTATTAATATCTTCCTGCTGCCTCAGTGTTGGTCTCTTCACCCCGTTTCACGCCCCCGTGTGTGGCGGCGGCGCCCGCTGAGGCGTTTGTGGGTGACCTGGTGTGATGTAGGTCACCAGAGTTCATCCTGTTTGGAGCTCTGCCATTGGTCAGACGTGTCTGCGGTTTGTGGCTTCGCTGCTCCATCAGCTTTTCAGAGCAGTGGGCATAAGGTGGAGCCAGATTAGGATTAAGACTCTGAGGAGACGGTTTGAAGACGGAGCCGTTCAACATTTCTGAGCGGCAGCAAAATTAAGCCGATTAAGAAAAAGGAGGAGGAGCTTCAGTAAATTAGCTTCAGCTTAGTTTCAAAGGGAAGGGTCAAAAGTGCCTAATAGTCTTTACATTTAGGAGAAAACACAAACTTTAATGTACAAATTCTTCTTTCAAAAACTGATTTAATGGGGTTTTTTATTTATTTTTCTAATCAGGAAGTTTTTACTTGTTGCCTCAAACTTTCCTCATGCTGGATCAGAAATAAACTTTTGCAGAAACAAACTCCAGATAAACAGTAACATCGCTCTGTTCCTCATGGTCCTGACTGCTGTTGAGAATTTTTGACACTCATTAAGTCAAATTTTGGTGGAAAATAAGTTAAAATTTTGAGCTGAAAAGTCAGAATATTGTTAAAAAAAAGTCCAATTTTGAGCTAAAATAACCAAAATTCTTGGTAAAAGTCTAATTTTGAGATGTAAAGTCGCAAAATTTAAGGCAAGAGAGAAAAAATTGTGAAATAAAAAGTCAATATTGTTTGATAAAGTCAAAGATATGAGAGATTTAAATCAATATAAGATTAAAAAAGTAAAAAAAATCTGAATAAATGACAAAATTTTAAGATAAAAAGTCAAATATTAAATCAAAAGTAAAAATTGGGGGGAAAATAAGTTAAAATTTTGAGCTGAAAAGTCAGACTATTGTTATAAAAAGTCCAATTTTGAGCTAAAATAACCAAAATTCTTGGTAAAAGTCAAATTTCGAGATGTAAAGTCGCAAATTTAAGGCAAGAGGGAAAAAATTGTGAAATAAAAAGTCAATATTGTTGGATAAAGTCAAAGATATGAGAGATTTAAATCAATATAAGATTAAAAAAAAGTAAAAAAAATCTGAATAAATGACAAAATTTTAAGATAAAAAGTCTATAATATGAGATAAAAAGTCATATATTAAATCAAAAGTAAAATTTGGGGGAAAATAAGTTAAAATTTTAAACAGAAAAGTCAGAATATTGTTATAAAAGTCCAATTTATACTTGGTAAAAGTCTAATTTTGAGATGTTAAGGCGCAAATTTAAGGCAAGAGGGAAAAAATTGTGAAATAAAAAGTCAATATTGTTAGATAAAGTCAAAGATATGAGAGATTTAAATCAATATAAGATTAAAAAAAAGTAAAAAAAATCTGAATAAATGACAAAATTTTAAGATAAAAAGTCTATAATATGAGATAAAAAGTCAAATATTAAATCAAAAGTAAAATTTTGGGGAAAATAAGTTAAAATTTTGAGCTGAAAAGTCAGAATATTGTTATAAAAGTCAAATTTTGAGCTAAAATAACCAAATTCTTGGTAAAAGTCTAATTTTGAGATGTACAGTCGCAAATTTAAGGCAAGAGGGAAAAATTGTGACAAAAATACAAAATTGTGAAATAAAAAGTCAAAGATATGAGAGATTTAAATCATTATAAGATAAAAAAGCTAAAAAAAAATCTGAATAAATGACAAAATTTTAAGATAAAAAGTCTATAAAATGAGATAAAAAGTCAAATATTAAATCAAAAGTAAAAATTTTGAGAAGAAAATAATTTTAATGGGGATAAAAAGCTAAATCATTAAGATGAAGAGAGTCAATATTTTGAGATAAAATCAACATTTTGAGATGTAAAGTGAAAGTTTTGAGATTTATAGCGAAAAAAATATGAGAAAAAGTTGAACTTTCGTCATTGTCTTTTAAAATTTTGACTTTATATGTCAAAAAAAAGAAAATCTTAACAAAGCCAGTTTCTAAATTTTACCTTCTTAACTGTTGGAAATGGGCTTCTTCACATTTCACACTTACACACACACACACACACACACACACACACACACACACACACACACACACTGACTGTGTGTGAGGTTGAAGTGATGAGCGTCTGATTGAGACTCTTCAGCTCTGAATGGGAAGTTGGATGAAAAGGATTTGGAGGGTGACAAATCGAACAGCGGATTAGGTGTGTGTGTGTGTGTGTGTGTGTGTGTGTGTGTGTGAGGTCCACCAGCTGGCTGAGTCCTCCTCTAACTGAGGTGATGTGTGTGTGAATGTGTGTTTTAGTGAATCATGAAATGACGTGTATGAACCAGATTATGACGACGATGTTTAAAAAAACTTTGTGGAAGGTTTTATTTTCCTGTGTGGACGTTTGCATCTCAACATTTCCCTCAAATAGTAACTTAGACCTGTGGCCAAGAAAAAGTTCATCAAATTTGGGGCAAAGTTGAGGCTTGGTTGACCTTTGAAGGATTCAATAACCATAAAAGTTGCCACTAATGACTTTCTAAGTGATCTTGAAAAAGTGTAATATCTAAAAAGGTGATAAAGTTTATCAGTGAGAAGAGAGAGAGAGAGAGAGAGAGAGAGACAGAAGAGAAGAAGAAAGATAAACAGGAGAGCGATAGAGCATGAGCTAAAGGCTAAAACACATGCGAGAAGCTTTAGAGGGTCAGAGACAAAAAGAGGGTCTGAAAACTTATTTTTAAAAAGTTCTTTGAAAATGGATAAAAACATATTTCTGAGTGAAGAATTATGTTTTCTAACAGATTTCAGTAGTTGACCAACATTTCAAAGTTTTTAGGTTCATTATTTTTTTGTATTTTTAATTTGAGCACCCAAAAATGTCAGGTGGAGCAACCAAATATATGAAAATATATTTATATGTTCCTGTTATTTTTTCTGTGTGAAATTATTGGCAAGTATCTCTCAAGTGTCTGTAGTGACTCATACATTTTCATTTTGTGTGTTTCATTTCTTTTATTTGTGAATAAGATAAATAATTTGATGTTAAAATAACATTTCACATTATTACATTGGTTGTACCACCTGACATGGAAATTGTTCCAGTCACCAATGAAGTGAAAAAACCTTTTTTATCAGTATTTCAGAGAAATCTACAAACTTTTCCACTTGGTCACAAATGTCATTTGGGCTCCTCTGGCTGATGCAGTTTCCTGTTTCCTGTTTTATTCTCTTCACTTTAAAATAAAAGTCTAATGTTACGGTTGCACCACCCTGACATTTGACAAGGTGAAAATTACGGGACAAAAGTTTTTNTATTGGCAAGTATCTCTCAAGTGTCTGTAGTGACTCATACATTTTCATTTTGTGTGTTTCATTTCTTTTATTTGTGAATAAGATAAATAATTTGATGTTAAAATAACATTTCACATTATTACATTGGTTGTTCCACCTGACATGGAAATTGTTCCAGTCACCAATGAAGTGAAAAAACCTTTTTTATCAGTATTTCAGAGAAATCTACAAACTTTTCCACTTGGTCACAAATGTCATTTGGGCTCCTCTGGCTGATGCAGTTTCCTGTTTTATTCTCTTCACTTTAAAATAAAAGTCTAATGTTACGGTTGCACCACCCTGACATTTGACAAGGTGAAAATTACAGGACAAAAGTTTTTGACATTTCTCAACAGCTTTAAAATTCTTTTTATTTGCAAAGAATGTTTTATTTAAAAAGGTTCAAGCATAAAATAATGCCACTGTATTTTTAATTTCCATTTACAATAACTGACATTCAATTTTTAGAGTTTAATTACTGTGGATACTTGTCAGGACGGTTGCACCACCTGACATTTTGGGGGTTTGAGGAACCAAAACACAAAAAAACATGTTATATTTTAATAGTTTAAAGATGTGTTCAAATAACACAGGTTTCATAGAATAAAGAAATACATGAAGGGACGTCACCTCATTGACCCGTATATTTACATCTCAAGTGCAGTGATGAGCTCATTTTGGACGGTTAAACTTAAAAACACACGTCTGCTTTTGTGTTTTTATAAAAAAAAAACGTCCCTCTGGTCGTTTGTGACCTTCAGCTGATTCTCCGCTCGTCCTCCTCCACAAAAACCGACCTGGCGTTTGTGACGGCGTGAACTACTCCAGTGAAACGCTCCTTTATGCTCCTCGCTCTCTGTTTAAATCAGCGCTTGTAAAACCTCAGAATTACTATTGACTTCCTCATTGTCCCTGGGAAATCAATGCAAGGAGGGAAAAGAGGAATTTAAAAAAAAAGCAATTTAGCACAAAGGCGAGTCCTGACAGTCCACGGTCAGTCAACGAGCAGCTGAGTCTCTACACGGTTGAAGATAATTATTTTCTCTGCTCCTCGTATGTTTTACAGACACTAACTCTGTTTCAGTCACGGCCTTTTATTCCAAACCCTGAAAGGATCCAAAGTGTGATCATCTATTTGAGGAAACTTCTCTTTGCTTCGCTCTCGCCCACGTTTTCTGGCAGCGAGGCCTAAACATCACGCGTGTTCTTTACAGCCTGCGACCACGAGAGCTCTTTACTTTCTAAATAAGAGCCACTATAGCAGCTTTAGATGCTTCTGCGATGGAGAAGCTTATATAACAGCAGTGAGTCATGAAATCTGACTAATGTTGATATATATATATATAAGTGTGAGTGTGAATGTGTATGAATTAATACACCTGATGTCTGCAGTCAGAGTGCTTTGCTTTAAAGAGGGGTACTGAGCTTTTTTTTAGTCTTTCACTCCGTCTGAAAACTTTTATTTCAACCTCTGATTGTGGCACTTCACACTTGAGCTGAACGGTTTAAGAAAAAGATCTAATTGTGATTTTTCTGGCAGATACAGTGATTTCAATTCGATTCACGATTTTCTTTAAATCAAACTTTAGTGAAGTTTTCACAGCGTACAGAAACATTTACAAACTTGACCGAAAATTACATCAAACCATTGAAACATCAAAAGCTTTTACTCTAATGTGAGGATGAAAATGAAAACTGAAGGTAAGAATTGTTTCAAACTTTGAGATAAAAGGTCAATATTTTAATATGAAAAGTGGAAATTTTGAGAAATAAAGACAAAATTCTGAGACAAAAAGTCAATAAACTTCCAGAGTTTAAGAAATTAATTTAACATTATGTGGAAAAAGTTTCTCATTTAAGGTCAAAAGTTTGTAGATTTCTCTGAAATACTGATAAAAAAGGTTTTTTCACTTCATTGGTGACTGGAACAATTTCCATGTCAGGTGGTACAACCAATGTAATAATGTGAAATGTTATTTTAACATCAAATTATTGATCTTATTCACAAATAAAAGAAATGAAACACACTAAATGAAAATGTATGAGTCACTACAGACACTTGAGAGATACTTGCCAATAATTTCACACAGAAAAAATAACAGGAACATATAAATATATTTTCATATATTTGGTTGAGCCACCTGACATTTTTGGGTGCTCAAATTAAAAATACTAAAGAATAATGAACCTAAAAACTTTAAAATGTTGGTCAACTACTGAAATCTGTTAGAAAACATAATTCTTCTCTCAGAAATATGTTTTTATCCATTTTCAAAGAACTTTTTAAAAATACATTTTTAGACCCTCTATTTGTCATTGACCCTTATAACAAATATTGACGAGTGTTGACCTGTAGAAAACAGGAGGGTTTAGGTCTGAGTTCATTCCATCGATGTGATCTAAACGACTCGCTCTCTGCTCACACACACACACACACACACTCGCTTTAAGAGGACTTGTGTTGCTGGGTAATGAAGAGGAGGAGGCAGGTGCTGGGAACAGTGAAGCTCTTGTGTCTCAGTGAAGTGTCTCTCCACACTCACCCCTCTCTCTCCCCCCTCTCTCTCCCCCTCCTCCCCCCTCCTCTCCAAACCCTTCACATTCACATCATCATCTCTCTCTTCCTCCCTCGGCGTCGTCACACACAGGTGTGAGAGTGATTCCCGTCTCCTGCCTCTTTTCTTTTTTTTTTTTTAATATACCTGCAGAGTCGACTTACGGCCGCACACGTCTGAATTCTGATTGGTTCATTTACATAAGGCACATAATGAAGCACGCGCCGCCTAATTAAGAGTCTAATTAAAATTCCTGGAGCATCTTTAACGTGACTCAGCCTATCAGTGAATTCCTGTTACATTATTAACTCAGACGGTTTCATCTCTGCGTTTTACTGCACAGTGAAAGAAGAGGAAGAATAGAAATGCACACAGAGGAAGTTAAAATATAAATAAATGAACTTCTTTCTCTCAGTTGTGAGTTAAACCTGCTCCCTCCCTCCTCGCTGTGACTCTCCTGTGAAGGGTAATGGACTCTGAACGAGGCGATGAACTATTAAGAAGTGATCAAACCCTCATTCAGGCTCATTTTTCTCTCAGCTCAGATAAATGACTGCGCCTCAACAAAACTCTGATTCCCACAAAGACGAGAGGACTTTCTCATTTATTTCTCCTCACTAACGAGTGATTCTATCATCAAGGGAACATTTCAGGTTGTGCCAAAAAGTGAAAAAATCATGTGCAATCATTGATTAATATTCCATGTGTTTGAATAGTTTATGCCTGGAATGTACCAATTGTTCATTGCTTTTTTTTTCAATATAAATTCATATTAAACTGAATTCAGAGTAACTCAACACTATAACATGAGACTCAGGTCTCTAGAAATCATTTAAATCACAATTCTGACATTTTCTAAAAGGCTACATATCAAATAAAAAGTTGCAAATATCAAAGTCAAAAATTTGAGAAACAAAGTTTTTAAGATAAAGTCAAAATTTTAAGAATAATAAGACAAATTTTGGAAAAAAAAGTCAAAATTATGAGATAAACTCAAACTTTTTTAACAAAATGTGGAAATTTTGAGATAATTTAGACAAATTTTTGTGAAGCAAAACTTCAAATTTTGAAGTAAAAATTACTAGATAAGAAGGTAAACTTATCAAAAGTCACAATTATGAGAAAGAGTCAAAACATTGAGATAAATTCAATTTTTTTTAAATAAATTCTGGAAATTTGAGATAATATGACAAATATTTGAGAAGACAAAGTCAGAAGTTTGAAGTAAAAATGTAAAAATAGCTAGATAAAAAGTTACAATTTTGAGATAAAGTTGAAATACTGACATAAAAAAATCAAATTTTAATAATAAAAGTCAAAAATATGAGGAAAAAAGGTTAAAATTACAAGAATTAAAGTGAAAACTCATGTAAAAAGTGGTAATTTTGAGATAATTAAGACAAATGTCAGATAAAATACAGTTGAAATTTTGAGAAAAAGTGTCAAAATTATAAACAAAAGTCAAAACTCTGACTTTATCTCAGAATTTTGAGAAACTAGAAGACGATATAATTTCTGACCAGTCGTATTTTCTTGACCCATATTAAGATTTTTGAAGCATGTTTTCATCTATAAAACCAGAATCATCAAATTTAAAGGTGTCAAATACTGTGGAATAGTCCAGAAAAAGCTTTTCTTGGCTGCATTAATTTTTCCAGTTAAGTATTTCCACAGATGTGATGTTATTCTTTCTGACGGTCAAAGTGACTAAAAGTTAGAAACTTTCTCCTCCCGTCGTTTCTCTTCCCTCTCTGCTCTGAGCTGAAAGAGGAAGTGGTTTAACGTCGTCTCTCCTCAGCGTTGAGGATGAAATAAATCCCCCGGTGGTTCAGAGCTTCCATCAGCCTCTCGTTTCTCTGAACTGGTGCTAGAAAAACTTCACACCTCGTCGTCCCCGGTCTGTGTGACTCATTTCCTTTTCAGAGAACCTGAACTCTTCAGCCGCTCTTTAAAGCTGCTGAGAAGAAGAAGGAGAAGAAGAAGAAGAAGAGGCCACGACCGTGACGTCGTCCAAAAGAAGAGGAAGGTTTTCTCCTCAGAAAGTCACAAAAAAAGATGTTTGAGAGAAGATATCACTGTAACCTAAACAGGGGACGGACAGACGAGCGTCAGAGTGATTCTATAATTAAGAGAACATTTCACATCCATGGGACTAGGGTTGTCACGATACTAAAATTTCAAACTCGATACCGATACTCAGGAAGATATTCGATACCCGATACTGTGAGGAATCCTAAAAGTAACTGACAAATTCTAAAAAAGGCATAAAAACACGTTTCATTAACATGAAAAACAAGAGAAAGACAATCACCTTTTCACTTATGGCGCTTTTCCACTCTACAATTCCAGCTCTACTCTACTCGTCTCTACTGGGTTTGGTTCTTTTCCTCTAGCCCGACTACAGACTCACGGTGGGCGTGGATCTTATAACACAGCTGCGCTAAAGTGCTGCGCAGAAGTGCGTGCATGTTCATCTATAACGCCACACAAACATCATTTTGTACTAACATATGT
>RPOG01000974.1:182295-201280 GCA_008086565.1 Thalassoma bifasciatum | reverse complement strand
AGAATAAACATTGTCTGTGTTAAAAAATGTGCACTGAATAATTTTTGTTGGCCTCTGTTTAGTTACAACAACAGCGCCCTCTGGTGGTACAATACAAGACACTTTACTTACTTGCTTGAATTGTTTTCTCTGCTGAAATGACATTTATTGTGATGTTTTCCTGCATAACTTTCAACCCTGGACATAATTTAACTACCTGATGTTTTTTTTTTCCAACCATAGACTAAAAATCAACTTCTTTAAATGTTTGCGTTGTGGTAACACTAATGACTTTATCAAATGAATATTTACTTTTGACAACAAACAGATAAAGCAATAAATATTTGTTGATGCCCTGGTTTGGTGCACAGATTTGCGACACTTTTACAAAATAAAAAAAGAAAAATTCTCTGGTAAGTACGGAAGCCCTAAAAGGCCATGATTTTCAACAATATATTCGCTCAATTTTCTCAAGAAATCAACTTATTTTTATCGATATCTTGAGAAAACAAAGCTTGTTTTCTTTAGATAATGGGGTAGTTTCTTATGCCATTCATCTTTCAGCAACTAATACTATAATCAAAAATTTGTCTTACATTCATTTGAACATCGACTTCCCGATTCATTTTGATGTATTTCAAAAATAAACACAGATCGTTAAGACAGAAAAGATATGATCTCCATTGATGGAAATCAAAATTAAAATTTGTAGCATCAGTAATTTGATCATAAATTTGTTAGTGTCTGAATGTAGAGTTCAATTTTTTTTTTTTTGAAGGCACAAAAGTGAAGTTTAGTCTTAAAAACTTTACATTTATGGATTTAAAATTTGGCCAACAAAATAATGAGATTACAAATATAAAATTCATTTTCCAATTCTTTTTCAAATATTGTTAATCCAAATAAAATGTTCTTTAAATAAAGCTCAAATTCACTGTTAACCCTGTGGTGCATAGTGGTCACTACAGTGGACGCCTATTTAAAAGTTATTTACTCCTAAATTCAGTGGTTCATGTGGTGGAAATTCATATTCGCCTGTGTCAGGATATTTTTATTCTTCTTTGGACCTGAAAATTTTTTTTCAATTCTTCTTCCAAACATATATATTTTAAAAAAAAAAGTTATGGACAAACATTTGAGGGTAAAACAGCATAATAACTATACATTTTTCAGTGTTAAAATGGATGACAGAGAGTCAAAATGTTTCGCAAAGCATTAAAAAAAGACTATTTATGAAATTACCAACAAAAAAAAGAAAGAAAGGAAGTCAAACAAAAAAATAGTTATGTTTACATTAATTTCACTCTTTTTTATGTTGAATGTTCTGTTACAAATATTTGAAGAGGAAAAATTGAAAACTTTTTTTCATGCCTTAAGACAGATAAACACACTCAAAGGAAAAATCCAGACACTGACTTTCATAATTCATGCATCAGAGGGTTAAAAGCACAAAAGGAGGGTTTGATTTGCTTTAAAACCTGAAATTTATGGAAATAAAACGTCGCCAGCAAAATAATAAGGTTACAAGTGGGTCAATGACGTGATGTCCCTTTTTTGTGTCCGAGTGTAATATTTCCTTCCATCATGAATTGAGTATTTCATCACATGTATTTCTTTATTCTATGAAACCTGTGTTATTTGAACACATCTTTAAAATATTAAAATATAACATGTTTCTTTGTGTTTTGGTTCCTCAAACCCCCAAAATGTCAGGTGGTGCAACTGTCCTGACAAGTATCCACAGTAATTAAACTCTAAAAATGTAATGTCAGTTATTGTAAATGGAAATTAAAAATACAGTGGCATTATTTTATGCTTGAACCTTTTTAAATAAAACATTCTTTGCAAATAAAAAGAATTTTAAAGCTGTTGAGAAATTTAAAAAACTTTTGTCCCGTAATTTTCACCTTGTCAAATGTCAGGGTGGTGCAACTGTAACATTAGACTTTTATTTTAAAGTGAAGAGAATAAAACAGGAAACAGGAAACTGCATCAGCCAGAGGAGCCCAAATGACATTTGTGACCAAGTGGAAAAGTTTGTAGATTTCTCTGAAATACTGATAAAAAAAGTTTTTTTCAGTTCATTGGTGACTGGAACAATTTCCATGTCAGGTGGTACAACCAATGTAATAATGTGAAATGTTATTTTAACATCAAATTATTTATCTTATTCACAAATAAAAGAAATGAAACACACAAAATGAAAATGTATGAGTCACTACAGACACTTGAGAGATACTTGCCAATAATTTCACACAGAAAAAATAACAGGAACATATAAATATATTTTCATATATTTGGTTGCGCCACCTGACATTTTTGGGTGCTCAAATTAAAAATACTAAAAAATAATGAACCTAAAAACTTTGAAATGTTGGTCAACTACTGAAATCTGTTAGAAAACATAATTCTTCNTGTTCAATCTTGTTTTTATCATCTGAGAAACATTGCCAAAATTAGGTCCTTTTTAAGTTTTAAAGATACAGAAATTCTTTTACACGCTTTTATATCCTCACGCCTGGATTACTGCAATGGTCTTTTTACCTGCCTGAGCCAGAGAGATATAAATCGCTTACAACTTGTTCAAAACTCTGCTGCCAGGCTTTTAACGAAAACAAGGAAACATGAGCACATCACCCCGATTTTATCCTCCTTACATTGGCTTCCCGTATGTTTTAGAATTGATTTTAAGATTTTACTGACCACTTTAAAAGCTCTGCAAGGCCTTGCTCCACCTTACATTTTAGACCTTTTAACCCCTTATGAGCCGATGCGTCCGCTGAGGTCCTCGGGCAAAGGTCTTTTAAATGTGCCGGTGACTCGGCTGAGAAAAAAAGGAGACAGGGCTTTTTCAGCGTGTGCGCCGAGGCTCTGGAACAGTCTCCCAGAGGAAATTAGATCTGCTGAGTCAGTAACCTCTTTTAAATCACTTCTTAAAACATATTTTTATCGGAGAGCCTTCCCTGATTTTTGCTGAGGTCTTTTATTTTCTTGTATTTTCTTTTATTCACACATGTGTTTTTACCTTGTTTGTTTCAACTGTGTATATTTAATCATTGTTTTTAGCTGATCCTGTTCTTGTGTTTTCCTGCCTGCTCTGATGATTGATTTTACTTAAACCGTTTTTCTCAGAGCACTGTTGTTTTTATTGCCTGTAAAGCACTTTGTAACTTTGCGTTTGAAAAGCGCTATACAAATACAGTTTATTATTATTATTACAACATTCTGCCTCTCTTTTCTATACTGTTTTAGTAGTAAAAGCAGTACAGCCCCCACCCCACCCAAAAAAAAAAAAAAAAAAAAAAAATCAGCAGCTTGTATCCGTCTTCCAGGAAGGGTGATAAAAAGAACTGGTGTCTGCATCAGCTTTAAAGAGGTGGTAATGTTTTCTGTCGTCTCCGTCCACAGACATGTCGTCTCAGCTCCAGGCCTTCTCCTCTCCCTCCGTCTCCTCCAGTGCCTACTCTCGCTCAAAGAGGCTCAAAGTGGAAAACCCTGCCTGGGAAGCATCCAACCAGCTGGGGGAGAATGGTTACTACCAGCAGAGCCCCACCCAGGCAGCTGCCCCCTCCACTTCTGACTCCAACTTCAACCCGGTCTACAACTCCAACCAGGCTCCACCACCCACAGCGAACTCCAGGGAGCAGACGGTGGTCCGGGCAGCAGACAGCACAGGCAGCCTTCGCGGACCCCCCTCCTCCTCGTCTTCATCCTCCTCCTCCAGCAGGCGCGTGAAGGACGCCGAGTCCTCGTCTCAGCCGTGCAACCTGTACCACAAACAGTACAGCCTGAAGAGGAAGAGCGAGGAGGTGGACAGCAGCGACAGCGTCCAGATCCTGGAGGAGCTGTCTGCTCCCGTCGTCTCAAACCGCACAGCTGGAGGAGGAGGAGGAACCACGACGGCTCAGTCCATTGCACATTCAACCTCAACCACCAAGAGCAGCAACTCCCACAGTGAGGGCGACTATCAGCTGGTGCAGCACGAGATCCTGTGCTCCATGTCCAACAGCTACGAGGTGCTGGAGTTCCTGGGACGAGGCACCTTCGGTCAGGTGGCCAAATGCTGGAAGAGAGGCACAAACGAGATTGTGGCGATCAAAATCTTAAAGAATCATCCGTCTTATGCTCGACAGGGTCAGATTGAGGTGAGTGTTTTCAGGCACACATAAATGTTATTTTTTTAAAATCCAAAACTTAAAAATTATTTGACTTAGTGGAGCATAAAACAGCTCAACTCAACAAAGCTAGAAATAACTTACTACCAATAAATATTCAGAAAATATTTTATGTTCCATATAACATAAAGAGAAAATTAAATCTAAAGGTGAAAAGTGTGCACACTACATTTAAGACTTTTTGTGTCACAGTAAAGAAAGTTAAATGGTGAAAAAAACTGAGTAATTTCATTTATTTATTTTGCTTTTCTCTCTTTTCGTTCCTTTTTTCATGTGTGTGTTTTCTGTTCTCTGTATTTATCTCTCCTTTGTAATTGGGCTTTGAACATGCCATTACCTAAATTCTTACTTTTTTACTCAATTTTTTTCTTTCAAAAGTCTTTTTTATTAGTTTTACAAATACAGTGCATTTTAGTTGAGACATAATGAAAAAGAAATACAAAAAGTAACTGCACTTTGAAGGTACGAACATAAAACTATGAAACTAAACTTAACCTCACATATCTCGTACCCAAACCCAAACATCACGTACTTACAAAGGAACAAAAAAGAAAACAGACATAAAAATAAACAGATTTAACGAAAAAAAAAAAAAAAAAAAAAAAAAAAAAAAAAAAAAAAAAAAAAAAAAAAAAAAAAAAAAAAGATAACAATAAATCAACTAAAACATAAAAGGACGAGTATATAGGCATTATGTACAGAAAATATGGAATAAATATATGTCTTGTTAATAACAATACAGTTGCTTAATTATGAGTAATAAGAGACAAAGACAATCGCAACAAAAAAATAAAAAATAAAAAAATGGAGGGGGGGGCAACTAAGCCTCGTCTGGATGAAAAGTCGTTTTGTTTAGATATTTGATTTTTTTTTTCAGGGCCTCCAGGTTTGATAAAAGGAATTTTTTGATCCAGGGAGAGAGAGTACTCAATTTTTAACTTGTGTTTTGTGTTTTTTTCTACTTGTATCTGCCCAATTTCTAATAAAAATGTAAAATAAAAAAAATTTGACTTATTTACCTTTTCCCGAAAAGACAAGAATTATACAGATGAATAAATAAGATATAAATAACGTATAGGTAAGATGGTTTATTTTTTTATTTATGATCTATTCTACAGTCAGTATGTTGCTAAATATTGGTTAATGTTGTGTAATGATTTCAAATGAGTCTAAGTAAAATTTAACGAGGGTAGGATTAAATAAGTGTGTATTTCTTTCTAGTCCCTTTTCAACATGTAAACTGAGAGAGAAGAAAATGCAGTTTTAGGAAACCATCTTATTTTGTTTTGTATTATTGCTTTTTTTAAAATTTTGCTTATCACTTATTGCATTTCTTACTGTTTTCTGTCCTTTTTAAAAAAAATTCTTGCTTTAGTTTTCTATGTTCTAAATCAATCAGTCAAATCAGTCAGTGTTGAAGTAGAAAATAATAATAATAATGATAATAATACATTTTATTTAAGGGCGCCTTTCATGGCACTCAAGGTCACCTTACAAGAATAAGTGCATTAAAAGAGGACTAAAACAGATATAAAACAAGCAATACAATATAATGCAATATACAACAATAAAATACAAAACAGTGCAATGGTGGTGAAAGGTCAGAGGGAGTAGGCGAGTTTAAACAGATGGGTTTTGAGTCTGGATTTGAAGAGGGGTAAGGACTGAGCTTTAAATGACGATCATCCACTTGTTATAAAATCTAACTCTTCCTCTTTTTCCTCAGGTGAGCATCCTCAGCCGACTTAGCACCGAGAACGCAGACGAGTTCAACTTCGTGCGCTCCTACGAGTGTTTCCAGCACAAGAACCACACGTGCCTTGTGTTCGAGATGCTGGAGCAGAATCTCTACGACTTCCTGAAGCACAGCAAGTTCAGCCCTCTGATGCTCAAGTGCATACGACCCATACTCCAGCAGGTCGCCACGGCGCTGATGAAGCTGAAGAGCCTCGGCCTGATCCACGCCGACCTGAAACCGGAGAACATCATGCTCGTGGATCCTCTAAGGCAGCCGTACAGGGTGAAAGTTATCGACTTCGGCTCCGCTAGCCACGTGTCCAAAGCTGTGTGTTCGACCTACCTGCAGTCGCGCTACTACAGGTGAGTGTGTGAACATGAGCTAAACAACAAAGGCTCGGTTTTATCAATTCTCACGTTGCTTGTGCTTGCAGAGCTCCAGAAATCATCCTGGGTCTTCCTTTCTGTGAAGCCATCGACATGTGGTCTCTGGGCTGCGTGATCGCTGAGCTCTTCCTGGGTTGGCCTCTTTATCCTGGGGCCTCTGAGTACGATCAGGTCAGCTGTTACACTTCATTTATTTCAGGGATGAACTTATCCTTAGCTGGATGAAAAAATTGAAACTAGGGATGTACAATATATATCAGCATAGAGCAGTACTGGACAATATTGGCTTAAAAATGAACTATTACCAATATCATGGGTTGCTGCTTACTTGATTAAATGCCCGATCTAGGGGCCATGTGCGAAGAAAACATGCACAGTGCAACATATTCCCTGTGAACAGAGGTTATACAGTTGTGCCTGAAAGTTTACACCCCCCAGCAAAATTTCTGATTTTTTGGGCTTTTCTCAGAAAATATGAATGATAACACCAGCTTTCAACACTGCAAAAAAGGGAGTCTGAATATGAGATAAAAATACTAAATTTGATGGAAAATATCCTAAAATTAGTGAAATTATCTGTCCATGCAGCAAGTTAATTTCACTTGACTAGAAATCTTGAAATAAGACTGATAAATCTAAAAACAAGATGGCCTTGATAAGTATTCTCAGATCTTAAAACAAGAAGAAAATGCTCATTTTTAGATTAAAATACTTGAAAACAAACTTCCTGAAGAAGAATTTTAAGTGAAATACACTGAATATGAGCAATAGAATCTAATTTCATGCTTCTTATATTCTTAATTTTAGCAAATGGAATGAAAAATATCACTTTTTTTAAGTCAAAACTACTTAGAATTAGAGAAGTTTGATTAAGATAATTCTTGATTTTTGAGCATGGGTTTGTAAAATTCTTAGCTGTTTGCTAAATAAACTGTGTTTTAAAAGATGATTTTTTTGTGTTATTCTTAAATGAAGCAACTTGAGGTAGAGCTAAATCTTGAAACAAGTTTTAATGTTATGAAATTACATGTGAGAAAACCAAAGTAAGTTGTTTTAACATTTATTCACTCATTTTAAGGATTCTCAGACTAAGACAAAATTGAAATGTTCATGCTTTTTTGAGATCTAACATAGTTTTAAATGCTAAAAATAAGTCAAAAACATTAAAACAAGATATTTTATTCAGCATGTCTTAAAGTAAGATTTTAAATCCTGGCAAGTGCAAGATTATTTGCAGTGAAGGCGTCAGATCAATCTCGAATGCTGCAGATCAGCTTTTGACCTCTGACTGTTCAACACTTACTTTTGTACCATTTCAAGCTGCTCTCTTGACATGAACTGCCTGAATTTCAATAAAAAATTGTAAAAGTTGTGTTGCTCTAAACCTTTCGACCTGTTGTGCGTTGACTGTGAACACTGCTGCCTGTAGTTTACATTTCTCTGTCGTCTCCCTCAGATTCGTTACATTTCCCAGACTCAGGGCCTCCCGGCAGAGTATCTGCTGAGCGCGGGAACAAAGACCAGCCGATTCTTCAACAGAGGCCCCGACTCCAGTTACCCCCTCTGGAGACTCAAAGTGAGTCACTCCTCAGAGCGAGCGCTGACTGTAAGAGACGGACTGTAACAAACATAAGCACTGTACACTCATCCTTGTTTTTCTCAGACGCCTGCAGAGCATGAGGCAGAGATGGGCATCAAGTCGAAGGAGGCGAGGAAATACATCTTCAACTGTCTGGATGATATGATGCAGGTGAGAAGGAGGAGGAGGATGTTTCGGTTTGTTTCTTATTCTTTTAACTTCTTGTTTTCTGAGAAGAATTGAGACAAAGTGACTCCTCCCGTCCCTGCAGGTGAATATGACAAACTTGGAGGGCACCGACATCCTGGCGGAGAAGGCGGACAGGCGAGAGTTCATCGACCTGCTGAAGAAGATGCTGACGCTGGACGCGGACAAACGCATCACGCCGATGAAGACGCTGAACCACCCGTTTGTCACCATGACACACCTGCTGCACTTCCCTCACAGCTCACAG
Source organism: Thalassoma bifasciatum (assembly GCA_008086565.1). Taxonomy (NCBI): domain Eukaryota; kingdom Metazoa; phylum Chordata; class Actinopteri; order Labriformes; family Labridae; genus Thalassoma; species Thalassoma bifasciatum. Next base: position 192,969 of record RPOG01000974.1, on the reverse strand, counting down.
TAAGAAAACAGGATAAAAGAGAAGTCACAGGAGTTGTTTTGGACTCTCGTTTGATTATTTCTTCTTCATTTTGTCACAGTGTGAAGTCCTGCTTCCAGAATATGGACATCTGCAAACGAAGATGCAGCGCCTTTGAGAACGGGAAGAACATGTTTGCGAGCAACAACACCCCGAGTGCAGCCACCAACCTCACGGTCACATTCAGCAGCCAGCTCAACCAGCACAACCAGGTCAGAGTTTAAGCTCACATTATTCTTTTAGTTTCATTTTACACTGGAACTTTTGCACAAGGTTAGAGAAAGTGACAGCTCAGGGTCCTCATTTATTAACACGTTGTAGAGATCTGGGGGGTCTCCACAGGGTAGTTGAACTTGCAAAAAGCACTCAAAACAAGTCTTTACCGTCACACTGCACTTTTATTCAACACAGGTTTTGCTCAAACATCTCTCAACCGTCGTGTAAGGCTCAAAAAATAAAGAAGAAAACAACATAAAAACGTCCATGTGCTCAGTTTGGCCCAAAGAGAGAACTGAGTTCTGTGACCTCTCTGACCTCACATTACTATGGCAACCAACAGAACTCAAGTGTTGTTTAAAGAGAAAGGACTTAATATGGCAACCATTTCAATGTGCAATAATTTCTATTAAAGATTGGTTAAAAATATTGATTAATCTATGCATTACAATATTTCCCCACCCAATTTAATATCAAGTCGGAAAATCCTCTGAATTAATTCACCTCCTGGCCACTGGGGGGAGCTGTGCGTGCTTTTAGCTTTGTATGGACGCAAGCCAGACAAAGACAAATTGACAGCGGCATTGGTAATGGCAAGCAGCAATGGCATGAAACCGCCGTAAATATGGCATTTTGGGCCATTTTGGGTTCTTCTGTAAATCTGGAACACAGGATTTCTTTTTTATTAACCCTCTGATGAATGAATTATAAAAGCCACATGCACACATCAAGAACTTGTTGTCCGTGATTTTCTGTCTCAGATGGCGTCCACAGGAGGTCAGTCCCTGTCCCTCAGCAGTAACGTCCCACTCCTGAACTACCAGCCCGGCCTCTACCAACAGGCCACCATAAACATCCCAGGTCTGACCCAGCAGGGCGTCCCCCTGCAGACCAGACCCACTCAGCTCTGCACCCAGACCGAGCCTTTCCAGCAGACGCTCATCGTCTGCCCGCCGACCATCCAGGGTGAGGAGGAACGATGTTTAAAAATGATGAACTGTTTGATTAATAAAGTGCAGATTTTAATCCCCATCCTTCTTCTTCCAGGTCTTCAAACATCCAGTAAGCCGTCTGGTTATCCAGTGCGGATGGAAAACTCTGTCCCCTTAGTTCCTCAGAACCAGTCATCCCAGTCTCTTCACATCCAGCCCAGCATGCTGACTCAGGTAGGACCCAGCCATCTAACCTTTTTGTCTAAATGTTACAGTTGAGCTTTGTAGCGTTCTTAATCTTTAATTTGATTCAAGGTGGCATTAAAAAGGTCCTGAAAAGGCTTAAATTTGACTTGCTGAAACCTGCAAATACTCTGCAAAGAGAGGGAGCCCGGTTAAGTTGCGTTTACAAACAGGAACTTATCTATGATTTCCTGTGGCTACCTCTCCTTGTATCTTCCTGCAAACATGCTTTACTGCAAGTTTTGTCGTTTTTTCGCTTCTGTCGTATAATCTTTTTCTGACTGATCGTTAGCAATTACCTTTTATCAGGACCTGATGTATTCAGTCACGACAGTTCTGAATATTGTGTATTTTTCTACTGCACTTTGCTTCATATGTAAATTGATGCGTCAATATTTAACCTTTGTTGCAGACGTGTTGTTTAGTGATTGGTTAGAGTCGCACAGCTACACTCCTATTTAAGATGGCTCCTTCAGTCGGCACAAACATTTGCTTGAAAAAGATCTGTGACCGAAACGTTGCAATAAATTTCTTTCGAAGTTTGGCTATTGTGCGGGAATTCTTCTTTTGTCATTTTGGATTAATTATCCTTGTCCGATGCACCTGCCTGAGACGTAGATGTGCGAAGATTTTTGCTGGTTTACAAACAGGAATGAAAATTCCGGCAAACCCCACCTTTAATCTTTGAATTCATTCTTATTGGACGCTTTACCATACCTGCTCACTGATCTATTAAAATTGTAAGTGTAACTTTTGAGCCGGAACATCATACCCGTGAGCTTTTCCACTTAGACTGCAGCAATCTTATTTGTAATGGGTTAAAAAACTTCAATGTTTGCAGGTTATTGGAGCATCTGAGTTCAGACTGAGAACACTAATGACTTTCATCAGCTAAGACTCAGATCCAGAATCAAGCCAGTTTTTACTACTAAACATCTGTGTGTTTCAATGAATTTGGTAATTAAGTTTAGTTTATCTGCATGTGTTTGGCCCAATGACTGTATATAGAATGGACAGCGTGCTTCCACCTGTCACCGTTCTACGTTTTTGAAGCCAAAAAAACCCGTTTCTCTAGCCGCCATTGTGCAGCCAGAGTCTGCGCAGTAGAGAATTTCCGGTGGAGCAGAGTAAAAAAGACAAATAAGAATATTTGTTTCTTCTTCTTCAGAAGGTTTAGTCTCCTTTTGGCTCATTCCCGAAGTTTCTTATATCCCCGGTAAAAACTACTCACGAACGGCAGCTGTCAACTTTCGTAAAACGAAACTGATAACACAGTTTTTAACGTCCAATAACTAATGAGAAACCAACTTCTCAGAAAAAAAAACACCCGAACACCATGCAGCCAGATGACATCGTCATACTACCTTAGCGTAAAGATGAGAGAAACGTTTCTATGAGGGATCGTAATTTTTTAAAGTTTTCCCGGCTCATATCTGGAATACATGGGGGGGCGGGGCTTATGACCTATACTGCAGCCAGACACCAGGGGGCGGGGCATCTGCTGGAGGCTTCAGTTTGAGCCGAACGTCGTTACGTCCACTCATTATACAGTCTTTGGTTTGGCCATACATTGTTATTATTTGTGTATTTTTGGGGTAATTCCCTCAGAATCTGTCCCTATATTTGCTCTTGGTCGCCTTGTTACGATGTTGTTCTTAAGTGTTTTAGCCACCTTCTTCTTTGCAGTCCAGATCAACACAGTGCAGATTTGTTCCACATGTGGTTGGATGTTTCAAACTCCCTCCTCCCCTCCTTTCTCCCACCCTCACTCTTCCTCACAGGCCTCTCTGGACCCCCTGCTGGTGAGCAGCCTCTACACCTCAGTAGCAGGAGCGCCACCTTTAGATCCAATTGGCTGCATTGCTGAAAATTTAAACGTTTTTTTGGATCAGAGTTTTTCCATGCTGGTAAAACATCATCATCATCACAACATCTTTTATTTCCTCCTGTCTTCCCCTGATGCAGCAGGTGATACTCACATGTCTGGATTGTGCTTGATGCATCAAACCAAATCACTTTTACATATAAACCAGTGTTTGCACCTCTTCTCTTTTTAAACACTTCTGTTTCTTTCAGAGGTCTTATTTCCGTCTTGGCTCTTTCCTTTTCACAGCTCAGGATCAGATCACACACACACGCCTGGCGTCACAACCTGAATGAAATGTTTTTCTACCCCTTTCCAAGCTCGGTTTGGTGTTTACTGCTTCTCTCAGCATTTTTCTCTAAGCAGCTCTCTGCACAGAAATAACTCTGGAAATGAAATGCTCAACACTGTGTCCTTGGGTAGGATCCATTGTGTCTCTGGCTCGCCACAGCTGAGAGCATTCAGACGTGGACGAATGGCAGCCAACATATTTGGATGAAGGCTAAGATATCAGATCTGTTACAGAACGACGGATTTTGCTTCCTGGCCTGTCTCTTCCATCAGGGCTGTTCTCTCTTTCTTTGGACCTTTGTTTTTCACAGCACAGGACTGAGTCACATGCATGTTTGGCATTCTCTGTGAATAGTTGGTTTTCTCTATCTTCGTTTTAGTATTTACTGCTTCTCTCGGCACATTTCTGTAACAAAAGCAGCTCTTTGCTCAGGAATGAGACTCTGAGAGGAGATGCAGACGGTGGCCATGTCTCTGGATTGTGCATTAAATGTGGCATCTGTTGGTTTTTCTTTGTTCAGGAGAGAGATGAGAATGTTTGTGGCTGTCATCGGACTGCATGTGCTTAGAAAAACTCTTTTCTCCTTTTGTGCTCATAAGTTTACATACCCTTGCGGAATTTATGATTTCTTGGCCTTTTTTCAGAGAATATGGCTGATAACACAAATTCTTTTCTTTCACTCATAGTTAGTGGTTGGTGAAAATATTTATTAACAAACAACTGTGTTTACTCTTTTTAAATCATAATGACAACAGAAACTACAAAAATGACCCTGATCAAAAGTTTACATACCCCAGTTTTTAACACAGTGTATCACCCACTTTCACGTCAATAACAGCTTGAAGTCTTTTGTGCTCGTTGTGGATGAGGGTCTTTATTTTCTCAGATGGTAAAACTGACCATTCTTCTTGGCAAAAAGCCTCCAGTTCCTGTAAAGTCTTGGTCTGTCTTGCATGAGCTGCAGGTTTGAGATCTCCCCAGAGTGGCTCAATGATACTGAGGTCAGGAGACTGAGATGGCCACTCCAGAACCTTCACTTTATTCTGCTGTAGTCAATAACAAGTCGACTTGTCCTTGTGTTTTGGATCATTGTCATATTGGAACGTCCAAGAACGTCCCATGTGCATTTTCTGGGCTGATGAGTGTAAATTCTTCTCCAGTATTTTCTGATAACATGCTGCATTCATCTTGCCGTCAAGTTTAGCGTTTCAACACTGCTTATTGGCATCCTCAATTCCTTGGATATCTTTGTATATCCCTTTCCTGTTTTATACAGTTGTATTACCTTTTCCCACAGATCCTTTGACAGTTCTTTTGCTTTCCCCATGACTCTGAATTCAGAAATGTCAGTGCAGCACTGGATGAATGATGCAAGCATCTGTCAGTAGCTCAGAAACTCACTGAGTTTTTATACACACACACTGATTATAGCCAAATAGATCACAGGTGAGGATGGTTACCTTTAGTAGACATTCAAACACATTTGTGTCGACTTGTGTTCATGTTATCAGGACAAAATCACCAAGGGATGGAAACTTTTGATCAAGGTCATTTTGGGAGTTTTTGTGTTCATTATGATTTAAGGGGAGTAAACACAGTTGTTTGTCAATAAATGGCTTCTCCCAAGTTTTGGGTTATGATTCAAAATCTCTGAAAAATGGTGAAGAAATCATAAATTCTGCCGGGGTATGTAAACTTTTGAGAACAGGTGTAGCTCTTTTCAGGAAGTTTTCATAAAAGGTTTCTGAGTTGTGTTTTTCCACCTGTGTGCAAACAGCAGGGCTGGCCTGCAGGCACTCAGCAGATCCTCATCCCCTCCACGTGGCAGCAGATGCCTGGCATGGCCATCCACAACCCGGGGCAGGCTGTGGTGTCTGACTCACCCATGGGTGCTCCCATCTCTGACAGCCAGAACGCCTCAGGCTGGAGGTGAGTTCAGCACAACAGCCTGACTCTTCTTTCTTCACCCTCTCTTTTGAAAAGCACAGCTTCATGTCATCCTCTCTTTTGTTTGTGCCTTTGTCAGGGGTCGTCATGGAAACCAGTACGATGCAGCCGGCCAGCAGGACTCCGGAGTCGGACGTCACGCTGCCTCTCAGAGTCACAACTCAGGAGCGGCTCACACGAGATCTCAACAGAGCAAGAGGTCGAAGGCTCGGCACGCAGAGAGCAGAGCCAGGTACAAACTCACTGACGCTCACAGAATGTACCACTGTTCAATCCCCGCAGGGGCTCCACCGGCTTTGTTAGGACCCAGAAACAGAGGGTTATTCAAGATCAAGGATCAAAACAAGTAATGAGTGACTCGGATTGAGCTGATTTTGTCATGGAGGTGAAACCCAGGAAAACAGGGGGAAGGACTCCAAAGCAGATTCAACTCAAAAATCTTTATTCTTAACTTAAAGAAAGGGTGATAGGGGTGAGAAAAATGCACCTATTTAATTCCCTGTTTTCAGAAATTGTTCTTATTCAAGAAACTTACGAGCAATTCAGTATCACCTTTGTCATGAATATATTGAAATATTTCTATACACACACTTCTATTTTTTCCAATTGATTTTTTCTGGACTTGGGATGTGAATGTGACTCATACTGAATCTAATATCACAATTTTTGCTCGGAACAAGAAAAACAATTATATGGATTCCATTTTTTTAGTTTTGTTTTTGTGTGTTGTATGTTTTAAAGTGAGGACTGTTAAAGATCTGAATGTTAAATGTGAAAAAAATAGCAATTATTGATATATTTTAACCCTTTGATGCATGAATCATCAAAGTCAGTGTCAGGATTTTTCCCTTGGGTGTTGTTATTTGTCTTAAGGCATAAAAACAAATATTTGTAACTGAGTATTCAACATAAAACAGTGTGAACTTAATGTAAAGATGACTAATTTTTTGTTTGACTTTTTTTCTTTTCTTATTTTCTTTTTTGGTAATTTCATAAATAATCTTTTTTTAATGCTTTGCAGAACATTTTAACTCTCTTTCATCCATTTAAACACTGATTAATTTATAGTATATAAGCTTTTTACCCTCAGATGTTTGTCTATAACTTTTTGAAATAAAAAAAAAATTTTGGGAAAAAAATTGAAAACCTTATTTCAGGCCCTAAGAACAATAAAAACATCCTGACACAGACTAATATAAATTTCCACCACATGAACCATTGAATTTAGGAGTAAATAACTTTTAAATAGGTGTCCACTGTAGTGTCCACTGTTAATATAAAATCTGTTTCTTCTAGGCCTGTGTCCTCAGTCCACTCAGCCTCCACTGTCGTCCACAACACCTCCTCTTACGCCGGCGACCAATCACAGCCCATCGTCATCTCAGACACGCCCAGTCCCGCTGTGAGCATCATCACCATCCACAGCGACTCGGAGGACGAGGACGACAGGAAGTTCCCTGCTGCCTGGTACGATCAGCGTCTGAAGTTTTACCTCTCACAGCTTCGTGTTCAGTTTGCTGAAAGGTTTGTTTACACGTTTCTTCTACAGCTCTGGGACGAGCCAGAGGCCAAATGTGATCAGCTGCGTGACGGTGCACGACTCCCACGACTCTGACTCCTCCACCAGCAGCCCCCTGAGCCCCAAGACCACCACACAGCCCGCCAAGTCTCTGGCCATCATCATGCCGTCTGTAAAGAGCCAGCCAGGGGAGAGCACAACGCACAAAGCCCCTGCTGCTCCAGGTCCTCCACCGTCAAACTCAGTCCACACAGTTATCAGCTTTAAAGACCTAAGTCCTTAAATCACACATCTTTAAACTTACATGTAAACTTGTGACATATTCTGTGATTTTTTTTCTTGGGTAGATCAAACTACAAGTGGCTCTGGAAAGTCCAAAAAGGCCTCAGCTCAGCAGTCGAGTCGTTCAGGAGATTCCACCGCTGAGCGCCATCAGCGAGCAGCGTCCAGCAGGTCTCAGCCTCTAAACCTGAGTCAGGTAACAGCGTTTGCATATATCCTGTGTCTGCCCTGAAGGAGTGTCTGTTTACGTGCAGGTGTTCTGAGGTGAATAAGAAAGAGCACTCTGGGACATTTAAGAGTTGTAAAACTATCCTGTAACCTCTGCAGTTGCTCGGCTCTTTTTAGCTCAGGTGTGTTAATGTTATTTGATCAGTTAGCAAAGAAATCCAGACATGCAGATTTTAATCTGTTAGTATTAGTTGACAGAAAATAACAACATTGCACATGTTAGAAATTCTGTATTGATCAGAGTTTAAATGAATTGAGACTTTTTAAGGCCTTAGTCTTAAATACATGAATTTAAGACTTTTTAAGGATGTGTACGAACCCTGATATTCTGTTGTTTCAGGTACAACAGTCTGTGATGTCCTCGTCACATGACCAAACAGGAAGCAGCAGTTCCCTGAGACGTCAGCCCACCTACCCCCCTCCCGTCTCCTCCCACTCCACCTACCGGCTCCACGAGAACCCTCTCTTCAGCTCCACCCCAAACCTGTACGCCTACCCGGCCTCAGCCGCTCTGGCCTCAGTGTCTCAGGCCGTGGATCAGATGCAGGGCGGATCGTCCCGTCACGGCCGAGCGGGCGGAGCTTACTCTTCGCTGGCGCTGCTGCAGAAGAACGGCGGTCTGGCCCTGGGGGGGTCGGCTCCGGGACAGTACGGAAACCACCACCAACAGCAGCAGCAGCAGCAGCAGCTGGGGGGGCAGCCTTACCACCACTCCAGTGCTTCTTACCCGCGGAAACTCAACCAGTACCCCTACCTGTGACAAAGTGACGACCAAAAGGAGACCGACACTGGAGAGGAGCACGAGCTCATCAGGACTGACTGTGATCAGACTTTCTTTACTGTGGGGTTCTTACTCTTCCGCTTACACAGAATGTATTTATGTTTTTATCATGCTCAGTGTTTTCTTTTCATGTGTTCTCAATGTGGTTGGATCACAGCATGATAAAAGCAGTGAACAGGACAAGTGGAGGTACCTCAAGAGTCACACACTCCCTCTCTTTTTGCTCCTGTGCTTTAAATTTTACTTTAAATAAGTCCAAAACAAAAAAAGAGTCGTTAATTTAAGAGTGTTTTCATCTACAGCTGATGGAATAAGAAGGAACTACACACATTTTTATGCGTTGTAGTGAAATTTAAGCGCTCAGACTTGAAGCTACAAGTTGATTTTTAAAAGGAACCCTGGCTACCAGAACGTCATTTTCCTAAATGATCAGTGTTTTTACCAGCTACATAAGAACGATGATAAAATCTCTCAAAATATCTTATAAAATTTGAAAAAATATTTTCCCCTGTAGGCCGCCATTGTTGTTTACGCCGCAATAACGTCTGGGTAGTGACGTCATATGGTTGCACCGGGCTCGATCTCATTGTCCTAGTATATTCAGGACCTCGCCTGAAGTCACCAAAGGGCTCCTTCAAAACACCCAAACACAACCTTTTATCAGCCGTGTCGTAAACCGAATAGTCTCCGTTTATAATGACCCACACCTGTCAGCTCTTTCATCAGCATGGGCCGGCTAAATGCATCAAATGCTTCTGGGGAGAAGTGGCGAGAACATAGCCGCGGGTCCATCGGAAGTTGTTTACACCAAGTGATTTCCCACAACTTCCTTCTTTTCTTGTCTTTTGTGAAGCTGTGCAGACTAACATCAGTCTCCTTGTTTCCTTTGGACTGAAAAGTGCACCCAAAAGCAGCCACATGTGGCATTATTTTGTTTTTTTCCCTCCTGAAACCTCGTGACTTACAGTGACTAGTAGTGAGTAAACGGCCAAATCCAGATGCTCGGCACCAAGCAACCAATCTACGACATCGACCCAGAATGCATTGCGGCAGTAAAACAATGGCTGCGCCCGAAGGATAGAAACTGTGTTTTAAACTGTTTTTTTTTTTTAAAGAAAAACCAATTCGTTATGTCTTTTAACAACAAATTCTAGTTTGAGACAAACATTTAACCATATTCATGCCTATTACTCCTTACAGTCGGGGTTTCTTTTAACGAGATTCAATCTTAAATGAAAATGTGTTGAGGAGGAACTGGAATTTGCTGCTCTCTGTTACATATCTTATAATTAGTATTACTACTATAAAATAATTGTTTAAAAGTTGCATTTACATCCTCGCAACCGCCTTACTTCTCTGTAGTAATAACGTCTTTTATTTGAACCTTTAAGGATATTGTAATCATTGAGATTATGTTGTGTTTTATTCGAGTGTTAATGTGTGTGTGCGTGTGTTTTACCCGTGCTATGAAAACATGGAGAAGGTAAGCTGTGTACTGTACTGTATAATGACGTGTCAATGTGTTCTCCAAACGTTGCTCATGTTGATTCTTTTTTTTATTTCTTGGATTATATTTATATGTTCGGTTTGTTGAAGATTAGGGTGTTGTAATTCCAGAAGGTTAGCCTGTTTCTGTTTTTTTTATATATATATATATTTCACAGAGCTGTTCTTTAGGCTGCATGTGGAGTAGCATTCTGGACAGGTTCATAAACTCGAGCTAAGCTGAAATATCTAATCTTTAATTTCTACGAGGGTCACATTGATTTTGAAAATGAAAACACAAAAAAAGAAGCTCTTGTCTCGTGAGGTGATGTTTGTGGAGTAAAGCGTGCACACATTAAATCTGTCCTTTAAGACCAGAGCCTTTTTCGGTTGTAACTCACAGTAACGTGCTTTGATTGGTGAGTGATTAAACCAGACGGAGATGATTTATAAAGATATAAATTGATGTTCAGTATGTATCTGCTTCTAAAATCATTGGTTTGGTGAAATGGTTGTTTTTACAATCCTGCTGTATTGTGAAGTGCTACATTACAAAGGACACAACATGAACTGTAATCCTTGTAAATGCAATAAAATCTTCTCAAAACAGAATTCAGAGACTTGTTTATGTTTAATAAAATCCTTCCTCAACTTAAGAGATGTCCTGAAAAAAACATAATGCATTGTTTGAGCCTGATTTTTAACAACAACCCAATAAGTAATAACTGGTCAATACTGGAACAAAAGTGCTAAGCCTAAAATTTAATAAAAAATTTTAATGAAACCCAAATGTAATAACTAATCATAATAATTTGATAACATGATAACTTTTCATTTTCGCCCAAGTGTAACAACCTCTCACATTTT
>RPOG01000974.1:82478-181882 GCA_008086565.1 Thalassoma bifasciatum | reverse complement strand
GGGTGGTTATTTCTTCAGAACTCCTCGTGAACATTTCTGGCGTAATCCATGAGCTTGCTGCCCGTGAAGTATTCGCTGTATTTGAGGATTTCATCGAGCTCCAAGCTGCGGTTCTGGTTTTCGTCGGCGACGGCGATCATCTGCCTGGCCTCGTTCAGAGCGTTGTGCTCGTTCATGGGGTCCATGTACTCCTGTTCGCCACACGAGAGGAAAAAAAACGTTTAAAGCACAGTTTCAAGGAAAGAACTCTTTTCAAGCACTTAGTGACAAAAGGTGCGTTTCCATTACCCTTGGATATGTGCAAAATTTAAATAGTGGCAAGGGCGTCAGTTTGTTTTGACAAGTGGGGGGGACAATAACTATTTGCAAAATGATTTTTGAGAGGTGTTGGGGATGATGACGACTACTTAAAGTAAGGCCATATTAAAATGCATCTACCCTCCTATTTGCACAGGATCAGTTTCACCTGAGACCTCTGATAGTTCATAATAAATGCAAAGGAGATGTGTTTTTAATCCCTGTGCAAAGCAACCACAGTTTCTCTGATAATATGAATCTGGTCTGAGCAGGTCTCTTTTTAATTTCAGGTGGTTATACTCTTTTCCTGATCGTTTTCTGTTCAAAAATGCTTCAGACAGCGTTAGATTTTCTAAACAAGGGTTTTTAACAGCTCTTTGGAGTTGAAGGAGACTCTACGCGCCCCTTTGTTATTGGTAAACAGGATATAAACAGTGAAGTGGCGATTACTCTGAGACTGCAAAGGAAACTCAGCTTCCCCTGAAACGGAAGAATAAAGTGGTGAACTATTTACCGCTGTGTGTACATTTCACTGACTATTTGTGCGCAAGAACGTTTCCATCTTTTGCTCAGAATCAGCGACTTATCACAGGAAAGAGAAACGACCTCTTTTTCCTTTATCCCTGCAGCTCCAGAGATTTCAGACACTGAGCGTCTACAGAATTCAATGGGGAAGCACGAAGTGGGTTGTTCCACAGCACAAAACTGGACGGTCATTGGATAAATACTGAGCTTTGTCCCGCCCATCGGAAGCTCAGCTTCTCTGGGGGTCTGTGGAGCAGGGGTATAAAAAACTGGTAATGGAAACACCTGAATTTCAAAAAAGCACTAAAATATTGCTAAAAAGTTTTTATGCTTTCATGAGGTGGTTTTTCAGACGTTTCGACATTCAAATGTTTCGCAAAAGCGCAATGGAAACACTTTTTCCGCAATTATTCATCACAGGGCGTGACGTACCTGGTCACATGATCACTTCTCTGTGAGTAAACATGGTGCGCTACGTTTGGACAGAGGCGGAGACGGAGACTTTTTTCGCAATTATTTTGGAGAAAAACATAACCATAAACTAAAACATTAAAATAAATAAAACATAAACATCACTACACCTACATGCAACAGGTTTTGAGCGTCCATCTCCCAGCAGTGAAATCTCGCGGGATGATATTTGGCGAGAGTTACCGCGCTCCTGCCTAGAACAACCTTCAATGGAAACTCCTTCAAAGCGCAAATATACTTCGTCCAAATTTTAGGATTATCGCTTTTATTTTGTGAAAAACTGTAATGGAAACCCAGCTAAACTCAACATATCCCAGAAATCAGACCTAACTGAAAACAAAACTTTGGACACACTAAAGCTCCTGTGAGAAAATTCTGGTTTAAGTTGATTATGGCTCCCCCATGTCAGCACTTTTCTAACACTACTAATAATACTAATAACTTTAATTTACATAGCAAGGAACCTTTCAAGGAACCCAAGGTTGCTTTCCAAAGGTAAAGGGGACAAAACAAACAAACAAAAAATACTAACAGCAAAACCAAAGCAGGAAAACCTGATTTCTAATGATGTCATATGTATTTACAAATATTTTCTAACAAAAAAATATATATATATATATATCACTCTTATTTTCTGTAACCTGGAAATAAACACATCACACTTTTGTGGTTTATGCTTAATTTTGATGAAAAAAAAGAGAGATTTTTCTCTTGAGCATGATATAAATGGTTATGTCTGAAACTCACTCAAGTTACAAGAGTTTCAGACATTAGAATTTACCAAAGAAATACCAAATAATCCTGCTGATGGTCTGGTTTGTGTAGAAGCCCGTTTCCGCAAGTTAAAAGGAATAAAAATGCAAACTTAGCTTTGATGAGAACTTTTTTTGCCCATATTGAGTCATAATTTTGTGTAAAAAGGTCAAAATTATGCGCAAATAGTATAAATTATGAGATTAAGTCATAATTATTTGATAAAAAGTCAAAATTTTGAGGAAAAAACGGCCAAAATTATGAGAGGAAAAGTCTAACTTATGACTTAAAATGAGAAACTATGAGATATTAGTCCCAATTATGAGGAAAACAGTCAAATTTTAAAATAAAATCATAATGATGAGTTAAAAGTGAAAATATAATTAAAAAGTTTAAAATGTGAGATAAGTCAAAATTTTGAGTCATAATTCTGAGCTCCACAGATAAAGTTAGGAGATCTAAAGTTGAAATAATGAGATTAAAATTCATAATTATGAAATAAAAATTGAAAACTAGGAAAAATTTAGTCATAATCACGAGATGAAAAGTTGAAATTTTGAGATACAAAGGAAGAAGTCGCTTTACTTAGGAGTGAGCTTCAGCTGCTGTCTAACAGCATCAAGAAATGGATTGTGGGTAAATCGAGACTTACTTTCAATGTGACCATGCACAAATGAAATACCTTTGTTAGCAGATTCCCACAGGACAGTGCAAAGTAAACACACCCTTGAATGGATTTTTTTAATGAAGAAGCTGGTGTGTGAGGGGATGCAGGAACATGAATCTCATAATTTCAACTTTTTATCTCATAATTATGACTTAATGGACAAAAAAATCTCAATAAATCGAGTTCTTTCATTTCAGTCTGTCTAAAAACCTGTATAATCTTCCCACAGGGGCTTTAGTTATAGACTGAAACAAGATGACATGGTCCCTAAAAGAAGTCGACAGAACAAAACTTTCAACAATCCGTCTTTTTTAAGTACCTCGAGTTCGTCCATGGTAACGATGCCGTCACCGTTTGAGTCGATGACTTCCTCAAACTCCTTCTTCCTCTCTTTCACCCAATCATCGTCGATGTCCTGAGCCTGCTGGTTCTCCACGGTGCCGACAGGAAGTGAGATGAACTCGGCCAGCCTCAGCTTCTTATCACCATCCTGGTCTGCGAACGAAGATAAACAAACAGGATATTACCTTGGATATTTAGAGACATGACAATTATTTATAAATCAACCACAAAACTGTTAGAATAACAAATCAAGAGCTGGTTAAAACTGTGTCTCAGGCCGACACTAGAAATGACGTGTGAAAGTGAATTCAAATACATAAAAGTGTTAAAGAATAGAGTAAGTCCCTTATTTTTTATTTAGCCTAATGATGTTTTTCAACTGAAGCGTCCTCTTTTGTTCTGTAACATTTGGAGTATTATTCGATATGGTCTCGACATCATGTATTTAAATGTTGCCTGCAGATATGACCCACAGACTGCACTTTGGACTGTAAGCAGCACTAATAAAGCTGGGTTGTTTACACAGGGAGGGCAGCACTGTTTGAATAACATTAATGTATCTCGAGCATATAAAATGTTCAATAAGTCTCATAATCAAAATTTCACAGCCTTCTGTTTGACTCTGTTTGTTTGTTTCTGCTGCTGCAATCAGCTCTGTTAAAGTGAAAACTGACCATAAACTTTGCTTTGTTAGAAATAGGTGAAGGAGGTGGAGCATTTGGCAGCTGAAGAAACAGATTTGTCTCTCAGCGGTTGTTGGAAATGCAAACAGTAATAACCGAAGAACCAACATTGGCAAAGGACTTTAATTGCTTTATGGGTCAATGACGTGACGTCCCTTTTTTTGTGTCCCAGTGCAATATTTCCTTCCATCATGAATTGAGTATTTCATCACATATATTTCTTTATTCTATGAAACCTGTGTTATTTGAACACATCTTTAAACTATTAAAATATAACATGTTTTTTTGTGTTTTGGTTCCTCAAACCCCCAAAATGTCAGGTGGTGCAACCGTCCTGACAAGTATCCACAGTAATTAAACTCTAAAAATTGAATGTCAGTTATTGTAAATTGAAAATAAAAATACAGTGGCATTATTTTATGCTTGACCCTTATGAAATAAAACATTCTTTGCAAATAAAAATAATTTTAAAGCTGTTGAGAAATTTAAAAAACTTTTGTCCCGTAATTTTCACCTTGTCAAATGTCAGGGTGGTGCAACCGTAACATTAGACTTTTATTTCAAAGTGAAGAGAATAAAACAAGAAACAGGAAACTGCATCAGCCAGAGGAGCCCAAATGACATTTGTGACCAAGTGGAAAAGTTTGTAGATTTCTCTGAAATACTGATAAAAAAGGTTTTTTCACTTCATTGGTGACTGGAACAATTTCCATGTCAGGTGGTACAACCAATGTAATAATGTGAAATGTTATTTTAACATCAAATCATTATCTTATTCACAAATGAAACACACAAAATGAAAATGTATGAGTCACTACAGAAACTTGAGAAATACTTGCCAATAATTTCACACAGAAAAAATAACAGGAACATATAAATATATTTTCATATATTTGGTTGCACCACCTGACATTTTTGGGTGCTCAAATTAAAAATACTAAAAAATAATGAACCTAAAAACTTTGAAATGTTGGTCAACTACTGAAATCTGTTGGAAAACATAATTCTTCACTCAGAAATATGTTTTTGATCCATTTTCAAAGAACTTTTTAAAACCAAGTTTTTAGACCCTCTTTTTGTCATTGACCCTTATATCTGCAGGATGTGTAAATAAAAGTCTCTTTGCAAAGAGGTTCACCTGTTCACCCTCTGAGGGTGTGACATGTCAGTGTTGTACAAACAACTTGCTCCCTTTACCAACAGGTGGTTAAAAGTTATTGTTCAGGATAAGCTGCAGACAATGTAAGAAAAGTAAATGTACCTAAGTCTCGCACAATCTCCTTGACCATGTATTTGAGCATTCCTTTGCTGTGCTCAGGGTGAAGGAAAGAGAGAAACTCTTCCTCGTTCAGCAGCTGATCAGACGGAGGGTTGTCAGCCTGGAACCAGCGGTCCTTCAGACTTTCTAACACTTCTTGGGCTGCAAACATAAAGACAATTCAACGCACTTATCAGTTTGGCTGGGCAATTAATCACAATATGTTCTATTGCAATATTCTAATCACAGACAGTGCAATATTTCTATAACCTGAAATGTGTCAAAATATCAGCTACATTATTTGCAGCACGTTTTCTGGTCTTAACCAAAGTTGCTCAACGTTACTCAAACAATGAGACAAAATTTTAAAACTACCTTTATAAAAGAAACAATCTAAGTGGTAAAAAGACGCAAAAACAGCAAAGAGTAGCAATTAAAGTTAGTTCAATGTGGAAAAAATCACCAAAAAGCAACAAAATTAGCATTTAAATTGGGATAAAACCTCAAAATACTCAAGAAGTAGCGAAAAAGTGGTCCAAAAGTGGCAAAAAGAGTGAATAAAATGGCCTAAAAGTGACATAAAGTCGCAAGAAAAATTTTGGTGGAAACTCAAAAAATTCAAAAAGTGGCAAAAGTGTTGATAAAGGGCCAAAGTCAATGAAAATGGTAAGAAAGTTTGGATTAAATTTAGGAAATAGTCAGTTTGTTATACAACTCGTTCAAAAGTGGCAAGAAAATTGGGAGTGCATCTGGAAAATAGTAAGAAGTTATCAAAAAATGGTCCAAAAGTGGCAAAAAAGAGTGACCAAAATGGCCTAAAAGAGGCAAGCAAAATTTTGGAGGAAACTCCAAAAATTCAAAGAGTAGCAAAAGTGGTGAAAAGTGCCAAAAATGTGGTGAATAAAGTGGCCTAAAGTCAACTAAAATGGTAAGAAAGTTGGTATTAAATTTAGAAAAAAAGTCAGTTTGTTGCAAAAAATGGTCCAAAAGGGCAAAAATTGGAAAGAGAATTGGGAGTAAACCTGGAAAATAGTGAGAATGTATTTAAAAAATGGCACGGAAGTGGGAAAAAGAGTGAATAAAATGGCCTAAAAGTGACATAAAGTAGCAAGAAAAAAATTCAGAAGAAACTCAAAAAATTTCAAAAAGGAGCAAAAGTGGTGAAAAAGTGACGAAAAACCGTGAAGAGCGGTGAAAATGGCCAAAGTCAATGAAAATAGTAAGAAAGTTGGGAACTTATTTAGAAAAAAGTCAGTTTGTTGCAAAAAATGGTCCAAAGGTGGCAAAAAAATTGCAAAAAATTGTGAGTGAACCTGGAAAATAGTTGGAAGGTATCAAAAAATGGTCCAAGAGTGGCCAAATAGAGTAAATAAATTGGCCTAAAAGTGGCTTAAAGTAGCAAGAAAAATTTCAGAGGAAACTCCAAAAATTTAAAAAGTAGCGAAAAAGTGACGAAAAACCGTGAAGAGTGGTGAAAATGGCCAATATAAACGAAAATGGTAAGAAAGTTGGGATTATATTTGGAAAAGGTAAGTTTGTTGCAAAAAATGGTCCAAAGTGACAAAAAAAGGTGAAAAGTGACTAAAGTGGAGAAAAATCAGTGCCAGTTGTTGTGGTAGTGGATTGTTGTTGTTGTGCTGTAATTAATGTAACTGTCATGTCCTACAATATGCTTGTTTAAAAACATATAAGATGGGAACCCAGAAATAATCGCACACAAACAACGCAATTGCAATAAAGGACGGAATAATTAGATTATTTTTAAGAATCGTTCAGATCTACTTATCAGAAATAATCTAATGAGAAATCTCCCCAGCGAACTCTGAGTGAAACATTGTGAACTTACTTTCCTCATCCAGTTTCAGGTCTTCATTATTCCTTATCTTCTCAGCAACTTCCTGCTCACTGAAACCTTTGCTGGCCAGGAACTTAATTTTGTATTCATCCCATGTCACATAACCTACAGACAAATAAAGAGATATTGAAAAATTAAAAAACTCTCCTACAGGATGTAAAAATTAAAAAAAAACCAGGAAGGTTTGAGTTGTAGTTTCCTCTCACCGTCTTTGTCTGGGTCGACAGCTCTGAAGCTGTTCTTGTTCTCGATCATGGCCTCCTGGAAATGCTCTTCTGTTTTCTCCATAATCCAGCGCTGCATCTCTTTGGCGCTTACACTCTTGTCTTTGTTGAAATCAACTCTGAAGGAGGACAGTTTCAAACAGAAATGTGATAAAATTGCTTAACCCGTTCACTACCTCTTCAACCAAATAGATGAGCACATTTTGAGTTAGTATATTTCAATCAGAGGAGATTGTAAGTTAACTCAAACTGATTTAACCACCATTCGGTAAAAGTACGTGATTGAGCTCGTGCCTCGAAAACCTTTGTTGTGTTGCACAACCACAGTTGAGCTGTTGAGATGACACACCGAAGACATACAAATTTCTCTTAGTTTTGCATTTATCTATTTTTAACTTTTCATGCAAAATGAATGTTTTGCACAGCAGCACGCAGGGGTGGAAGTAATTAATTACAAATACTCAGATTACTGTAATTAAGTCATTTTTTGGGGTACTTGTACTTTAATGAGTAGATTTTCAAGTTTGCATTTTTACTTGTACTGAAGTAATCATTATAGCATGTAATCTACTTAGTTACTTTTAAAATCATAGTTGAGTACTGAGTACAATTTTCATTAATATCTCAACCTTTTATCTGCATTTTTGTAGCCAGTAAGGTGATTTAATAGCAAACAAGCCACTGAAAACCAGGACATGTGGGTGAAAAACAAAACAAAACAAAAAATGTTAATGGATGTTAATGATTTATCGCTGATTGATTTTGTGTTAAGAATTTAACCAGTTGAAAATGTATTCATGGATATTCTATCACCCATCGTGGCAGCAATTGCACCTCATCTAATTTTGTTTTTTGTCTGCCTGAGACCTTTGCTGAAGAAGGAAATAAAAACTCAAAATGAGAAAAAGAAAGATAAAAAAATAAAAACAATCAAAATTAGCAAAAAAAACACTTGTTTTCTCTCTTATCAGTTATTAACAATTATTGATTGTTAGCATTTTAACTATTGGTAAAGCAAAACACAAATTTAGAGCCTTTAGAGGTGACAGTGACATCACCAGTTAAAAGTAACTAATAATCTGAGTAGTTCTTTTGACGAATACTCTGTACTTTTACTTGAGTATTTTTCTTGCACAAGTACTTTTACTTGTGATTGAGTAATATTTTGGCAGTGTAACAGTACTTATACTTGAGTACAGCTTTTCAAGTACTCTTTCCACCACTTGTAGCATGTAATCACAATTCACAAAAGTGAATGTGATCATTTTATGTGATTGCACTTAAGTGAAGATGAAAAAAGGTACAAAAACAGTTTTTCCTTGTTTCATGTAATTATTTTCCTTTGTTGAAATAACAGCACTGAATGTTTTGTGGCACTTGCTAAAGTCAAACTGTTCAATGCCCTGGATATTTATGAATTTATTACCATTGGGTAGAGGTCAATATTTTAAAAACGAAAAGGTTTGTTAGAAAAACAAAACAAAAAAAAGATTGGTTATCACTCACCCATTGCAATAAGAATTAAAAAGAAAAGAAGTTATATTCCTTCTTTCTTGGTGGGGTAGTTAAAGGGTTAATAAGACTGAAATTGTGACGGTTATAATATTATCTGTCTGGATTGTGACAGACCTAGTACCTTTGTTTATAAAATCAGAGCAATCACACCTTTGATGAACGCTTCACTTTCAGTGGTAAAGAAAATAAAAAAAACGCAGGAAAAAACGTCCTTATTTTCTTTCAACTTGATTCGTTTTTGCAGTCATAAAGTTTGCACTCTATTTCTCGAGGACAGTTATAAGATCTCACAACCAACGTTTCATATCTAACACTGTTGTGTAATAGCATCTTCTTATGGCGCACCCCAGAGATAACACGCTGAACACACCCTAAACTTCTCATAAAAGTGATAAACATAGTTATCAAAGTATGAAGAGGATTTCATCAAAGCCTCACTCTTCTCTTCAAGTCTAATGTTCAAGTACTTTGCAATTCAAATCCTGCTCCAGAACTTGGTTTACCTGTAGGTGCTTTCGAAAAACCTGATCAGCAGCTGCTGCGACAAGATGGAGACGCTCAGGAATGCTGCGCACCCTGACGGAGATTCAGAACTTAAAGACAAATAAAAGAGTCTTACTTTGCGAAAATCTCCATAAGCTTCTTCCTGTTCCTCCGTGGCTCTGAGTCTTCATCAAACTCCTCCATCTCTTTACCCAGGAAAACCTCCTGATGGAAATCTTTGTTGAGGTGACCGTCCCTCTCCAGTTTCACCGCGTTCAGGTGGTCCGGGGGGAGGATCTCGTTCTCATCCTTTGTGGTTGGAGTTTTGTCTTTAAGGGCCGACATGTTGGCTGGTCGTGCGTGCACATCCATGGTGTGGAGTAGAATAAAGGTGAGCAGGGTCACGGAGAGGAAGTTCCTGCCACAAACAGCCATAGTTGCCTGTGGAAATGTGAAAAAACAAGGCTTTGGTTAGAGGACAGAGCTTTTGTGTTTTCTTTTTTTTTTAACACTTAAAGGTTATTTCCATTTTTTCATTTATGAACAGCAAAGACAGAAAAGAAGAGAAACATGAAAAAGAAAAAACAGATACAAGACAAAAATCATCAAAAACGTTGCCAGGTCTGAAATGTTCACAGTTGCCGAGGAGTTTAACAGTCGAAGGTTTTGTATTTTCATAAATTAATGTTCTGATGAAATGTTAAATGGTTCTGTTGTTTTCGCAGACACCCTCCACCTCAACAATTCCAAAATAAAGTGTCAATTTTTCCCATCTTGAAATATACAAATCTCTTCTTAATCTTAATAAAAAAGTCATTTTTTCCATTTCATGAATTTCTTTTATAATTTCTATCTAATTTTGTATTGTGGGTGCTTCCGCCTGTAGCCATTTACGGGTGATAGCTTCCTTAGCAGCAATGATAAATATTTTTAAAAGATATTTAGTGTCTTTGCTTATATGATGTGGCAGGTCACCCAAATAAAGAAAAGTGAAATTTAACAGAACTGATATTCCCAGAATACGTTCCATAATTTTTAATATTTCTAGCCAAAACGAATGTAGAGTTGGACAACTCCAAAAAACATGGTGGTGATTTGATATAGTGTGTGGTACTTTCTCTGCCTTCTCCAATCGCATGATACAATTTTGAAATGGGTGATTTAATAATGCCCCGGTACGCCTGTATGACCAATTGTATTCGTGTTTTCAATTTGCATCTTTTCTTTATCATTCGTTTGCTTTTTGTGTCTGTGTTTTTGCACCTGGCCTAATTCCCATTATCACTGTTTCTGTAAATATTTCTTTCCACCGTTCTCACCCCTTTGGCGATTAATGGAGCAGTTCAGTGATTCGTTTTTTCTTTTAAAGTGACAAAGTAAGTGCAAATCTTACTTTTAACACTACATTTTTATAATCAAGACAGCTTTTTACAATAGCATAGAGACGAGGTAATGAATCCATCAAAAGTTAAGTAGTGCTGTTGTTTGACAACAAGCTAAATAAGTGAGTTTGTACTTGTGATATGCTGTTGACCCAATACCGAGTAATTTTAGGGCCAGTATTGCCGTTTAAATTAATCAAAAATTAATCATAAATGACACACAACCACAAACGTCTCTGTTGATAAATAAAAGTAAAAAAGCTATTTTTCCCCCCAGATAAAAATAATGTGCCTTATGTTTTTTTGTGCTTAATAAAACAATAATAAATAAATTATATATACAAAATAAATGAATAATAACACAATAAATTTTTTTTTATTACTTATTGTTTTATTTAACCCACTTTGCAACTTGTTAAACTACCTCATATGATATCTGCATCCTTGCACCACTCACCACTGCACTATTATCGTATTTTTAGCCTGTAAATACTAGTCTTGTCTATTTGCTATTATTTAGTGTTTATAGTTGTTGATAACACTTGTCATGCAAAATTTTATTATTATTATTTTACCTTTATGCCTTACCACTACCTTGTACAAGAGAGCACAGTTTACCATAACAAATTCCTTGTATGTTCAAGCATACCTGGTGACTGAAGTTGATTCTGATTCAGATTAATTGTAAAACAGTACATTTGAATGTTCATGGATATCGACAATTACTTTACTTCAAAATTAAATGCATCAAATTGATCAAATAGCTTGCACATACTGGTAGATTATTACAGATATATAAAGAGTATTGAGACAGTTTGTAAAATACTGATATTTTCAAGTATTGATCTCATCACAAAAGTATTTAGCAATACTGATGCCGGTGTTGGTTTTGATAGATGTTGATATTTTAGATCAGTCTGCCCACCACTAGTTTGTAAAGGGAGTTTAGTAGCTGGCTACATTACATTAGCACTACTCACAGCCTGATGCTCTGAGATGTTTTGATACCATGTAACATTGGTGAATCCAGGTAATGTCCTACCAGTGCCCATCTACCAACTCCAACCACACCAAGCAGAGAAAACGTAACCTGGCTCTTCATTTTTGTTGATAAACTCTCAGGTTTGAACAGATCACTGCAGAATAACTTCTACATGTGGGTAGCTCAACCCATATTTTAGCCTTTGGCCTGTGCTCTATCACTCTCCAGTTTAGCTTTCTTCTGCTCTTCTGTCCCTTTTCAGTCAGACAGTCAAGATCCAGTGCCCACTCTTTCTAATACATAAAGATCATAGGCTGATAATTAAATCATGGATTATGATCAGGCCTCATAGTCCCTTTAAATTCAGATATTACTGCAATGATTTGCTCTATATTTAGCTGTTTCATGAAGCTTAGCAGGTGAATCAGAAATCACTTTTTGTTTTCAGACTGGATTTTGTTTTTGGTCTTTCAGATGTGACACACCTCAGCTGAGTTTACCATTCTCCTGAGATCAGTTACAATGATTCAAGGAAAAGAAGCCACTATCCCGATAATCAACATTCCTTACTGCAACCAATATTACAGTCTGAATCTTCCTTGTTGAGTGAAAAAAAATCCTTTACACCGAAGTTTCAGCTCTGATTTGCAATCAGAAGTTACAGTAAACAACTTAATAGCTTATTAACGCTTTACTTGAATGATGCGTTCCAGTTTTATCGGATTTGTCATGATTGACACGCCTATTGGAAATTCCTGTTCAGGCTGACATCATCACTAACCTACATTCATCCAGGGTCGAGTAAATGTGGTTAATCAAGGATAACAACACATTTATGACAGAAAACGTAAGATGATAAACGCAGTTATGACACAATGGACTGAATTAAACAACGAGAGAGCTTTCAAATGCAGTAAATGCATTTGATTTAGCTCAACGGTGACCAAAACAACATAAATACAGTGATTTATTTGCTAAATATGATGTGTTACATAATATAATATCTTTATGAATAAGCTGTCAAACTTACGTCGTCACATTCAGCTATTTATCTTCACATTAAACACTTCTTAGCCATTTAAAGTGCTGAAATACGAGTTTAGAGTGTAATTAAATGCGTCTCAACGGTCAGCTCGTGCCTTAAGTTTAAACATTATTTCGAACGTTTAAACTGTTTCCGCCGTTGACGCGCTAACAGAAGGAGAAATTAAATATTACAGGTTATTTCAGCGTAGTAAGTCAAGGTAAGTCATTTGTGATAGTTTGAGACGTAAAAGAGGATTAAAAAAATGGACCGACCTGCCAGGTGCGTTGTCACTTCAGTGAAGTTCTGTAAGCAGAGTGGGTTAGCCTGTTAGCTGCTGTTAGCCTGAGCTGCTGTTCAAACAGAGCTGCGTTTGCTCCAATCAGGATAAAACTGTCAGATTAACAGTTCCTGTACACGTGGCTCATCCACAACACTCCCACTCAGGGACGTGGGACGGCTCAGACTTAAAAACACAGCCTGTTAAGTTCCTGACGATGTTCCAGTGAACCTCAAGTCACTCAGGATGTCTGTCCAACTGGTTACTGGCTCAATGCTGTGATATAAAAGTTAAAGGAACTTACAACCATTACATCCGGGCATGACTTTCAAAATAAAATTCAGCATTTTGACACTTGACAAAGTATCTTCATTACCCATACATTTATAAAAAATACTTCTCTTCTGTTTCAGTTGAAAAAATTCAATCAATGTAAACACAAATAATGTATAACACCCATTTATGACAGTTGAAAATATAAAAAATAAAAAGCTGACTTTGATGATTTTTCTTTTCTTTCTATTTTTTTTTTTGGTCCATTTAGTATGGAGTTATAACAGTCTCAAAATTCACAAATGCACACAGAAGGATCCACAATTTTTTTTTTTTTATTTCGAACATTTCACAATATACAAACTCTCAATGAGGATAGTAAAAAAACAAGGTACTTTCTGTTCCACAACATAACAAAATAAAACAAAATTAAAGTAAAAAAAGAACATAACAATCTGAAGACAGAGGGTTACATAATTATTATTATTATTATGAACTCAAGCAGAGTGGAGATAAAACAAGGTTCAGTGTAAAAACTTAAGGAATGATAACAAAATTTAAGTACTCTAAAATTCTAATTTAGATAAATACATATGTGGTGGGGGACATAAGTTTGGTTTTCATTTTGAATAGCACATTGTTTGAAGAATATATGAAAATAAATGTTTATCCATCTGCTATGTACAAAATTAAATACATGTTGTAACTTGTAGAAGGATCCACAAATGCAAAAAAAACAGATCCACAAATGCACAGAGAGCGACACGCAAATGCACTGACAGATATATTTCGCTGTGAACCCTGCTGCATTTGTGTGTGGATTTTTGAGAAAAAATAAACAACAATCATAATAATGATAATAATGATAAGCTGTCTGTTTGTTAGCATTTCTCTTTAATTTAGAGTCGAAGTTCCAAGATAAAGCATTGAATTGGGGAGATAAAGGTCCAAATTTTGACGTTTTATCCTAAAATTTCGACTTTTTTCCCCTCATAATTTTGACTTTATCATCCCTCTCTCTCTCTCTCTCCCTCTTTTCAATTTTATCTCAAAGTTTCGACTTTTTTCCTCATTATTTTTACTTCATCAGCTCAAAATTACGACTTTATCATTTTGCAATTGCAACTCCTTTCTAATTCCCAAAATTCAGACTTTTGAGCTTATCGTTTTAACTGTATTATCTCAAACCTTTGATTAAATTAAAACAAATTCTAAAAACATTTTGGTGAATTTTTATCAAATCCCCCCAGGCATGATCTGATTCCCACAAAGCAGGATCTGTTCACTTTGTTTTTTTGTTTGTTTGAAAGATATTTTTTGGGCTTTTCTGCCTTAAATCAGATAGGGGAGGATAGTGGATAGAGCAGGAAAATGGGGTGAGAGAATGGGGAGTGACATGCGGGAAACAGGCCACAGGCAGGAATCGAACCCGGGCCACCCGCCCGATGGCAAGCCTCATGGTGCGCAGCCATATCCACTAGGCCATCTGCGCCCCAAAACATGTAGCTTGTTTATGAAAAAAAAAAGATTTTTTTAGAGTTGTTTGTTTTATTTTGCACATTGGTTTATGTATTACATTGAGTCTGCAAACTCATGCTGCTTTTTTCTTTTTTTTTTATACTTTTTTGGAGTTGATGACCAAAATTTAAATCTTCGTTTAAAATAATCTGCAATTGTTGCAACTGAAATTTTATGTAAAATAAGTCTGCACTGTTTTAATTGCTCACATAAGGCTGAACAAGGAATGAAAGTTTGGACTGAGAAAAAAAAACCCATAGTTTTCTTTAGTTGAAAGTAACAGCTAGGGTGTTTTGAATTCAACAAAAAGTGTTTACTTTGCAGTAGTTACACTTTTTGTTTTATTTTGAAGGGTATATGTGTCCATTTCCGACTCATCTCTGCTTACCTCTGGTTTTCTTGACATTTTTTGGCTGACACAACTTCCTGCTACGTTTGACATCAGGCATCTCAGAGGAACCAGGAACCCAGACAGCACTAGTGTGGAGCCATATTGGAAAGGTACAGACAGGTGAGTTGGCTGTACTGCCAGCTGCTGCCTCTGGGTGGCACTGTGTTAAATGTTATAATGGAAGTGGACCAGGACAGGGGGCTAAAATGTGAGTTGAGGAGGTTTTTTTGGGCACTTATTAGAAAACATGTTATTATTCCTGATAACAGAGTGTGACAACTGAATTCATTTTACAACAATGACTTTAAGTATAGATATCAAGAGAGGCAATTTGTGCAAGAAGCCATGTGTTCTTTACTGACACCTTCAAATTATGTGACTGTGATATGCTTATCAGGAAAGTGAGACATCAACTGACACAGGGAAACAGCACAGATACATTTCACCAGAGCAATAAATCCCCACAAGAAGTCCAAGCATAAATTCTAAACTTTTTAAAGTCTGCTAATATTGAGCCAACATTTTCAAATCTCTGAGACAGACACACGGCTTCACACACACATAACACACAATTTGTCTGCCAGAGAGCTTGAGCATTTCATCCATGAGATAAAACAGAGCAGGGTAAGCGAGTAAGGTTGCCAATAGAGGCAAGGGAGGAGAGAAACAGGGAGAAGGGGGGAGGAAAGGGTGATGATAAAACTCCAGTGTGAGCTCTCCTGTAAGCTCAGTCTGAGCAGAGAGCAGCTGAGAGAAGAGGGGCAGGAAGGCAAGCAGGAGCTGTATCAACTCAACAAATCACTCTCAGTGTCCGGTGTGAGAGCTGCACGTGGCTTTGGACTTCTTGTTGGGGAATAGTGTTAGATAGTTTCTGAAGAGGGCACGTGTGAAAGTTTTGTGAAGACACCAGAAGTGGATTTCAATTGCGCACGCTGAACTGCATCTTCTTGTGAACTTCTGTGGATCTTGCGAGAAGCAGCAGGAGAGCGGGTGCAAAAAGAGAAAACTGCCATCCATCTCTAGCCCACCCTCAGCTTTGGACGCGCCCCTCCTCTCTGCCTGTCTTCTTCTGCCCCCTGTACCCCCCTACCCAACCCCTCCTCTACACCTCACCCCCCAACAGAGCAGAAAGCGTGAAAAATCTCACTAATGGGTTTATTTGCTGTCAGATCTGCGCCGATCTGTCATTCCCTTGCACCGTTCTGCTTGACACATTTCATAGTTGAGTAAGCCTCCTCTAGCTTTCTGGCTTGAGTTAACAGTGCCCCTGCAACGTTGTGCTGCCTGAGAGCTCATCAAGGAGGGGAGCAACGGCGGCAGCAGTCAGTCTGACAGTCTCTTGGACAGGGAGTCCCTGAAGCTGCATTCCTCTGGTCTCCTTCCTGAGCCTCGTGGGCATCCCTCAGTCTCTCAGCCTCTGCAGAAGATTCAAGTTGCTGCTGCTGCTGCGGCAGGGATTGATTCAGTGTGAAGATGTGGTGTGCTGCTGGGCCTCTGGCCGTGGTGGCTGTGGTGTTTTGGACTCAGTGTGTTCTTCTGGATGGGGTGGATGCCAAGAAGGAGAGAAAGAGGCCAAAAGAGGCCACACCGCAGCACACGGAGACCTTAAACGCAACTTTGTCCAACAGCGAGGAGGTCGGCGGGAGCATCAAGGTAGAGTCACAAACCCTTAATAATTCTTATTGAGTTTAAGCTTCTGATACTACCACCTGTTGAGTGTGCAGTTTCCTCATGATGGAAGTATGCACTTGAAAATAAAACACTGGCTTTGATCAAATTTAAGTCAACTGGTTGAATTTCGAAACATCAAGATAGTTGTAAGCAATTATATTACGTAACCAACCTAATACATTTACATGAAACCAGTTGACATAATAGATTAAATTAAAGTCAATGTTTCATTTTTTGAGTGTGGATCCACTGCAGTTTTCCCCGAGCATAGATTGTTTTCACATGTTTACAACCTGTAGAAAACAGATTTATTCAATTTTTTTTTGCAGATTTATGAATTTAAAAGAGCAGAACAATCTATTGGAAGCTCAGATTAACTTACAGAATCGCTCGAATTGTTCAATATTTGTTATTTGTACGTATTCTGGAGCTTTGAAACATTTTGTGTCAACACTAGTGATGGGTATTAGTAAAATTTTACTGATTTTAATGCCCTTATTGAGTCTGCTTATTGATCTCACTGTTAATCAGTTCTCTTAAAAATCGCTCCTGTGAATTTTCTGCACGCAAAAAAGTGGGTTTGACAGGATTTCTGCGTCAACAACATTTTATTTAGTTTGATAGTAGTTAAATATGTAATAAAAATATGTAAAAATTGCACGTGAGGCGACTTTGATGCATTGTTTTATTGTATGTTATTGACTGAAGTGGGACACATAGCAACGTTTTGGGTTGTTTGGAACCTTGAGCTTGCCGTAGTTATGCTTTTGTTGATGTTGCTGTAATGAAAATTGAAATTCTGTATTAAAATCGATGTATGCTAACCGCTAGCATATCCTATCATGTTTCCTGTATACATTAGCACCAGGCTAGCTCTATGTTTTACTGCTTCTGATACTTTGGGAGATGCACAACATGCTGAGTCTATTCAATATGAATCTCTTGTGAGAGAGTCGGGTACATTTCTTTGTGTTAATGAGTAAAACTTAAAGTGGAAAATCCTGAATCAGAGTTTACTTGGGAAACTGTCATGAATCTAAGAAGCTAAGCTAAGCTGGGGCATCATAAGCATAAAGGCTAATGATGTTGATGGATTGAACCATTTCTTAACAGTTCTGAATAGGGACAAGTTCTCGATTCCAATTCCTAGTCAACACAGTCATGCTACTCCACTAAATCCATTCTAGTTTACAGCTTTGACACAGGAATATGAGATAAAATCAAAGTAGTCCGAGGACCTGAGTATTCAGCAAAGGTGAAAACAGCAGCAGGACAGGTGTGCCCTTCCAGGTCAAGCCTCAGACAGCGAGGAGGACCAAAAATGTGTGAAACACTAAATGGATGACTTCCGGAGGTATGTCAGGAATGTGAATGTCCAAAGGCTGATCAATGCATCAATTAGCGCGCGCTGCGGGTGTCTGCCACCAAAAATTTTCCAGCCTGTGTGAAAACATCAGGACGGAGGGGAGTTCTGGAGGTTTTAGAATACCTCACCTTTATTATTGGAGAGCAAAAAATGAATTTCTGTGAGTGAAAAAAGCGAAGAAATATCTGTAACTGTAACTAACTGTAGCCCAGTGTTGTTTTTGTCTTGCAAAACGTCTTTCCAGTGGTATAGTCTCATTTCCAGGAGCAACAGTTGGCCCCTGACTTTGTTATTTATTGGTTTATTGCTGGTGTTGCATATTTGTGAGGGTTTCCAACAAGCTATTTGTTTTTCTTTCAGCCCACCCATTATGTTGGCATTCTCATATAACTCTCCCTGCCCTATATACCAGCTCTGCAGCTCTGACCAGCAACCTTCACTGTCCTCCCCTCCTCTGCTAACCAAGCAGTGAGGTCTCCTTTGTATCTTTAAGAACACATTGTAGGTGGTTGTGGCCCGGTGGTGTTTATTTGACTTGGTTCGCCCTGTAAAAGCAGAGGCTATGAGGGATGACCTTGTGTCAACCCTGAAGCCGGCTGAAGTTTGCGTCCCGCTGGGATTTCACTCCTTCGTCTCGTCCCACAGGGAGCCGGGTGTCTTCACAAACTTCCCCCTTTACAGGCCTGCTGCCGTGATGTAACTCCTGGGAAAGTTAGGTGGGCAGATATTTAAAGACCTATGGCGATGTTGTTCCCAGCCCCTTGATTCTGTCACTCACAGGCCCCAGTCTGACTCCGCTGTGTCTGGGACATCCGATAGGGGCGGTGCGGCCCCGAAAACTGGGGCAGCATGCCGTGTAAGCCCCTCACAAAGCCCCATAGAAAGGGTCCTGAAAGAGAACACCTCGGCGAGGATTAGCCCCCTGTGCCTCTCTTTCTAACATTCTTTTCATCTCATCTCCCACAATCACAGGGTAATGACATAATCACTCTTAAGACGCTGTGTTGTGCCAGATAGTGTCTTTGCTGAACATTGTCACCTCTGATGAAAACCCCGAGCGTCAGAATTGACATCTGTAGGAGTGACCGTATTTGTGGGTGCCACCTTCTTCGCGATGAAAAACAGAAAATCATACCACACAGAGAGAAAGAGAGAGAAGTAGCTGCTTTTCTTGGGAAGGTTGTCGGTTTTTTCTTTCACATCTGTTAGCTCCCGCAGAAAACAACACGTCCGTTGGAGCTGTCTTGGCAAGAAATTTGTGCTCTCGAACAAGCCAAATATTTACACTCCACATTTACATGTTTTTCCCTTGTGCCCGGTGGAAACAGTGGAAACTGTTCTGATGATGGCATTCGCTCTCTATCTCACCAATCCTGTGTGTGGGCTGTTGGCACCACGCAGTCGTACTCTGCATTCCTCAGGAGATTTTTTTCCATTTGAAAGTGATCACAATAGTGAGGTGTGGAGTTGTGCAGCGAGAGGAATTTCAGTTTTTATGACACAATAACATTTCAAACGAGATGTGTACAGTACAGTAGAGCTCAGTGTCCCATATATAAAGCTTATTGCTGTGCACTCTGAAGATGAGAGGGATCTGTCAGTGCTGGGAGCACTGAGGGATCTCTGATGGCTGTAATTGAGAGAGTCAAGTCAAACATCACGCCTGGCGTGTTGAGTAATGGCTGGGTTGAGCCCCAGGCGAGGGTTTTTGTTTCCTCTCTCTCATCCCTGGCGATGATTAATGCAGCAGTGTGTGGGACCTTTTGGATCAACACACACATGGGAGACGAGACCAGGTCCCAAAGGAAACAGAACCACGGGGAGAGCACACACCTTTACACTCCGCTGATGGTGTGAACTAACTTTGGTCTGCGTCGTAAGCCGACTCTGCTTTCACATGACAGACGACTTCAGGGTCATGCTTATTTAACATTTAATTAACTAATGAAGTCATCTGAAAGAGAAACAAATAATAAACACTCTTTTGTTGTAACGTCTGAAATCTGAAAGTTAAATAAACTCCAGTGTTGTCTTTTCTTCTCGCAGACAGAAAGGGACTGTTTTATTTGGATTTCGTTACATTTATAATAGCCCCAGATTGATGTCAGATTTATAGAAATCCTTTAATCTCGCCTGATTCTTATCATGTGCTGGTCATGTTCCTGAAACCATGATTTAAGAATTATAGCTGCACTTAACAGTACATTGGTCGCTTGTGGCTTCGAGCAAAAACAAGTCTGACGCTGACGAGACAACATAACAGTCCTGGTGTTATTTATGATTTATAAAGAGCAGTCATTTGTGGAGGAGTTTCAAATAAACGTGTTTCAGAGCGTGTTGACACATATGAAGTTTCAGTGGAGACAAATTGAAAGAGTTTGTAAAGTATACACTATAAATGCCAAAAATTTATACAATTGAATATTTAAAACAGAAGGAAAATATGATATGATGTTAGTTTAGCTTAGCAAGGACTCCATGTAATAATGAAGTCATTTAGAGAGCCTAAATGTCAGTCACATGTTGCAAACATAGATTTTTTTTTTTTTTGGATTGCTTTGAAGACTCTTTCTGAACAAGTTAACTCAGCAGGGTTTTTGTTGTTACTTTTCGATCACATCATTTCTGTGCTGTTAGCTTGCTAGCTTTTAGTGTAAGACATGCCTTGTGCAAAATATGTTTACATGCAAAGTGCATGCAAGTTAAGAGGCATTGAGGCGCTGCACGGTCTTGTTGAAGTCACGCAACAGCCAAAAAACAAAACAAAACGACAACCAAAAATGGATAATGGCCTTGTTTTTGCATTGTTTTGGTATTTTAAGTCTACAAAGAGAAACAAACTTGCTTCAGCAATTAAGATATACTGTTATTGCATCGTGTTAGAGTTGCTGATGGATGGCTGGACGTCAGCTGTTTCCCTCTTTTTTAGTTCTGTGTGTGAAGCTAAGCTAAGCTCATCATCATCATCATCATCAAACTTTTTCCCATTACTTAAGCTGCGAGTCAGAGAGTAGGCCCATTTTTCCTCTTGAACATACCAAGAAAATCTTGGTATATCTCCAAAAACCGAATTAGTATTTTCCATAATATGTAACAGTTCCAGTTTGTTGTATTTACGTAGGAGTAACGGCTAAAAACTGCAGTTCTTCAAGTGTCTACATGAGGTTAAGTGCAGAAACATGAGCCCTGTGTTCACCAAGAGGTCCAGTATGGATCAGCACCGTTTGGTACTGGTCAGATTGGTAAAGCCTGGTGGTGAATAAGCCGGATAGCTGCGTCAGCTACGTAATATCGTGACGGCGTTGTGTCCCCCGCCATCAATCCAACGAAGAAGAAAATCGCAACACAGTAAAAAAAGAGTAATGATGGAAGACAACCAGCTATTCAGTCCAAAAATAAGTTATCTCACAAAGTCGACTGGAGATTTCAACTTGGCACGGTTATTTGTTGTTCTATATTATCCTTTTCCGCACATGCAGTGACAGTTCTGTTAACCAAACATTAGACTACAGTGTTTCTTGCTCCACCTTCTGGGGTCAGTTTGGTGTGTCAGGCACCAGAACAGAGGGGGACCAAAAAGACCATACGAGTTGGTAGTTTGGGGACCTGTCCCGGTTTTAGTCAAAGAAAACGCAACAAAATGGGTGCTATACCAAGACTATATTTACAGCCTTAGTCCACAAATGGCTTGGGTCTGAGTACCTCATATCTCTGGCAGCTGTAAGTACATTATACAGGGGTGATTCGTTATATTACCTTCAAGTTCTACCCATATAAGGACATGGTAGACTTGATTGAGAGGTGGGCACCCTGTAGCTGTTTGCTCAGAGGCTAAAAACCTGCCTATTTGTCTCATCAAAACTAAAACTCAAGCTACATCGAGTTCAATATTTCTTATATGGCCCCGCTGTCAGTTGGCTTCAAAACTCTGTATCAGAAACAGATGGTTAACACCATGAAGGCTACGTCCATATATTATACAGCTAATGGTCTACAGCTTTCATATTTCTTAAACCCAGAATATGAGGGCATAAGTATGGAAGATGTAGTCTTTTCTGGGGGGCACCCAAGAGGGAAAATGTTTAGACTCTTTACCCGACTTCCATTGCATTTGGTAACAGTTTCTACCCGTGTATGTTAGCATTTCTAGCTGCTATGGTTAGTTACTGCTAACCTATTACTACATCTACCACAGTTGAGTTCAGTCTCCTGCTTGCCACGCCACTCCACTAATCGTATGCAGTCTAAAACTAGGGCATCTTCTGACTAAAACAAGCTCTTTACATAAGTTATTTACTCAATAGTATACCAGTCATCTTTTTAAATGCATGATTATGTCCCAATAAGGGAGAAAGGAGTTGAAGTTTGCACTGCTAGACTCACTTTGTATCCAGAATGCCTTGCAGGTTGAAGCAGTCTTGAGCCATTTTCAAGTAATAAAGTACCAATAAATGCAAAATAAAACAGTAATATAGTGAAATATCCATCTCTGCTTTATATACTGTTATATTGGTAGTAGTAGTGGATCATACTCAGCTCCTTTTTGACCCAAACTTCTGCAATGCCAATAGTTTAGAGATCACACGGTTGCATAATTACAAGGAAATAAAATTGAGAAATTGACAGTGTGTACTTATGTAACAAAATACAGAATGAAGCTTGTTAAAGGAGGGGGATCGTCAAACCTTAGTACAAACCTGTCTACCTGAGATGGATCGGGATCACTGCAGCTTTTCAACAGCTCGTTTTACCTACCACAGGGAAAATGAGCACTCACTTCAATTTCAAAGCTATAATTCGTACACAAAACAGATGTTACACGACGCTCAGGGTTTCTTTCAGCTTATATTGCCTCTTCAAATCAAGACGACGCCAAGAGTGATTTCTCAATCGTAAACAGAAATTTATTCACTTTCTCTCGCACATAATGATCGCATGCAGGAGAGCTTTGTTGGGACAACAGTAAGGTTTAATTCAGGCCACCTAATGAAAGCATGTTCCACTCTGTCACTGTATAATAACAATGTTTTATTTACACTCCCAATGGTTCCACTTCTACATTTGTTGAGCTAATAGCAGCGTCCTCGTGGTGCGATCGAGTAATTATGTTTTGCACACAGCGCTCGCCAATTGAGTAATGACACAGTGAGGAGAGAGCAGAGACAACATCGCATGCCTGTCGGTGTTTAGCTCCGCAGTGTTAAATCCTGGAAGCAGTATGTGTCTGTGAAGCGTAGCGGCGGGGAACACAGAGTGGATGCATGACGCCTGGGATGCACGCAGGTAACCAGGATCCCCTTGTCCCACACGGCCCAGGGATCCCTGCCTCCGGGGGTGGGAGCGGCCCGCTGTTAGACCTGTCCACCCATGCATGGATGACTGCACAGGGAGCAGTCCTGGATGTAAAAACAAGGGATTATGGAAAGCTCTCCATCATCCTGTCTAAACCTTAAACTTGCCTGTGCAACATTTTTTTTATCAGGAGAAAAAAAAAGTTTCATGTTGCCGGAGTTTAGAGACAGGTAGAAAAACAGATAACCTGTTAAAGAAAACAAGATAAGTTCAGCGGTGCACATGGAAGTGTTCAGGAGCTGGAGTAGAGTTTCAGTATCTGCTCGCGGCCCCAGAGACGTGTTTTAACAGTTGTGTTTGTGTTTTTGGTGGCATGCTGCCCCAGGGAAATATTTTCCCTTTTTATTGCTTCAAATAAATTCAACCTAATTTTCCCCAAACTACATGACAAACACACTTAAAGCTGTGCACATAGACGATTATTCATGCGGACCTAAATCCTTCTTTTCTGGGTAATAAAACCTCATAAGGCTTCTGTGAAATCTCAGAAATGATTAAAACTGATCCACTAATTGATCCAGAGCTCACGACTCACTGTGTTACCAGCTGATAGAAATAAACCCTGCTCACTTTTATTGCAATCATTAGAGGAGGGTTGACTGGTAAAAAGTTGTAGTTGCACTATTTTTAGGTTTTCACTCTTGCTAGTGTTTACAACAACTGCTCAAGACTTCTTAATGTAGTCTTTCTACACTTTTTATAACAGTTTGTTTCCAGTTTCTTATCACATTCGTCACCTTAAATACATTTATAGTCTCCTGAGGGGACGTTTGTTGTGATTTGCTGTTGGATAAGTATGAAACTGATTGATTGATTTGACCTCTTTGATCCAGCTTGTTATTCCCTGAGGAGCAAGATCCTTTGATCCAAACTATTTAGCAGCTGGAAGAAAGTCAAAGGAATACTTTCACTTATTTCAATAAATCTAAACATTTGCATTTTGAGAGTGATCAGTCCAAACTAGGAAAGAACTCCCCTTTTATCTCAATTTTAGTTTCCACAAACTGATTGTAGCAGTGGTGCGCACAGACATTTTGAAGGGCAGGGGCGAAAGAAGAGAAAGGTGCATACAGTGCACATTAAGGCTCCATAGAAAGCGCATTAGCACATATTTTGGTTCTCAAAGAGGGCACTGAAGCATGTGTTTTGGCTCCCAGGAAAGCAGTTTATCATATTTTAAACTGTCAAAGGGGCAGTTTAGTGTGGTTCGCCAACCAGGAGGGCACTTTAATGTGTGTTT
Source organism: Thalassoma bifasciatum (assembly GCA_008086565.1). NCBI lineage: Eukaryota > Metazoa > Chordata > Actinopteri > Labriformes > Labridae > Thalassoma > Thalassoma bifasciatum. The sequence goes on along the minus strand of RPOG01000974.1, from coordinate 157,330 downwards.
TGGCTTCTAAGAAGGCACATAAGTGCAATTTTGGCTCTAAGAGGGGACACTTTACCATGCCTTTTGGCTCCTGAAAAGGCACTTAAGCTTATTTTAGCATCCAAGTGGACAGTTTGACATGTTTTAACCAAGCGACAACATCCGGTCTGAAAAAAATGAGACAACACAGCTGCTGTTCCTCGAGTGACCACTTGAGGCTGGCTCCGGAAGTACCGGTTGTCACGTACAAATGAACGCAAAAAAGGCAGTTTTCAGAGCCGAAATTAGCGTATTTAAAGCCCGGTACAAACTCTGTCTCCTGTATGTAGCGCTAATTTCACTAACGGCACACACTGTGAGGGGAGTGAATTTTTTTCTAACTCGGCCGTTTGGTAGTTAAGATCGAGAGCTTGCCCAATCAGAGCCGCAGCTCAGATCACGTGACTGACTGGTGCACAATAGCTGTGAATTTGGGCACCCGTCACTTGTCCCAATTCCAATATGGCTGCGCCCGCCGTTTAGCGTCAAAATGGAGCTGCAGTAAGAGACGGGTGACGTCACGGAGACTACGTCCATGTTTTACTATGGTTTTAACCTGCCATCAAGGAACATAACTACGGTTCGCCAACCACTTTAGCCTAGTTTGGCTGCCAGATAGATACTTACCCACATGTTTTGGCTCCCAAGAAGACACTAAAGTGTGTGTTTTGCCACCTGAGAGGATACTTTGGCTTATTTTGGTGTTTAACGAGTTGTAACCTGCCAAAGTGGCACATTAGTATGGTTTACCAACCACTTTAGCCTATTTTGGCTCCCAAGAGAGCACTTTAACAAGTGATTTGGCTCCCAAGAGGACACTCAAGCATGTGTTTGGCTCTCCAGAGAGGGTTGTATCATATTTCAAGCAGCCAAAGGGGCAGCATCGTGTGGTTCCCCCAACCAGGAGGGCACTTTAAAAGAAACCCTGGCTACCAGAACGTCATTTTCCTAAATTGTCAGTGTTTTTACCAGCTACATAAGAACGATAATAAAATCTCTCAAAATATCTTAGTTTGTCTAAAATTTGAAAAAATATTTTCACCTGTAGGCCGCCATTGTTGATTACGCCGCAATAACGTCTGGGTAGTGACGTCATATGGTTGCACCGGGCTCGATCTCATACAGGATCATATAAGTCCTGGAGCGGACTTCAGTGGTTTCCTGAGGAAGTTTTGTGGGTTTGTGTTGGAAAATAGTCGGCACAGCATTTGGCTTTAGTCTCCGTTTATAATGACCCACACCTGTCAGCTCTTTCATCAGCATGGGCCGGCTAAATGCAGCAAATGCTTCTGGGGAGAAGTGGCCAGAACATAGCAGCGGGTCCATCGGAAGTTGTTTACGCCCACAAGCAATTTCCCACAACTTCCTTCTTTTCTTGTCTTTTGGGAAGCTGTGCAGACTAACATCAGTCTCCTTGTTTCCTTTGGACTGAAAAGTGCACCCAAAAGCAGCCACATGTGGCATTATTATGGTTTTTTTCCTCCTCAAACCTAGTGACTTACGGCAACGAGTATTGAGTAAACGGCGAAATCCAGATGCTCGGCACCAAGCAACCAATCTACGTCATCAACCCAGAATGCATTGTGGCAGTAAAACAATGGCTGCGCCCGAAGGATAGAGACTGTGTTTTAAACTGTATTTTTTTTAAAAGAAAAACCAATTAGTTTTGTCTTTTAACAACAAATTCTAGTTTGAGACAAACATTTAATCATATTCATGCCTATAAGTCCTTACAGTCGGGGTTCCTTTTAAGTTTTCTTTTCTAAATAGCTCATAAACATGATCCAAAATTCAACACAAACCATCAGGCATGTGCCTTTGCTTTTGTAGATATAAGTTTGTTTGCTGATGATACTGTGTTGTATTTCTCTGATGTACATTTCTGAATACCTGGCTTTTCTTGTGATGGAATATCTTTCACTCTGTTTTGTTGGTTCTCTTAGTTTCTAGGATATAAATACCCCAAACCCTGGTCACAAAGCATCCCATTCTTCAGATTTGAGTCTCTGGAGTGTGTCATGAATTAGAGCCTCATCAGTGCGGATAAACACTGTCTGGAGGACTTAAAGTTTCTCACCTTTTGACAGAATAGCTGACACGTTCTCTGTCGGTGCTCGCTGAAGGAGTGTGTGCTCACACCTGCTGACAGACGAGGCCACTTTGAGGCACTCANGTCACTGTATAATAACAATGTTTTATTTACACTCCCAATGGTTCCACTTCTACATTTGTTGAGCTAATAGCAGCGTCCTCGTGGTGCGATCGAGTAATTATGTTTTGCACACAGCGCTCGCCAATTGAGTAATGACACAGTGAGGAGAGAGCAGAGACAACATCGCATGCCTGTCGGTGTTTAGCTCCGCAGTGTTAAATCCTGGAAGCAGTATGTGTCTGTGAAGCGTAGCGGCGGGGAACACAGAGTGGATGCATGACGCCTGGGATGCACGCAGGTAACCAGGATCCCCTCGTCCCACACGGCCCAGGGATCCCTGCCTCCGGGGGTGGGAGCGGCCCGCTGTTAGACCTGTCCACCCATGCATGGATGACTGCACAGGGAGCAGCCCTGGATGTAAAAACAAGGGATTATGGAAAGCTCTCCATCATCCTGTCTAAACCTTAAACTTGCCTGTGCAACATTTTTTTTATCAGGAGAAAAAAAAAGTTTCATGTTGCCAGAGTTTAGAGACAGGTAGAAAAACAGATAACCTGTTAAAGAAAACAAGATAAGTTCAGCGGTGCACATGGAAGTGTTCAGGAGCCGGAGTAGAGTTTCAGTATCTGCTCGCGGCCCCAGAGACGTGTTTTAACAGTTGTGTTTGTGTTTTTGGTGGCATGCTGCCCCAGGGAAATATTTTCCCTTTTTATTGCTTCAAATAAATTCAACCTAATTTTCCCCAAACTACATGACAAACACACTTAAAGCTGTGCACATAGACGATTATTCATGCGGACCTAAATCCTTCTTTTCTGGGTAATAAAACCTCATAAGGCTTCTGTGAAATCTCTGAAATGATTAAAACTGATCCACTAATTGATCCAGAGCTCACGACTCACTGTGTTACCAGCTGATAGAAATAAACCCTGCTCACTTTTATTGCAATCATTAGAGGAGGGTTGACTGGTAAAAAGTTGTAGTTGCACTATTTTTAGGTTTTCACTCTTGCTAGTGTTTACAACAACTGCTCAAGACTTCTTAATGTAGTCTTTCTACACTTTTTAAAACAGTTTGTTTCCAGTTTCTTATCACATTCGTCACCTTAAATACATTTAAAGTCTCCTGAGGGGACGTTAGTTGTGATTTGCTGTTGGATAAGTATGAAACTGATTGATTGATTTGACCTCTTTGATCCAGCTTGTTATTCCCTGAGGAGCAAGATCCTTCGATCCAAACTATTTAGCAGCTGGAAGAAAGTCAAAGGAATACTTTCACTTATTTCAATAAATCTAAACATTTGCATTTTGAGAGTGAGCAGTCCAAACTAGGAAAGAACTCCCCTTTTATCTCAATTTTAGTTTCCACAAACTGATTGTAGCAGTGGCGCGCACAGACATTTTGAAGGGCAGGGGCGAAAGAAGAGAAAGGTGCATACAGTGCACATTAAGGCTCCATAGAAAGCGCATTAGCACATATTTTGGTTCTCAAAGAGGGCACTGAAGCATGTGTTTTGGCTCCCAGGAAAGCAGTTTATCATATTTTAAACTGTCAAAGTGGCAGTTTAGTGTGGTTCGCCAACCAGGAGAGCACTTTAATGTGTGTTTTGGCTTCTAAGAAGGCACTTAAGTGCAATTTTGGCTCTAAGAGGGGACACTTTACCATGCCTTTTGGCTCCTGAAAAGGCACTCAAGCTTATTTTGGCATCCAAGTGGACAGTTTGACATCTTTTAACCAAGCGGCAACATCCGGTCTGAAAAAAATGAGACAACACAGCTGCTGTTCCTCGAGTGACCACTTGAGGCTGGCTCCGGAAGTACCGGTAGTCACGTACAAATGAACGCAAAAAAGGCAGTTTTCAGAGCAGAAATTAGCGTATTTAAAGCCTGGTACAAACTCTGTCTCCTGTCTGTAGCGCTAATTTCACTAACGGCACACACTGTGAGGGGAGTGAATTTTTTTCTAACTCGGCCGTTTGGTAGTTATTAAGATCGAGAGCTTGCCCAATCAGAGCCACAGCTCAGATCACGTGACTGACCGGTGCCCAATAGCTGTGAATTTGGGCACCCGTCACTTGTCCCAATTCCAATATGGCCGCGCCCGCCGTTTAGCTTCAAAACGGAGCTGCAGTAACAGGCGGGTGACGTCACGGAGACTACGTCCGTGTTTTACTATGGTTTTAACCTGCCATCAAGGAACATAACTACGGTTCGCCAACCACTTTAGCCTAGTTTGGCTGCCAGGAAGATACTTACCCACATGTTTTGGCTCCCAAGAAGACACTAAAGTGTGTGTTTTGCCACCTGAGAGGACACTTTGGCTTATTTTGGTGTCCTGGTGGGCAGTTTAAAGAGTTTTAATCTGCCAAAGTGGCACATTAGTATGGTCTACCAACCACTTTAGCCTATTTTAGCTCCCAAGAGAGCACTTTAACAAATGATTTGGCTCCCAAGAGGACACTCAAGCATGTGTTTTGGCTCTCCAGAGGGGGTTGTATCATATTTCAAGCAGCCAAAGGGGCAGCATCGTGTGGTTCCCCCAACCAGGAGGGCACTTTAAAAGAAACCCTGGCTACCAGAACGTCATTTTCCTAAATTATCAGTGTTTTTACCAGCTACATAAGAACGATAATAAAATCTCTCAAAATATCTTAGTTTGTATAAAATTAAGTCTTAGACCTTAGTCTCCGTTTATAATGACCCACACCTGTCAGCTCTTTCATCAGCATGGGCCGGATAAATGCAGCAAATGCTTCTGGGGAGAAGTGGCCAGAACATAGCCGCGGGTCCATGGGAAGTTGTTTACGCCCACAAGCGATTTCCCACAACTTCCTTCTTTTCTTGTCTTTTGGGAAGCTGTGCAGACTAACATCAGTCTCCTTGTTTCCTTTGGACTGAAAAGTTCACCCAAAAGCAGCCACATGTGGCATTATTATGTTTTTTTCCCTCCTGAAACCTCGTGACTTACGGCGACTAGTAGTGAGTAAACGGCCAAATCCAGATGCTCGGCACCAAGCAACCAATCTACATCATCAACCCAGAATGCATTGTGGCAGTAAAACACTGGCTGCACCCGAAGGATAGAAACTATGTTTCAAACTGTATTTTTTCAAAGAAAAACTCGTTATGACTTTTAACAACAAATTCTAGTTTGAGACAAACATTTAAGCATATTCATGCCTATAAGTCCTTACAGTCGGGTTCCTTTTAAGTTTTCTTTTCTAAATAGCTCATCAACATGATCCAAAATTCAACACAAACCATCAGGCAGGTGCCTTTGCTTTTGTAGATATAAGTTTGTTTGCTGATGATACTGTGTTGTACTTCTCTGATGTACAATTCTGAATACCTGGCTTTTCTTGTGATGGAATATCTTTCACTCTGTTTTGTTGGTTCTCTTAGTTTCTAGGATATAAATACCCCAAACCCTGGTCACAAAGCATCCCATTCTTCAGATTTGAGTCTCTGGAGTGTGTCATGAATTAGAGCCTCATCAGTGCGGATAAACACTGTCTGGAGGACTTAAAGTTTCTCACCTTTTGACAGAATAGCTGACACGTTCTCTGTCGGTGCTCGCTGAAGGAGTGTGTGCTCACACCTGCTGACAGACGAGGCCACTTTGAGGCACTCACACATCAGAGATGATCAAAGCCCGAGCCCTGGTGTTCTTCATCAGCTCACAGACTGATACCTGGATCTGCTCCCTCACACTTTGTTCTGTGCTGATACGGAGCTATGTGAGAGAGTCTATAGTTTATTCTACACCATCGTCAAAAGCAGAGAGGGAGAGACTTTTTCTGTGTCGTCCTGTTATATGGTTTTCATGTCTGCATGTGTGGAGGCTTTGAAGTTCTGGGCCGAGACGCAGACTCACCTGTTTACAATGAATCTGTAAAGTTTTTTGGCAGGTTGCGTGAGCCATCCCGGCTGTCAGGTCTGTGGGGAGTGAAGCGAAACACAACACCAAAGTATCTTCAATAGAAAGTCTTTTAAGCTCTGTAAGCTGATTATTAATCTATTTATACGAGATCTGCTGTTATTTTTAAGCTGAGGAGTCAAGGTTGTAATTACTTTGGTCACAGTCTTTCTACCTTGAGCACAGAGAATCCTTCAGGGCAGAGTTTTAGTGGTTTAATTACGCTGGCGTGTGTTAAAGAGAATAACAAGTTCAGAGTGTGGCTGATTTCCTGGCAGTGATCTGCTGTCGTTTTTATTATGACGTAAGAAAGAGCCAAGATGTGCAATTATAAGTCATGTGTGGTCGAACTTGTGCTGTTTTCTGTCTCAGGGAATGAAAGCTGATGATGGTTGACACTTTTATAAATACAAGAACAAATGTTAAGGTTTGGATTTCTTTGGACCAATCATCCACTTGCTCCCAGAATCAGATGGTGTCTTTTATAGACGTTATCATGACGAGTCTAAGGGTGTTGATGTGATTAATGACAGTTTTACTCTCTATCACAAATCAGAATTCTATGAAAAAGTCAATTTAACCTCTTTAACCATTTCTGCCTTTCAGACCCATGAAATTTCATTTTTTTTAAATTTCATTTTTTTGGCCACATTTAGGGACATTTCCCACGTCATCTCTTGGTGATATTACAACTTTACGCCCGTTTCAGTGTGAAAAAAGTGTAGTTATGAACAATAACACTTGTAACTAAAAACCAGTAGCTATCTAATAACACTTAAAACACAACTTCCTGTACAAAAACAGAGTTAAGTTTTTATACTTACTCTGTCTTCCTGATCCTAAATAACAAGAAGAAATAAAAAATGCTCAATGACAAAAGCTCAGGTCTTAAGAGGTATAGGTATAAGAGATATATTTGTAGAATATTATGTAAAATAAATCAAGCTTTTTTTTGTATGATGATTTTGACTTATAGGTCATTAAATCAGAAATCAGGTCTCAAATGATCTGGATTTTACCGAGAATCAATCAAAAAATGATTTTTCAACACAAAAATCTCTCTCTCTTTAAAAAACCAATCTTGATTTTGATGCCCAATTCTCAGTTTTAGCATTGATTATGAAGACAGAAGACCAGATCATCCACTTTATATACCATATATTTCCTTGTAGGTTGTAATACTTCCATACTTCTATAAATCTTGTGCTTACGTTTCAATTTTATGACACTCATACCTATTTTATTGATCTTTCCTCATTGTAACACTCTCCTAAATGGAAATAGCTGTAATTAAAAAGCAAATTCTCCTTGGGGATCAATAAAGTATTCTGATTCTGACTTTATATTCGAGTTATGACGCGCGTACATGTAAACTTCAAAAAGTGTGGTATCACTTTTCCCCTGCCCTCAACTATATGCCAAATCTGTGCAACTAGAAACTTAATTTAAATATTTAGATTCACTTGAAATGCTCTGTTTGAGTAGTCCTATAAATAAAGAAAAAACAACTGATAATAGCGAGGTTTGAAACTGAATATATGTGCTTTGAAGTTGTAAAAATTTAAATTCTAGCCAAACACACTTTCTGTGAGCAACTTATCAACTGTCGATTCACAGAACTTGTATTCACGTCGGCAAAACCTCTACGGTCGTACTGAGGTCAGTTAAGGAATATAAGTATCAACTGGAAAGGAGTTTTTGCAGGTGTTAACTGAACTTGAATATTCAAATTAGGGCTGCGCGGTAGAAACGGTATACACAGTATGACGGTAGAAACGGTATAAATTTGGCCCACGGTAGAGATTTGTGCTCTACTGTCATACCGTGACATCACAACATCATCGTATTTGCCTCTGTGTGTCGAAAAAAACGGTGCTACTTCCGGGATTTGGATGTGGTTCGGGTTCAAAACGTCAGATGTGGAGCAGAAAAATGTCGTCTGTAAGATGTGTGGTAACTCTTGCACAATTTTGGAATACAGAACCTTTTCACTGTTTTTGCTATTTGCCTTAAAGAAAACCTCTCTTACTTGAAGTACTGTTTACAATATCCACTTTATTTTTGTATTATTGAAGAATTTTGTACTCCTGAGGCTCTATCCTTATTTCTGTTGTTGTTCTGCATGATAAATGCTTTTACATTAAGATTACATTATATGCTTACATGCTTTTTTGTTGTTTTAAAAAAAAAATCAACTTAGCTTTGATAAGAGACTACAAAACCCATTCAGAAACACTTTCATTATAAATTTTGCACCAAAACACATTTATACTGTGATATATACCGTTACCGTGAAAGGATTCAATTTATACGGTGACATGAATCATACTGGGTCATACCGCCCAGCCTTAATTCACATTCTTTATTTTAGGAATAAAGAGAGTTGAATGTTCAAATGGGTTAAAATACAATTTCAAAGCATTCAGTTTGAAAATTTTTAAATGGCACATATCTCAGCCCTGTCAGAGCCCAATTATGTAACAATGACAACAACCTGAAATGCAATTAAAAAAATACCATATAACCCAAAATGTACTGGTCAATAATGTAAAAAAAGGACTAGACCCCTTCCCTTTATCAGTCAAAATACTTTTTTTATAACACATAAACGGTCAATTTCTTAAAAACATGTTAGCTTGAACTCTCAATACTTTTTTTAAGCATTAATTAATATATTCTTAGTGCTGTATTCACTCCCCCGTCCTCAACTTGCCAAACAAATGAGTTAATTCCAGTTTTACGCACTCTGCCAAATGCTTAAGTATTCCTGTAAAGCTCACAGGACTGACATGTTGATGGGTTATGAAAAATTGACACGGTGAAGGAAAAAGCAGTTTATCCCACAACCTCCCAGTTTTATGGAAACAGTATTTAACACAGTAAAGTACTCTTGTCTTGACCAAATCAGCCTCTCTTTTATCTCTCTCCAAGCCTCAAAATCACAACAAAAACACAGAGTGATCCAACACGCAGCCAGCCCAGCGCCTGTTAAGTTGTTTATTTTGTCTGCTGTCAGACAGGAGAGACTCGCGGAGAGAGAGAGAGAGAGAGAGAGAGAGAGAGGGAGAGAGGGAGGCTGCTGAAATCCCAAATATAAAGACGGTTTTTATTCCACTGTAACGCAAAGACAAACAAGGAGTTACTTTGTTGCGGTGGAACAAGAGGCGAGTCTTTGACGGCGAAGAAAGGGGCATGTTGGTTTAGCAGATAAGTGATCCATGTCCTGCTGCCAAACCTAAACAAATTCCATTTCAAGCAGCTCACCTCTGTGGCTCGTCTTTATCTCCTCTTCTATCTCAACTGGAGGCACTTGACATTTTGGAGCGGGGTTGGATTCAAACTTTGTGTGATTGGACTTCACTCAGGCTCACATTTTGTTGAAATGAAAACAGTTGTAGCATAAAAATATTGCCTACAGAGGTCATCAGGGAGTGTGTTTCTTATCTCCACAGCCTCCTATACGGTAATTTATTATAAATATGTTCGCTTAGATAAGAAGATGGAGCATACACATGATAAGGAAACAGACTAACAATCTTAAATCATACACCCACTCCTGTCTACACGTTACATTTACATTTTTTTACCTTGTTTATTAGATTTTCCATCAAAACATCACTGGAGCGAGGAGATTTAATGAAGGAAAACACCCGTATGTCTTTTGGAGAGGGAGGACGTGTCGACCTTTCTGACATGTTGTTATAAAATACAGTAATTGAGGTCTGCAATCCGCAGAATCTGCATCACACCGCTATGAGCAGACTCATTTTTCACCACGGTGCTCATGGAACTTTTAATGTGCTGAAAAAAAAAAAAAATAAGACATCGCTCAACGCCGTTTGTTTACATTCATCTGAGTCTATTGAGCAAATCAGACCTGACGTGGCACCTGAGTGAATTACAAGGGAATGAAGAAGTGAGCATGAGGTGAAGCTTTTAAAGGGGGAGCGATGACTTCACGAGGAATGTGAGCCCACTGATCGGGACAGAGCGAGAGAGAGAGAGAGAGGTTTTCCTTGTGTGACCCTCTTTGGTGTCTGGCACCATTTAAGTGAATCTTAAGACAATATTTTCCAGTGATGGTATAAAGGCAGAAGTTCCCTGAATTTAACTTTTGCAGCAAAACTTCAGATTAAGCAAAGCAGCAAATTGTTTTCATTCATTCAATCAAAGGAATGTTACCCTGTTTTATTTATTCTATCATGACATTATACTCTGCCTTTAAAGGGACAGTGAGGACTTTCTAAGTAATCTTGAAAAAGTCTGCTATTTAGATACACGCCTGATCATAATACTCAAATTAAAATGAGATTATCAGCGCTAAAATAAGTTATTTCTGAATGCTAATTCCTAGTTTTCCAATCAGTAAACCAATGTCAACATCAGGCTGGCTGACAAAGTTTAGCAATGCGAAGCAATATTTGTGTTTTTTCTCTGCTGAAAAAAATTTCTGTGATTTATTCAGTAAAAAAAAAGTGGAAAAAGGAGCTGGAATGTCTGCAAGAAAGGGGACAAAAGAGCAGAAGAAAGCTAAATGAAAGAGTGATAGAGCATGAGCTAGAGGCTAAAACATGAGCCAGAGGCTAAAACACAAGCTAAAGGCTAAAACACGGACTTAGCTGTTTGTGATAGCGTTCATTCCAACCCACATGTAGCAGTAGTCCGTTCAAACCGGAGAGTCTGTCAATAAAAATGACTAGAAACACTAAGTTTGCTCTTCTTGGTGAGGTTGGAGTTGGTAGATGAGAACTGGTAGGACAGAACCAGGATTCACCAACGTTACAAGGTACTGATATGTGTCAGGGCACTGAGCTGTGAGTAGCGCTAAATGTAGCTGGCTAATAAACTAAGCTACGAACTTACAAAGTTTGCTTGTTGTCACGTTTCAAACACCAGTGCTTCTTAGCGGTTGATAAACGCATTACTTTGTCATGTTGCATCAAGTAAAAGTTGTCTTGAACAAAAACAAGTAGTGTTATTAAGTAGATCTGACCTACTTTCACTTTCACTTTCATAAAAATACATCACAAGACTTTGGGCGGATCTCCTGGTTAAAGGGAGTCACTGCATACGAAAAATATCAGCCTACATAACTGTGTTACCATTTTTTATGCTTCGCTCATCATTTCCCAAACCAGATGTTTCGTATTAGCTTCAAGATTCATGAGGAAATCTCTTCTGTTTCTACCTGACTGCAGGTTTCTGACAACCAGAGAGTGGATCCACTGGGATCATGGATGGACTTTGTCAAAAGACCTGTTGGCAACTTCCCTGGAAAGTGTCGCAAGCGCAAACGACCCCTGGTAAATCCAACAGATACATCATGTGCCTTAAAGTTTTTCAAAATAAAAGTCTTGTGAAAATTTGAGTAAATTTTATGATTTGAAGTGTGAAGCGTGACAGTCTGTTATACATTTGTCTCTCTCTAGCCGGGCCCACCTGGTCCCCCTGGTCCTCCTGGCCCCCAGGGACCTCCAGGCTCCCCTGGGGCTGAAGTGACCCAAGAAGTTCTTCTGCAGGAGTTTAAAGACATGATTAAAGGTAGAGACTAGATCGATTCCAAGAAAACTCCTTCAGCAGGTTTTGTTTTCAAACATGACTGTTGCATGCACGTTTTTGTTACTTCATCCTATTACGCATGTTTGAAATTCTGCACAGTAATAGTTTGGTTTTGTTTCCATCAGAGGCGACTGAGAGGAGAGCAGCAGCCCTGGACAGACCGGCCAGCCCCAGCCAGCTGCCGACAGCCCTCCTCACCCTGGAGGGGATGACATCCTACCGGCGAATCGAGGAGGCGTTCCACTGCAAGCTCAAGGGACCCGTAGTGGTCGACAAGAAGACGCTGGTGGAGCTGCAGAACTTTCAGACAGTATGTTTGTTTAAAACTGTGTAAATGTTTATGAACTGGTTCAGCTTTGGTGCCTGTGCATGCTTGAAGAAGAAGAAAAGTTTGGCTTATCCTCCTCTGCGTGGTTACATGCTTTGTTTCTGACCCATTTGCTTCTCTGTCTTAACTGTGTTTGAAAGAGGGAGTGTTTGGTAATCGTCGCTTGGTTTGCATGAGGGGGTATTATAAGAGGATCATCCCTTCTCTGGTAACTGGCACTGGCAAAGCCTGCGCTGCCACTCGGAGACTCGGGCTGGCTCCCTGGTCAAAAATACCTACTTTTTCAATTCTACACATTAGTCTCTGGGCGGCATACAAAAGGCACTCTGTCTGTGAGCTGGAATAAAGTGTGGAGAGGACAGAAATAGACACTGTTTAGAGCAGCATGCTGTAGTGGAAGAACTATGCCTTGTTGGGATGGCAGGGGGCTAGAAAAGGGGGGTGGGGGGGTGGTAGGGCTTTGCTAAATTATTTAACATGCAAACACAGCAACAATGTCAGATATTTCACACGTTTTGTAAAGTCAGATTATGGGCTTTTTAGACCATAAAAATGGATGGGATACAACACTATACAATGCAATGAGAGCATGTGATCAATCACAGTATGATTTGTTATGATCTGATGTGATTCAATTCAATACACTATGATACCATATAATGTAATTTGATACGATGTGACACGACACATTAAGATACAGGATGATATGATCCAACACAAAAGGATTCAATACAATAAGCTACAATCCCATTAAATACCACCCAATACAACCAAGACTAGAGCCAGCAAACAAAGAAAACAGATTTTCTCATTTAGATGCCGTTATGACATTAAACTACTACATTAAATACTTTGCAACAGTTTTATACCAGATCCTGTGTTTAAGGGTCGGGAAAAGGAGCCTACAACTTTAAGAATTACACATTAAACAAATGTTTCTGTGCTTTCAGCCTCCAGCTAAAGGAGCCTTCCTCAGAGGATCAGGAATGGACCAGTCCACTGGAAGATTTACGGCTCCAATTACTGGAATCTATCAGTTCTCTGCTAACGTCCACATCGGTAACTCAAACTCGCTGTCTCATAGAAAAACTAAGTTGTATTAACTTGAGCTTGGAAGTTTTGACTCAGTAAAATGTTTTCAGTCATTACTCTTAATCAAACAATTGTAATTGTCTGCTAAGCGCTAAGCTATTACTTACCCAGCAACTTAGGTTTAAAATTATGAGCTTCTTAAAAATTCTAAAATTCTCTCTCAGAATTCAGAAAATCAGAAAAAAAGCATCCAAATTTTTTCTTTTTGACACGTTCCTCATTTTATCTGTCTTAGCTAGCCTGCTAATGAAGCTAGCTTTAGCTCCTCTAATATGTTGAAGACAGTTTTTGTCCATTTTAACCTCTAAGCTTACACATTATTCTTGTAACAAATCACAAACTGAGCATGTTAAGTGTGTAACCGACATAAAAGTCTTGAACTAGAACTGTTTTCAGTGTTATAACGGTAACAAAGAGCTGAGGAGGAACACCGACACACTTTTGACACTAATATCAAGCTAGCTCAAGATGCTAACCTTAAATTTGAGGTGACCATATTCTAAAAACCCCAAATTGGGACCACTTACCGATACTGCAAAAATACCGGAAGGTGCTCAGAAATTCTATGGTAGCTTCTTAACCAATACATTTGATTAAAACATTCCTTTTTGATGGAAATGAAAATTATCTTAAATGTTAAACTAGATAATATATAGAAGCCAATTTCTGCTAGTTCAAAATATAAAAATGAAAAAATGACTTAGAAGAGAATTTTTCCCTCCCATTAAGTCAAAATTTTGATATGAAAAGTGATATTAAGGGGTTAAAAGTCAAAATTTTGACTTTTTACCTCACATTTTTTACATCATTTTTTTTTCGTTATTTCTAACAACTTTGACTTAATGATCCCAAACTTCTGACATTTTTTCTCCAATTTTTGTCTTACCTCAAAAATTGGACTACTGTCTTATAATTCTGATTTTTTATCTCAAAATTTTGACTTTGTATGAGCCCCAAAAATTCTCAACAGTCAATTTTCAGTTTTAATTTTTTCTAACTGGTAGAAATGAGGAAGACATGGACATTTTGGGGAATTTTATTAAGTCTCCTGGACATAATTTTGTGACCAAAAAGGGGGACATGTCTGGGCAAAAGAGGACTAATGGTCACCCTATTTAAATACAAGGTCTAGATGCTAAACTGGCTTCTACACAGTCTGCACTACACAGCTGATGTGCTTAGTTAATTTATCTTTTTGAAGTTATTTCTTGGGCTTTTTATGCCTTTAATTGGATAGAGGACGACAGTGGATAGATTAGGAAAGGGGGAGAGAGTGGGAAGTGACACTCCATGATTTAGAGCAGCATTAGCCAGTTAGCAGTTCGTTACCTGCACATAAACTGCTTATTATGTTGGAACAGGCGATAAAAAAGTTTACATATCCCTCAATTGCTTTTCTTTCTTGTTTTCTGGTTTTGGAGAGACTTAAAAGAGACACTACCAAAGTCTCCATGAACAGAGGATCTTTATTACTCCAGCTCCATGTAAACAGAGCGTGACAGGTCTGCTGTGTGTAGTTACAGTTTCTCCGATTGAACCGGACAATAATAGTCCACGGTTTTTTAACGAGCAGCCACTTCAAGGAGATTTACTTCTGATACTTTATATGCTTTTTTCTGAACCTGGGATGAACCTGTATTTTTATAAGATTGTTTTTGAAACTCTACAGACCACAACGAGGTGAAGAGGAGCAAGAGTCAACTTAAGGCCAGGGATAACGTCCGGGTGCTGATCTGCATTGAATCGCTCTGCCACAGATACACGTAGGTATTATGCACCGTTAGGTGTTTGTGTGCCAAGTGGTGTCTGGATTTTGACTTTCAAACCCTTACCATGACAAAACCAGAACAAATGAGAACACATTGAGGGTGAAATATGCTGGAAATGCTTAACCTTAATCCGAGTCGAATTACTCTCACTCTCTATAACTTATTATAAGAGTATATCTTTGTGGTTTGCATTTGTTCCGGCTATCACACGCTCTGATCATATCATAGTTAAAGCATAAATCTGATCTGGAGTTATTCCTCCCGAATATAACCACACTTCACATTCTTGAAATTCTTTTTATAAACATATTGTTGACTTTGGTTGTGCAGCACTTCTGTTTCATTGGTGTTAAATGCTGCTTCAACTTTGGGCAGAATTTACAGGCTGTTAAAGGTGTTGTCTGTTACACTTTGTGTGGAAGCAGTGAGGCATTTCCTGAATAAAAGCAGAGCAGGTCTTTAAAGGAAATGTCGTCTCCCTGAGAGCCCTGTCCTCTAACTGATCTTTATAGACTCACCTTTGACCTCTGCGGACTGTCAGCAGTGAAATCTCCTTGTTTGGGATGTGGGAGACAGATAATGAAGTATCAGTATTCATCTACATGGCAGAAAACCCTAAAAAATCCAGTTGGGAACTCTTTTTTGAATATTTTAGAAATTACTATTTACATAAAGTCAGTGAAAACTTGATATAAATTGCTCCCTAAAGTCTCCTCTCAGACTTCTCAGAGTCTTTCTAACATGGTACTATAAAGGGATCGTATAAATAATATTATCATGATGGGTTTTCTAACCCAAATGAGTCCTTGGCTTTTTCTTTTCGGAGCCAAAGCCCCAGCCAGTCTCACTCTCCCACACATGAAAATGCAGAGAATGTGCAATCGGCTCATTGTGATGGCAGTTGGAGTGAAGACAAACATGATTGATTCGCCATAAAAAATGTAGCATTTTCCACTTAACAGGAGCCAGCGCTCACACTGTGCGGTTACAGCCTGCAGCCATGCTAAAACCATCTCTGTGCGCCGAGCAGAGCAGCGGCTGTTTTAAGACAGCTTGACGTTTGGGAAAATATGCTAACTGGCCGTTCACACAGAGAGTGACAAAGGTATGAAATCACCGAACCTGGCTGGCGTTTGTGTGCACAGTCATGGTTAGAGAGCTACTGAATAACTTGTTAACACAGTTATGTTGTCATTGGCCTGTGTTTGGTAATAGACGCCACAGGGGAGGAGGGATTTTTTGGGGTCTTGTGCAAAAACACAACTTAATAACTGCTTTTACTGAAACTGAATATCATTAGAAGGAGAAAATGTTCTCTTCAAGCCTCATAAAGCAACTTCTAACTCTTTCAGAGCTGTGTAGAAGCATAAATCATCACCAACCTTTATTTAAAGGCCCTGTGAGGACTTTATAACAGATCTTGAAAGAGTCTCAGCATTATATATCTGCCTGTTCATAGTCCATGATTTAAAAAGAGGTTTTCTGCACCACACTTGGTTCTGTCTTGATGCTGTTTCTCAGGATCTGTGGCCGGGTTGGATTTTTGCACGAGGACATGAACTTATTTATGACACGTGGACCAAAAGTCCCTTTGGTGAAACTACAACCCCAGTCCCAATGTAGTTGGGTCAAGTGTAAAACGTGAATAAAAACAGAATGCAATGATTTTCCAATCCTGTTCAACCTATATTCAATCGAATACACTACAAACACAAGATATTATTGTTTCAATCTGATAAACTTTGGGGGTTTTTTTAGCGAATATTTACTCAATTTGAATTTGTAGCCTGCAACACGTTCCTACAAAGCTGGTACAGGGGCAACAAAAGAGTTGAGGAAACCACCTGTTTGGATCATTCCACAGGTGAACAGGTTAGCTGGAAACATGTGAGTGTCAAAACTGGGTACAAATGGAGCTTCCCCAAAAGGTTTGAGAGATGATCCACGCATCACGGACACGCCAAAAATAGCGCTACGTAACTAGAAGTAAATATATTACCTCAATATTACAAACAATTACTGAAGTTATTGTGATAACACTAAATTCTAAGTCGTCTCAACTACAAATGTATTTGTAGTGAAAATGAAGAACTCAATAACTTCAGTAACTCTCAACATTTTTCAGCTGTAACACATGAAATACGGAACAGTACACTCACTTTTCATTCATTTATTAATATTTAATTCTCTCGCAGCTGCTCTATTCCCATGTTCTGCTGTGTGACTGATACACGCTTCATAAGCAAGTCTCTTCATAGGTGCCTTTTTGGGGTCTGTATATGGGTCAATGACAAAAAGAGGGTCTAAAAACGTATTTTTAAAAAGTTCTTTGAAAATGGATAAAAAACTGAAACATATTTCTGTGTAAAGAATTATGTTTTCTAAGAGATTTCAGTAGATGACCAACATTTCAAAGTTTTTAGGTTCATTATTTTTTAGTATTTTTAATTTGAGCACCCAAAAATGTCAGGTGGTGCAACCAAATATATGAAAATATATTTATATGCTCCTGTTATTTTTTCTGTGTGAAATTATTGGCAAGTATCTCTCAAGTGTCTGTAGTGACTCATACATTTTCATTTTGTGTGTTTCATTTGTTTTATTTGTGAATAAGATAAATAATTTGATGTTAAAATAACATTTCACATTATTACATTGGTTGTACCACCTGACATGGAAATTGTTCCAGTCACCAATGAAGTGAAAAAACCTTTTTTATCAGTATTTCAGAGAAATCTACAAACTTTTCCACTTGGTCACAAATGTCANAAGAATTATGTTTTCTAAGAGATTTCAGTAGATGACCAACATTTCAAAGTTTTTAGGTTCATTATTTTTTAGTATTTTTAATTTGAGCACCCAAAAATGTCAGGTGGTGCAACCAAATATATGAAAATATATTTATATGCTCCTGTTATTTTTTCTGTGTGAAATTATTGGCAAGTATCTCTCAAGTGTCTGTAGTGACTCATACATTTTCATTTTGTGTGTTTCATTTGTTTTATTTGTGAATAAGATAAATAATTTGATGTTAAAATAACATTTCACATTATTACATTGGTTGTACCACCTGACATGGAAATTGCTCCAGTCACCAATGAAGTGAAAAAACCTTTTTTATCAGTATTTCAGAGAAATCTACAAACTTTTCCACTTGGTCACAAATGTCATTTGGGCTCCTCTGGCTGATACAGTTTCCTGTTTCCTGTTTTATTCTCTTCACTTTAAAATAAAAGTCTAATGTTACGGTCGCACCACCCTGACATTTGACAAGGTGAAAATTACGGGACAAAAGTTTTTTAAATTTCTCAACAGCTTTAAAATTCTCTTTATTTGCAAAGAATGTTTTATTTAAAAAGGTTCAAGCATAAAATAATGCCACTGTATTTTTAATTTCCATTCACAATAACTGACATTCAATTTTTAGAGTTTAATTACTGTGGATACTTGTCAGGACGGTTGCACCACCTGACATTTTGGAAGTTTGAGGTACCAAAACACAAAAAAACATGTTATATTTTAATAGTTTAAAGATGTGTTCACATAACACAGGTTTCATAGAATAAAGAAATACATGTGATGAAATACTCAATTCATGATGGAAGGAAATATTACACTCGGACACAAAAAAAGGGACATCACGTCATTGACCCATACACAAATCATAATGCTACGGTACCTGTATGTCGAAGCACAGAATTGATACATAAGGCACACTGTCCATTTTTTTTTAGAGGCATAAAGGATCTTAAGTGCACCTTATAGTGCGAAAAATATGGTACATGGTTCTTATTTTATGGATACCTAAATATCTGAAATTTTATGTCGTAATATTAGAATGCTGGGTCTTACTGAGTGAAGCCCTTTCAAATGCAAAATTTTCCCATTTTAAACACAATTTAACCCATAAATGTCCCTCTTTTGTGCTCACAGCTCATTGGAGATGATTGTCGGGTTAGAAAGCAACAGCAAGATCTTCACAGTCAGCGTCCAAGGCCTGTTGGAGCTTCAGGTACGAATCACACAAACAGACACACAAACATGAAAGTGTGTATTAGTGTCAGATTTCTGCATCACTGCTGTGTCTCTCCCTCCCCAGGCCGGGCAGTACACCTCCATATTCGTGGATAACGCTGCTGGCGCTTCCATCACAATACAGAACGGTTCGGATTTCATGGGCATGCTGCTCGGCGTATAGCCTCACACACGACGATGATGATGATGATGACGAGTGACATCATCAGAGCGCCACCTCGCTGCCTTTTTCTCACTTTTCAAAGGACTTGATTTCGAGCGCCATCACAGATCCAAACCACAGGGAGGTTTGACTTTGACTTGAGGACAGTGTGAAGAACTCGAGGACTGTTTTTCACAGCGGGCTGCCACTTCCCTGAGGAACTTTAACGACTGTTGCTACACGGTTAAAACAAAGCAGTGAACGCGTCTGTCTCAGTATACTTTCATGGCTGTGGAGGACACTCGGGGTAAACCAAATATCAGTGATGTAAAAGTGATTTTTTGTCAATATGATCTTTTCTGTATCATAAACTGTAGTTATATTTTTATCATGGATTTAATATCATCTTTATATGTGTTGTATGGTACATAGACAGCAAGTACACTGGACAATGAGGACATGCTCAGAGTACAGGAAGTGGTGTCAAACATATGTAAGCTAAACCTGCAGTTTCCTCTTATGAAACAAGAATCTTTCAACTGCTCTCAAAAGGATTGTGAAGAAATTTCCACGATCCTAAAGGAATTCTAGCTTATCAAGTCAATGCATTTCAATACAGCGCCACCAATGGGTTGACAACTGTGATTTTAGTTGAATAATTGAAAGGAGGCAATGAAATATGTCACCCACATTCACAATGCCTTCAGAGCTTTTTAAAGGTACTGTAAGGAGTTTTCATGTTGTGTTGATTCTAGTGACCCCTTTGGCTGAAATTGGTATTGACTTTTTTTTTTGTAAACATGCCGTTCTTGCCGAAGCATGCATTTATTGTTGGAGCAAATTAATTGATACAGATCTTTTCTCTGGTTTGTTAATGACTACTTTTTACAGGATGCAGAGTAATGAGGTTACGTATTCATCTGTAGCTGCATAAAAGTATTAAATGTAACATAACGACAACAAAACGTCATTTTGTCGTACTAGATGAACTGATTTTGCATTTTCCGTCAGTCATTTCCCACAAACAGATGGCTGCAGTCATTGTGACGAGAAGGATGCATAGGTGCAATGACACACGAGGAAGAGAGAGTATCCTCCATGCAGGTGTCAACATTTTTGGACTGTCAGAAATAAAAACGGTAGAGATATATCATGTATTCAGCAATGCAAATTTCGAGCTAAGGGCTGACAGTCACAAAAAGAAGCTACGTCATGTTTACTTTGGAAAAACTCCTTTCAATGCTGCTTTTTCTTGCATTTGGATCATTCCAGCACACCAGCAAAGTTAGTGCCGTCGTCTCCTATAGTACTTTTTCTGGTGTGCTGTCTCAAGGTTTGAACGCTGTGTCACAGGATGGGCAAGAATATACAGTTTATACGCACTTGGAACACAGTGAATGACTCAAAACAACTTATTTATGTGATCAAAGCAAAACTAAAAATATGAATTAACTTCTGTATAGTCATGTTATTGTCATGGCATGTTCTGAAACAAACTTAACTTTAACAGTTAGATAAGAGCTATTGACTGTGTCTCTTTTTTATATTTCCTCTACCAGGAACCTCCAACTCCATGGCTTAAAACATCGTTTTTCGTTAACAGTCTCTCTGCTCTCTCAAACTCTTTGGAGACAGACGATAGCGCACGAAATCCTCATTTCAATGGGGTAGTCTGCACCACTTTTGTTCCTGTTACTTTTTGCACACATTGTAGATCACCTGCAACACGCTCACTATTAGCCTGTGCAATTTCTTAGCTTGCACACTCAATTTAGTGCTCCTTATTTGGAATACTTAGTCGATCAGATCCCCTAGTCCAAAAAAAATGACTTGTAGGAAAAAAATTCCTGCTTGCTAATTTTTCCCTGCTAGCAAACGTTACCAGCAGAGCCCTTTAACTTTCTTTGGTGTAAATCTGATCTGATTACAGGCGTTAAAATTAAGCAGTAGCAAATCATGTCATCAACATAAGAGTGAGACTATTTCAGAATCGTTAAAAAAACTCCTTATAGTTGCTTTAATTAAAAGCTAACGTATATGATAACATAAAGAAGATACAATTTAGCACAATGAATTGTACAGCCTCAGTAAACTCTGAATATTAAAAAAATCACATTACAATGGAAGAAATGGTGGTATTAACGCTGTGTGGTCAACACAACGTCCAGTGGTGTAGTAAAAAACAAAACAAAACTTGGAAATCCAACTCATTTGGTAGTTTACTGGCACTATATCTACAATCTTCGTTTTTGTTTTTCAGTGTTTTTCTATGTTTTATGTAGATGTTTGTAATTTATCATACCTGAAACTCCAGTTACGCTGGAAAGCATTGATATTTTGATATGGTATTTATGTTTGAGGAAATATATGATTCACTTTCATCTTTCAAACTCTAGGTTTCAAGAATAAATTTGTGTCTATTTGCATTTTTTTAAAAAACATATTATGCTCTATATTGAAATTAAACTTTTTATGAAATGCTGACACACTAATGGTCCTGATGCTCGATTATTCAAAGGGTCTTATCATAAAGAATTTCGGATTTAGCTTCCCTTAGCATCACCTGAAGTTCGTGGACACTTAACATTTCTCTGCGGCATCATTTGGATTGTAAAATACCTCAAATACCTTTGCAAACACTGGCAGTCTGCCAAGTGAGTTCATGTCTGCAGTTATCTACCTGTAAAATATCAAGGAAATGTCTTGAAAGGAGACACTGTGTATGTNATTAGAAGGAGAAAATGTTCTCTTCAAGCCTCATAAAGCAACTTCTAACTCTTTCAGAGCTGTGTAGAAGCATAAATCATCACCAACCTTTATTTAAAGGCCCTGTGAGGACTTTATAACAGATCTTGAAAGAGTCTCAGCATTATATATCTGCCTGTTCATAGTCCATGATTTAAAAAGAGGTTTTCTGCACCACACTTGGTTCTGTCTTGATGCTGTTTCTCAGGATCTGTGGCCGGGTTGGATTTTTGCACGAGGACATGAACTTATTTATGACACGTGGACCAAAAGTCACTTTGGTGAAACTACAACCCCAGTCCCAATGTAGTTGGGTCAAGTGTAAAACGTGAATAAAAACAGAATGCAATGATTTTCCAATCCTGTTCAACCTATATTCAATCGAATACACTACAAACACAAGATATTATTGTTTCAATCCGATAAACTTTGGGGTTTTTTTTAGCGAATATTTACTCAATTTGAATTTGTAGCCTGCAACACGTTCCTACAAAGCTGGTACAGGGGCAACAAAAGAACGTGGGAAAGTTGAGGAAACCACCTGTTTGGATCATTCCACAGGTGAACAGGTTAGCTGGAAACATGTGAGCATCAAAACTGGGTACAAATGGAGCAACCCCAAAAAGTTTGAGAGATGATCCACGCATCACGGACACGCCAATAATAGCGCTACGTAACTAGAAGTAAATATATTACCTCAATATTACAAACAATTACTGAAGTTATTGTGATAACACTAAATTATAAGTCGTCTCAACTACATATGTATTTGTAGTGAAAATGAAGAACTCAATAACTTCAGTAACTCTCAACATTTTTCAGCTGTAACACATGAAATACGGAACAATACACTCACTTTTCATTCATTTATTATTATTTAATTCTCTCGCAGCTGCTCTATTCCAATGTTCTGCTGTGTGACTGATATACGCTTCATAAGCAAGTCTCTTCATAGGTGCCTTTTTGGGGTCTGTATATGGGTCAATGACAAAAAGAGGGTCTAAAAACATATTTCTGAGTAAAGAATTATGTTTTCTAAGAGATTTCAGTAGATTACCCACATTTCAAAGTTTTTAGGTTCATAACTTTTTAGTATTTTTAATTTGAGCACCCAAAAATGTCAGGTGGCGCAACCAAATATATGAAAATATATTTATATGTTCCTGTTATTTTTTCTGTGTGAAATTATTGGCAAGTATCTCTCAAGTGTCTGTAGTGACTCATACATTTTCACTTTGTGTGTTTAATTTCTTTTATTTGTGAATAAGATAAATAATTTGATGTTATTTATTGTAAAGTGTAATAATGTAACCAACATGGTGGACTGTACCTTTAACAAGGTCAGTGGTTACTTCACTTTTTTGGAAAAAATAGTCATAAAGTCTCTTTAGATGTTTGAAAAGGTGAACCAGTGTTTACAGTAAACCGCTCCTCTGGCTGATGCAGTTTCCTGTTTCCTGTTTTATTCTCTTGACTTGAAAATAAAAGTCTAATGTTACAGTTGCACCACCCTGACATTTGGCAAGGTGAAAATTACGAGACAAAAGTTTTTTAAATTTCTTAACAGCTTTAAAATTCTCTTTATTTGCAAAGAATGTTTTATTTAATAAGGTTCAAGCATAAAATAATGCCACTGTATTTTTTATTTCAATTAACAATAACTGACATTCAATTTTTAGAGTTTAATTACTGTGGATACTTGTCAGGACGGTTGCACCACCTGACATTTTGGAAGTTTGAGGAACCAAAACACAAAAAAACATGTAATATTTTAATAGTTTGAAGATGTGTTCAAATAACACAGGTTTCATAGAATAAAGAAATACATGTGATGAAATACTCAATTCATGATGGAAGGAAATATTGCTCTCAGACACAAAAAAAGGGACGTCACGTCATTGACCCATACACAAATCATAATGTTACGGTACCTGTATGTCGAAGCACAGAATTGATACATAAGGCACACTGTCCTTTTTTTTTTTAGAAACAAAGGATCTTAAGTGCACCTTATAGTGCGAAAAATATGGTACATGGTTCTTATTTTATGGATACCTAAATATCTGAAATTTTATGTCACAATATTAGAATGCTGGGTCTTACTGAGTGAAGCCCTTTCAAATGCAAAATTTTCCCATTTTAAACACAATTTAACCCATAAATGTCCCTCTTTTGTGCTCACAGCTCATTGGAGATGATTGTCGGGTTAGAAAGCAACAGCAAGATCTTCACAGTCAGCGTCCAAGGCCTGTTGGAGCTTCAGGTACGAATCACACAAACAGACACACAAACATGAAAGTGTGTATTTGTGTCAGATTTCTGCATCACTGCTGTGTCTCTCCCTCCCCAGGCCGGGCAGTACACCTCCATATTCGTGGATAACGCTGCTGGCGCTTCCATCACAATACAGAACGGTTCGGATTTCATGGGCATGCTGCTCGGCGTATAGCCTCACACACGATGATGATGATGATGAGTGACATCATCAGAGCGCCACCTCGCTGCCTTTTTCTCACTTTTCAAAGGACTTGATTTCGAGCGCCATCACAGATCCAAACCACAGGGAGGTTTGACTTTGACTTGAGGACAGTGTGAAGAACTCGAGGACTGTTTTTCACAGCGGGCTGCCACTTCCCTGAGGAACTTTAACGACTGTTGCTACACGGTTAAAACAAAGCAGTGAACGCGTCTGTCTCAGTATACTTTCATGGCTGTGGAGGACACTCGGGGTAAACCAAATATCAGTGATGTAAAAGTGATTTTTTTGTCAATATGATCTTTTCTGTATCATAAACTGTAGTTATATTTTTATCATGGATTTAATATCTTTATATGTGTTGTATGGTACATAGACAGCAAGTACACTGGACAATGAGGACATGCTCAGAGTACAGTTCAATACAGCGCCACCAATGGGTTGACATTTGTGATTTTCTTTGAATAATTGAAGGGAGGCAATGAAATATGTCACCGACATTCACAATGCCTTCAGAGCTTTTTAAAGGTACTGTAAGGAGTTTTCATGTTGTGTTGATTCTAGTGACCCCTTTGGCTGAAATTGGTATTGACTTTTTTTTTTGTAAACATGCCGTTCTTGCCGAAGCATGCATTTATTGTTGGAGCAAATTAATTGATACAGATCTTTCCTCTGGTTTGTTAATGACTACTTTTTACAGGATGCAGAGTAATGAGGTTACGTATTCATCTGTAGCTGCATAAAAGTATTAAATGTAACATAACGACAACAAAACGTCATTTTGTCGTACTAGATGAACTGATTTTGCATTTTCCGTCAGTCATTTCCCACAAACAGATGGCTGCAGTCATTGTGACGAGAAGGATGCATAGGTGCAATGACACACAAGGAAGAGAGAGGATCCTCCATGCAGGTGTCAACATATTTGGACTGTCAGAAATAAAAACGGTAGAGATATATCATGTATTCAGCAATGCAAATTTCGAGCTAAGGGCTGACAGTCACAAAAAGAAGCTACGTCATGTTTACTTTGGAAAAACTCCTTTCTATGCTGCTTTTTCTTGCATTTGGATCATTCCAGCACACCAGCAAAGTTAGTGCCGTCGTCTCCTAAAGTACTTTTTCTGGTGTGCTGTCTCAAGGTTTGAACGCTGTGTCACAGGATGGGCAAGAATATACAGTTTATACGCACTTGGGACACAGTGAATGACTCAAAACAGCTTATTTATGTGATCAAAGCAAAACTAAAAATATGAATTAACTTCAGTGTAGTCATGTTATTGTCATGGCATGTTCTGAAACAAACTTAACTTTAACAGTCAGATAAGAGGTATTTACTGTGTCTCTTTTTTGTATTTCCTCTACCAGGAACCTCCAACTCCATGGCTTAAAACATCGTTTTTCGTTAACAGTCTCTCTGCTCTCTCAAACTCTTTGGAGACAGACGATAGCACACGAAATCCTCATTTAAATGGGGTAGTCTGCACCACTTTTGTTCCTGTTACTTTTTGCACACATTATAGATCACCTGCAACACGCTCACTATTAGCCTGTGCAATTTCTTAGCTTGCACACTCAATTTAGTGCTCCTTATTTGGAATACTTAGTCGTTCAGACCCCTTAGTCCAAAAAAAATGACTTGTAGGAAAAAAATTCCTGCTTGCTAATTTTTCCCTGCTAGCAAACGTTACCAGCAGAGCCCTTTAACTTTCTTTGGTGTAAATCTGATCTGATTACAGACGTTAAAATTAAGCAGTAGCGAATCATGTCATCAACATAAGAGTGAGACTATTTCAGAATCGTTAAAAAAACTCCTTATAGTTGCTTTAATTAAAAGCTAACGTATATGATAACATAAAGAAGATACAATTTAGCACAATGAATTGTACAGCCTCAGTAAACTCTGAATATTAAAAAAATCACATTACAATGGAAGAAATGGTGGCATTAACGCTGTGTGGTCAACACAACGTCCAGTGGTGTAGTAAAAAACAAAACAAAACTTGGAAATCCAACTCATTTTGTAGTTTACTGGCACTATATCTACAATCTTCGTTTTTGTTTTTCAGTGTTTTTCTATTTTTTATGTAGATGTTTGTAATTTATCATACCTGAAACTCCAGTTACGCTGGAAAGCATTGATATTTTGATATGGTATTTATGTTTGAGGAAATATATGATTCACTTTCATCTTTCAAACTCTAGGTTTCATGAATAAATTTGTGTCTATTTGCATTTTTTTTTTTTTGTATAATACGAGATATAACTTTAATTTGAAAAATACTTTACGACTGTGTGATTACCAGGACTACGAGCTAATAAGTTTCCCAGAATAGTATTTCTTAAAGCCTAAATCGAAGGGAATCGTAGTGGACTTCAAGCACCTGTGAATTGTAAAGAGACGCCGTAGTAAACCTAACATTTTATGGAGTTTATGGAAACCAAACACTGGCAGTCTGCCAAGTGAGTTCATGTCTGCAGTTATCTACCTGTAAAATATCAAGGAAATGTCTTGAAAGGAGACACTGTGTATGTATTTCCAGTTTAATTTAAAATGAAAAGCTGTTGTCCATCATGCAGACTACAGGTCAGTAAGTGAGGCTCTTTGGGGATTATTAGAAAATGTCTGAATATCTCTTCATTGTCTCCTGGGTGGTCTCTCAAATTGGTAATAAAAACGTCCCGAGCATTATTGCACCAATGCTCATCCAGCCAGTAAAAGGAGCTTGTTAGCATCATTGCATGAATGCTTTATAATAGAAGCTTCTCATGGAGGCATTGCTGGGATGCCAGGTGTCACATACTGTACCCAGTGACCAACCACAAGAACGTCGCACCCACGTGCTATTTCAGCCACCCACCGTAGCACACATTTCAGACAGGAATGGGCTGCTCGCAGGAAAGCACGCCCTGAATTTTGAAAACAAACATTACCTTATTTTATTTTGAAACGAGCTGCCCAGCATTTATAGGCTCCAGCTAATGTGTGTTCTTATTTCCCCACAGCTTGATTTTCACATAAACCACCAGAGAGAAGTGTTTTGACAATGACAAATGAAAACAAATATGTAGAAAAAAGCTCAGACGGAGCGGTGTGCATTAGGTGAGCTGATCACTAAAACACGTTTCTTTCAGCTTCAGGGTGTCAGACGACGTACGTTTACATAACATTTGTCTCCAAAAGCAGGACAAAATGTTACACTTGTGAGTTTATATTGTCTTGTGTGTGTTTTTTTTCTTGAAATGTGTTTAATGACAGCTATGCGAGCGTGCCGTAACGCATTCGCTGCCCTGCAGTGGAACATGCAGCCTGCCAAAGCGGTTGCGAAACCACCCTGAGCCTCGACTCTGACAGGAATTTCCCATCGCCCCATTATCAGCATCAGACAAGCTGAGTGATTGCAATTACATCTGCCCAAATGCTAAGAGCAACTGCTCCTTCTCTTTTCCTTCGGAGAAGTGAGGTATCATGAATGGCCCCTTTGTGAATCCCTGTCTGCGCTGTAAACCGACATATTTCAGCTGTGTAGCTCTAATGAGGCCTTAATTATGAGACTTAGTGTCTGACTCATTGGGTGACGGCTAAACAAATTCTCCTGGGTACAGACATCCTTTACAGAAAAGGAGACTGGGACTTAATGTGACCATTAATGCCGCCTCGTCAAAGTCGACAGTTGGAGCCATCGCATGAAGAAGACTCAAATTTGGTTCCTCTGCCATTTATCTTCTGTTGCTGAGCTAATGGTAAAGAAATGGACGCATCTACCCTTCAAAACAACTCTGCCTTTATGCTTAAAGCAAAGGAAACACTGAGTGAATAAGTTTTCTGTCATAAAGCAGCATTTCCAGTTTCTACATTTCTTTCAGAAAACACAGGACAGAAAAGCTGGAAGCTAACTGTTGCTAACTTGTTTTGTGATTCAGTTTATAATTTCTTTCTTTTAAAGTTTTTTTTTTTGCCTTTTTGTGCCTTTATTTGATAAGAGAGAGGACATTGGATAGGAGCATAGACTGTATAATGAGTGGACGTTCAGCTCTAACTGAAGCTTCCAGCAGATGCCCCGCCCCCTGGTGTCTGGCTGCAGTATAGGTCATAAGCCCCGCCTCCCCATGTATTCCAGATATGAACCGGGAAAACTTAAAAAAATTACGATACCTCATAAAAACGTTTCTCTCATCCTTACGCTAAGGTAGCATGACGATGTCATCTGGCTGCATGGTGTTCGGTGTTTTTTTTTCTGAGAAGTTAGTTTCTCATTAGTTATTGGACGTTAAAAACCGCAATATAAGTTTCCTTTTACGATAGTTGACAGCTGCCGTTCGTGAGTAGTTTTTATCGGGGATATAAGAAACTTCGGGAAAGAGAGCCAAAAGGAGACTAAACCTTCTGAAGAAGAAGAAATAAATATTTTTATTTCTCTTTTTTACTTGGCTCCACCGGAAATTCTCTACTGCGCAGACTCTGGCTGCACAATGGCGGCTAGAGAAACGGGTTTTTTGGCTTCAAAAACATAGAACGGTGACAGGCGGAAGCACGCTGTCCATTCTATATACAGTCATTGGATAGGAGTAGGAAAGGGGGAGAGAGTGGGGAGTAACATGCAAGAAACAGAGGGGCCATCTGCCATCTGCACCCCCAGTTTGCAATTTCAGAAATTCAATTTCACTGCCTCGATCCCTTCTTTGAAATAAAAACCCAAAACATTTATGAATTATGTAATGAAAGAAAGTCCCGATTAGACACTCTTTAGCGGAAACAGGAGTTGTGAGATGCTAACTGGTGCTAACTAAGCTGCTACAAGCTTGTTCAATATCCTGATTTGATTTCAGAACAAGATTCCTCTACTATTTCCCTGTAAATGTGGATATATGGTACCTCAAAGAAGTTATGTTGATACAAACAGGTGAGGACACAGAACAGGGCAATTTTACCTAAAAAAATGGCTTCTGAGGCCATGATTTGATAATTTTAGTTAAATAGCCTGTATAAATCCTTGAGGGTGTGGGGAAGAAAAACAAGTTGGACGAGCATGAAATGTGTTAAAAGTAGGATTTGATGTTGGTCTAAGGGTTCATTATTTTATCAGTTTGGGATTGACATACAAGTAAAGCAACTTTAAACATCAAAATAGTTTTAAAGTGACGTCATTTTGTGTTTTGAAATACACACTCCTGCGGTTTAGAAGATATTAGAATGACGAGTTTTCCAATCAAAGTCAGAGTCAACTCCACTCACATTACTAACGATTGCCTATATTTTCTATGGAGGAAGCTCAAAGCCCGACATAGCAGAGACTACATCTATATTTTTAATAGTCTATGGTTTCAAAAAACAGTTTTATGTATTTACAAATTCATTCATCATATCACCACTTTCTGTGTCTTGAACAAAGAAAAGTATGGTTAAATAGAAGATCTGCTCTTCAAAACAAAAGCACACATTGGTAGGAGCACAATAGTGAGGATAGTGCTCATGGGAAATTGAGTTTTTAACCCATAAAAACATTAACGTTTTCAGCTACTCCTCAATGCCTTTCAAGGATCAAATTCCCCCAAAAAGGAAGTCATAGCAACATTTTTCTGATTTTGGTGCCCCCTATGGGCAATTAAATGTGTAAATAGAGACTGTTTCTTCAGCAGGTTAATTGCATACACGGTATAAAACATGGACGTAGTCTCCGTGCCGTCACCGTCTGTTACTGCAGCTCCGTTTTGAGGCTAAACGGCGGGCGCAGCCATATTGGAAATGGGACGAGTGCCCAAACTCACAGCCATTGGGCGCCCGTCAGTCATGTGATCTGAGCTGTGGCTCTGATTGGGCAAGCTCTCAATCCCAATATCTTCCAAACGGCCGAGTTTGAAAAAAATTCACCCCGCTCACAGTGTGTGCCGTTAGCGAAATTAGCAATCCAGACAGGAGACAGAGTTTGTACCAGGCTTTGAATACGCTAATTTCAGCTCTGAAAACGGCATTTTTCCTGTCCACTTGTACAGGACTTCCGGTGCTTCTGGAGCCAGCCTCAAGCAGTCACTCGAGGAACAGCAGCTTTTTAGCATTTCCGTGTTGTCTCATTTTTTCAGTCTGGAGGTTGCCGCTTGGTTATTTGCTTTGTGTTACATCTTCTGAGTGACAGGTGTCAAAATTACTCAATTGCTTCATTTAGAATGTTTATTGAAATAATATAATTTTTCAAAGGGATTTTATGAATTTAGCTGTTTATTTTGCCCCCGTATTTAGTTAATTTAGGTCAAAATGAAAAAAAATTGCAGTGAGATGATACTAGAGTTGTTGTGTTGAAAGTGATACCAAGCACAGTCATTTGCAATAATAGGTTATATGAAGGCAGCAGTATTAGTTTCAGCTAAAACCTCCCATCAGGAGCTTTAATAAAAGTGCTGAAGCTGAATTCAAACACACAATCAAGCACCATAACGAATATTGTGACCATAGTTGGAGCCCAAATACTAGGAGGAGGTGACATTTTGGCGGGAAGCCAGCCTAAGCCCTGGACCCCGTGCATTCTGTCTTTCTTCTCTGTTTGTCAGCACTTCCAAACATGGCTACCTGCAGAGAGGAACAGACAGTCAGACTCTCTCTTAGGGATGCCAGGCTCCTGTATATTATGTTTTTAGCATGCCTCGGATTTTTTCTCAGCAGCCCGAGTTACTCCAAACAGAGCCGAGCAGTCCAAGTCCCGCTGATACCGAGGCTGCCCCAAACAAACCTGTTGCCGTGATACCAACCCCGCTGTCGTCCAAGAAGGGAGGAAGATGAAAGAGAAACACGATGCAGGGGGGCTTACACGCTGATCTTCACATATTAGTTATCCTGGTCCACTTTCCAATAAGTCACTTTCATTAAAAGATGAAGAATGTGCTTCTTTATGGTGAGTGAATCATTAACTTATGTTTTATTGATCCTTTAAGCTGTAAATAAGAAAAATTCCCTGTTCAGGATTTTTTCAGTCTAATTATAGATCACATCACTGCAAATAAAAGATGTTCTTCATTGCGACAAAGCTTCAGAAAATTATCACCAGACTCTCATATTCCCCAGAGCTGTACTGAGCTTTATTGTGCTGTTAGATCATTGTTTTGGTTTTCTGGCCCACAACTTCATTGTTTTGGTTCTCATTCAACCCTGTCATATTGTTGTTTATGGCTCCTGCAGGCAGCTGGTTTCAGTAGAAACCTCTACAAACAACACTCGCACACTGTAACTGCACAGCCGTGTCAGGCGGACGGACACTGTTAGTTAGCATTTAGCTGCTGATCATGGTTCAGGGTGGGGGTGGTGATCAAAAAGGAGCAAAAAAACAGGGAATATAGGACATTTAATACATCAGTGGCCCAGAAGCCACACTCCAAATGAAGGATAATGCTTATCCATACATGTTGTCAATTTTGGTTCCTAACTTCAAGGCTTGAATGGCAAAATTGATGTTTCACAACTTGTTTCGGCCTCTAAATTCAAAAGGCCATTATTTTTGAGTAATATTTGGGCCTTTTTGCTTAAATGAAAGGTCAGCTGAAGAGAGACAGAATTTTTGGGGGGTAGAGAGTGGTGGAAGTTACACAACAAAGGGTCATGGCCAGGAGTCAAACCAGCAACCACTACAACAAGACCTGATGTCCCTCTTTAACCTCTTTGTTTAGAAATTTTAGGGTTGAGTAAACATTTACATACAACAGGGTTTCATGGGACAGAGAAAATGCTCTTCTAAGTATTTTAAGTATTCCTGTGAATGTATTTAAGGTTAATTGGTTTAAAGTACCTTAAATACAGGACTATAAATGTTTTTTTTGTGAATTAATGTAATTCCCAATGGGCATAGGGAAATAATGAGGGGCTGTATGCTTTAAAAGAGGGGCATTTTCAGAGTCGAGGGGCAGTTATGCTAAGCTACTCTGATGATAACATATCACTGTGTTTTTGATGATTAACATTTGTTTTGTCTTGTAGATTACTTAGTTAAATTGTGCCCTCCATATTAAGCAGGAGGTATATTAGGAATATACAGTAAAGTATCATCCAGCTGTAGATAGATGTGATGTGACAGTCATTAAATGAGGTAATGGGAGGGGGGATGTTGTGCCCTTAGTTTTTTCTTGGCCTAGTCTCAGATTGTTTCTTTCTCTTTAGTACGGTATCTAATTTTAATGTATAAACACACCAAAGCCTAAGTGTTAGAATGACAAGTGCAGAAGAGCTGAGCTGTTTCTTTCTCTTCAAAGCCTTTAGTCAATTGCCTCCTGGCTCATGTGTCTCATTACATGCAGGCATTACAACAGCACCAATCTTTTCATCTGGCTGGCTAAAAAAAAAAAGAAGCAAATAAACACAACACACCACATGTTAAACTATTTCTTTTGTCACACTGACAAACATCCAGACACAAACAACTTAATGAGTCATGAGAGGAGTCAGACAAAACAGGTTCCAAATGAGTACAATGGGTCTCGGGGTCTGCATGCGCAATTGTCCCTAATTATGACAATGATTCAAGTGAGCTCCACATTCCAGTGCCTCTTATGGTTTTGCTGCTATGTATCTTGGAGCCTGTGGAGCCATTAACACGATACCAATCTCACCAATGGCTCCAGTTTGGGCCTCCCATGGGCTCCTGAATGCAACCTGTCCAGCTCGAGAGGATCCAAACATCCACCTCCCCTTCACTCACACACTTTTCTCCACTGAGGAGGTGGGCATCAGGACAAACAATCAACGCCAATGACAGATCCATGTCAGACGCAGCCTAATTATGGGAACACTGCTCTGAGAGATATTGAGACATTAAAACCCTCTGACTCCGCGCTGACTCTCTCTCCTGCTGCTCGGACTTGTGTTTCTATTCTTGTCCTCATGTAACTTTTCAAGTGATTGCTGCAAAGATTGCCGTGTGAACCTGCAAAGGTACACAGACACTACAAAGACATGAGACCCAACATCTTTAGAGGCCGTGCATGACTGAGGGAAGCTCTTGACAGCTGCAATTTGAGAACTAAATTGCTGAAAATACTTACATAGCTGCTGTCTGATTCTGAAACCACCCTCGCCCAGACGCCGTAAATGTTTACTCAGAGGATGATATGACACATTCAGTTCACAAAGACCACAGAAAAGTGGTCTTGGCACCTAAATTGGACAGGTCTGTCAGATTAATGACCTGCAGGCAAGTTACAAAGACGTGAGTCGTGTTTGTGTTTCTTGTCTTCTGCTAGGCAATAAATTAAAAGTTACGTCAATCTAGAAATCATGTTCCCCCGCAGGCAAAACAAAACCCTGCAACAAATAAATGTCAATTATCAATTGTCAATCAATAATTATTATCTGTTTCAATTTGAAGCCCAGTGACACATCAGTGAGTGATGAAATATAACATGATTCATAGGCTATTGCTCGCTGTAGGCTATCAAAGTTGTTTTCCCTCATGGCAGTGAAATACCATCCTTAACCAAAGTACAGTGACTAAACAGATTATTAATGAGAACAGAATGTGCAGTTAAATATCTGTGTTAGACTAAAAAAAAAATACTGGTTTGAAAAAAAAAAAAACTTTCAAGGACAGTAACAAACTACAATAACTTGTCCAAAGCTGAATGAGGCTGGTTAGATCAGTTACCCTTGGCTAACTAAAGTGGAGCTAAATTGACCCATTTCCTTTTGAGTGCGCTTCAAAAGAAGCACCTGCTTTTTGTGCCAATATTGACTAAGTTGCATCACAGTGGTGCATCAAAGGCTGTACTATATCAAAGGATCCTCCAATTGGGTCTGACTTTTCCTGGGCTGAGGAGAGAGTACCAAGGGCATCCATGGTGACCCACTCTTCATACAGCATCCTCTGTGGAACATCCTTGTAAAGCGATCATGCAGAGCATCCTTGTAGAACATCCTAGGTAGAACATCCTCGTAGAACATCTTTGGTAAAGCATTCTTGTAAAACATCCTTTAAGAGCATTCTTCCTGGGGTGTCTTTGTAGAGCATCCTTGTAGAGCATTTTTGTAGAACTTTCTTGGTAGAGCATCTTTGGTAGAGCAATCTTGTAGAGCATCTTGTAAAACATCCTTCTAGAGCATCCTTCCTGAAGGGTCCTTATAGAACATTCTTGGCAGTATATCCTTCCTAGAGCGTCCTTGTAGAGCACCTTTCAATTAACTTACCAACCAACCCACCAACCAATCAAACCATCCATCTAATTCAATAACCAACTAATCAATAAACTAACCAGCCAAACAACCAAGTAACTAACCAACCAACCAATTATCCAAGAAGTGACCAATCAACAAACCATCCATCCATCCATCCAACCAAACAACCAACCAGCCAACAAATCAATCAACCAAACAAAAGGCAAACCAGCCAATCAACAATCTCTCCATCCAACAACCAATTAACCAAACAACAATCTAAACAACTAACCAATCAGTCAGCCAACCAGCTTTTTTAACCAACCAGCCATCCAATCAGAGAACTGTCCATCCAACCATTTAATTAGCCAACCAACCTACAGACAAGCAACCAGTCAACTAACGAGGCAGCAAATCAATAAACTGTCTGGTCAACCAACCGAGCATCCAGAAAACAGCACACCATCCATCCATCCATACACCAAGCATCCAACCAGTCAACCAACCAGCCAGAAAGTCACGAAGGGCCAGCTTGTGTGGGCTGAAAGTACAAATCATTTCTCCTTTGTTTCTATTTGTAAAGTGTTTTGCTTCCTACTGATACCACTGTCTAAGGTTGTTTACATAGAGAAGAAATCAGTGTGTGCTTGAACTAATCTTTTCACCTGTGTCTACACTCCCAGCTCCTCTAACATCCATATACAGCAGAATGTTCCCAGGCTGCTTTATGCAACAGCAGCGCTAAGATCAGCTGTTATGAAAAACATGTCAGACATCAGTGTCGTGCACCCACCTTTGTATGACAGATGATTAGGCCTTAAATAGCTCTGTTGTCCCTAATTAGGGAAAATATCCCTCATTATCTTTCCCTGCAGCGATAGCAGAGGACAGAGAGGGGGGAGCAGGTGAGTGACTCAGGCGTGGGGGCTCCTGGGAGGAGAAGCAGCAGAAACAGTCTGGCTGAGGCTCGGTAGCTCATGTCTGAGGTTGATGGTGTGGATAAGATAAAAACCTGCCAGTGATAAGAGTCAGTGATTGATTATGGAAGGATGAAGGTGCAGTGAGTGATGAGACAGGCAGGACGGGATCAGAATCGTAGTGGAATAACGTGAGTTCAGACTGTCGCTGTTCAAACAAATAAAAATATCGAAACTACGGTGGCACCGAAGTGCAAAATAAGACAAGAAAATCACAAACTAAAGAGAAAATGAAAAAGTGGGTACTTGTTCTGACAGGGATCACTGCTAATTGGAAAAAAACATTTTAGATTTTGATGTAATTAAAAGAGGATTTCTTTTTATGTGATAACATTTTGTCTTTCTTGTTTTTGTCTCTTTTTTTCGTTGTTTTGATTTTAACTTATCTCTTTTGTATTTGTTTTAGCATTTTCTGTTTGATTTTCTACATTTTCTTTGCTACTTTAACATTTTTCCTTTTTCTGTTTTGTTTCTCATTTTCTGTTCCGTTTTTACGAATTTTTTGTGCTCTTGCTTTTTAGGTTTCTGACTTCCTTCTTCTCTTTTTGGATTTTTACACTTTCTCTTTTTTTAAAAATTTTCTTTTCTTTATTTTTCTTGCAAATTTACTTGCGGTTTTGCTTTTGCTTTTTTGTTTTGAGTTTTTCTCATTTTCTTTTCTGTTTTTGCGTAATTTTTTTGTTGTATTTTCTCTTTGTTTTATTTTTTCTCTTTTGACATTTTGCATTATTTCTTTCGTTTTAATTTTTCCTTTTATTGTTTTGCTTTCTCTCTTTTAATTTTTTTTTCTTCCTTTTTTATGTATTCTTTGATATTTTGTTTTACACTTTAGGGCCGCCGTACAAACATACTTTATTGCACACAACAACCACTTTATTGTTTGTCTGCAAAACTACATAAATCCCAGGTTTAAGTTTTTTATTGTTCTGTAGAAACATGCTGGTGCAGGATGTCACCTTAATAGAAGCAGACTCTCTCCTTATGTCAATATATAAGTGTCATTCTAAGAATTCTTTAATACTTAAAGTTGTCATGTTCAATTTCTGCCGAGTCATGTTCTGCAAAAAGTCATGAAATACTGCACACTGCACCTTTAACATGCCATCAATGCAAATTTATGTTATTATATCTGAAAATGGTGGTTGCATGATAAGAGTTATGACTGTGTATACAGGAAAATATCATGATTGATTGCCTTTTTTCATTCCCTCTGCACATCTTTGCACGAGCACCACCCACTCTCTGGAATAATGTAAAGACTTGTCAGGGCATTTTTTGAGCCCATGATGCATCTCATGAGGCTTATCTTTGCTTAGCATTAGGACGCTGCGGTGGAGAGGTATGTTTAAGTTTGGGATCTCTTGAGCAAGCATTAAACTCCATCTGTGTAAGCAAATAAGGAACTAGTTTAAACATATTTGTGCAGCAAAGTATGTCATCTGTTACTCTCTTCATTTGAGCCAGGATTCATTCTCTGTGTTGTTTGTTAATGAGCTGAAAGCTTTAAATGGCTACATCCACTATAGAGGTGTTGTATATTTTGACCCTTTTGACCGGTGTGTCCTCAACCTGCGAAGACGGTCTGTGTGGTTTTTCATTCCCTCAAATTAAACTCGTCAAACGATTGTGTATATCCGGGGGCATACTGATCCCGAAGGCTCATAAACGCGATCCATTTGTTCACGTGTGATCTCATATATCACACATGTCACTCCTGGGCAGCTTTAATCTCCTGGAAGCTTTTAGTAGAAATCCAGCAGACAGTGTTATTTGAAATGCCCTGTGATTATTTCTTATCACGAGTCTGCACGATTGTGGGGAGGTCTCTAAAAGATGTGCAAACACAGAATAACCCAAAAGTCAAAAGAAGGAAATAAGATATGAAAATGAAAAATCATTTCAGCTGTTGCTCATCCTCATTTCTTGTAAAACTGCTGTATTACCACATTTAATATACAGGGATATAAAAGATGAGACGATCAGTATGAAAGAATAAACACAGAACACAAGTGTACTTTCACACAGTGCGCAATTTCTAAATTATAATCTTTGTAATCCTGTTAAAATCTCTGGGATGTTTGTTTCACGAGGTAATACACACGGAAAGAGTGTGTGCTTTAGTTTCTCAGTGGTGTGATTACAGCCCACAGATGCCTTCGAATGAGAAAAAGCATCTTTAGATGTCTTGGCAGCTCGATGAAACCGTAAAAAAAATAAAGACGTGTAATATTTGTAGACGTAACTCTTCTGCCTTGAGACAGGTTTACAGTCTCGTGCTGGCAGGATGGATTCCTGAAATAAACTTTCCAGACTCAGGGAGTGAAAACAACTCCCTTTCTTTTGTGAGGGAGACGAGGCTTCGGCCCGATATTCATCAGTGGGGATAACCTTTGACCCCAGAATCATATGACGCTGAGTGCTGGAGATCCCGCCGCAGCCAGACAGTCTGACTGAGACGCCATCTCTCTCTCTCCTCCCGACACTTTTTCTCCCCCTTTCTTTCTCTCTGTCTCACACTTTTTTCCCTCATTCTTCACCTTTATTGCCATTTAAGGGACTGTATGAAAATTATGAGGGTGAGGATCAGCGCTGGAACGTGTTTCTTCCTAAAAGGCCTCTGTGAAGACTTAATAAGGGATCTTGAAATAGTTTCACTTATGTACATTAATCCATGACTTGAAATCAGATTATCAGCTTCAAAATATGTTTTTTTTTAAATGCTATTTCTCTGTCTCTGTGGTCAGGTTCAATTTTCCCGGGGAAAAAAGAATCCATTTATGGCACGTGGAGCAAAAGTTCCTTCCTCTTTCCAGCAGTTTAGCTGTGGAACCACAAGATCTGTCCTTTCCCTCAACACTAACATTAAAAAAGGCAAGATTGGACTGAAGAAAGTTCATTTGTGGCTTGAAAAAAATTTATGTTTCTTTTTTTTCCCCCCTTTTTTCTCTGTCTCATAATTTTATTCCTGAGGTTGGAGTTGGTCGATGAGCACTGGTAGGACATAACCAGGATTTACTAATGTTACACATCCCCCTAATTCTTGGAAGGATTTGGTCAGAAGGCCAGTTTGTCAGGAGGCTTGATAGTCAGAAAGCTCACTAGTAAAAAGGCCCTTTAGTCGAAAGGACTGTTAGTTACAAAGCCTGTTAGTCAAAAGTTCCGTTAGTCATAAAGCCCTTGGATCAAAAGGCCGGCTCGTCAAAAGGCTCTTTAAACAGAGGGCCCTTTAGTCAGAGAAACTGAAGGCCTATTAGTCTGAAGGCCCAAGAATCAAAAGGCTCTTAAGTCAAAAGTCTCTTTAGTCAGAGGGCCTGTAAGTCAGAAAGCCCATCAGTCAAAGGTGGTTTAGTCGGACAGCCCTTTGGTCAGAAGGCCTACTAGTCAAAAGGACTGTAAGTCCAAAAGCTAATCAGTCAAAGCCCTGTTAGTCAAAGGCAAGTTAGTCAAAGGGTTGGTTAGTCAAAGGGTGTGATGGACAGTGAACCCATCAGTCAAAAGGCTCTTTATTTAGAGAATCAGAGGGCCCATTAGTCTGCAGGCCCCAGAGTCAAAAGTCTCTTTAGTCAGAGGGCCTGTAAGTCAGAGGGTCCATTAGTCCAAAGGTAATTTACTCAAAGAGCCCTTTAGTCAGAAGGCTGTTAGTCAGAAAGTCCATCAGTCAAAAGTCTCTTTAGTCAGAGAATCAGACGGTCCATTTGTCTGAAGGACCAAAACTCAAAAGGCTCTATAGTCAGAGGGCCTGTAAGTCAGAAAGCCTGTTAGTCAAAAAGCGGTTTTCTTGGAGGGGCCTTTAATCGGAAGGCTGTTAGTCAGAAAGCCCTCTAGTAAAAAGGCCCTTTGGTCAGAAGGCCGGTTACTCAAAAGGTTTGACGGACAGTTAACCCATCAGTCAAAAGTCTCTTTAGTCAGAGATCAGAAGGCCCATTGATCCGAAGGCCCCAGAATCAAAAAGGCTCTTTAGTCAAAAGTCTAGAGGGCCTGTTCGTCAGAAAGTCAATAAGTCAAAAGTCTCTTTAGTCAGAGGGCCTGTAAGCCAGAAAGCCCATAAGTCAAAAGGCAGTTTAGTCAGAGGGCCTCTTAGTCAGAAAGTCCATCAGTCAGAAGTCTCTTTAGTTAGAGTCATAAGGCCCATATGTCAAAAGGCCTGTTACTCAAAAAGCCTGTCAGTCACAATACCTGTTAAACAGAGGGGCCATATTTTAGAAAGCCTGTTAGTCAGAAAGCTCATTGGTCCAAAGGCCCTTTAATCAGAGGGCCCTTTGGTCAGAGAATAAGACTGGCCTTTCAGTCAAATGGCTTGGTTAGTCAGAAAAATGTTTTGGATTTTGCCGATATTCTTCATTCTCATGATATTTTATTGATTTTATGATTTTAAAAAAGAGTTGAAGCAATGACTTTTTGTTGCTATTTTCTGAGCTTATTTCTTCTTTAATAAGATGACACTATTCTTTGATCATTTATGTTATTAGAACCAGAGCTGCCTCAACAACAACATGGGCTCCTGGGTAAATCGGTACGCTGAGGCCTCTAAACATGCACATCCAAAATAATGATACAAATAAAACAATAATAGGAATAAAAGCTTTGCAACCTGGGAAAAATGGTCTTGAACAACAAAAGTTGTGTTGCATAGAAGAAATACCCTCAAAAACAAATGCATGTCTTGGTAAGAGTCATGTTTTCGAGCAATGATAATTTTTTAATTGTGAAATCTTAAAAAGTACAAAGTTATTTCAGGGAAATTGTAGAGAAAAATCCATGTCTTCTCTGTACAACACCCCCCAAAAAACGCTCCCCTGTTTCTTCTGTCGCCTCTCCTCCAACCCCAGAGACAACAACCCGCAGACAAGACGGTGGCCTCTCACTGCCCTGAACAATTACCATTAGGTAGGCCATGACAGAGCTTTTCCACACTGTGCAACAGACTGAAACAGCTGCTGACAGGCCCATCTCTGCTCAGCCCCGCTCCAGTCTGCCGTGATGCTCTGATTGTGACACTGGTTTTCAGGTAAAGTACTCTTGGGACATACCTCCAGATGACAGTGCGATTACGAAATACCTCACAGGCTTCCTGTTTGATTTGGGATTGCAGAATTATTTCCATACTGTGTCTACGCGCTGCTTCTGAAAGTGATCACAGGTTAAACTCAACATGATATAAAAAGAACGTCATCGTCGACATATCGAGTGTTTTTTACAAGCTGTGCTGTAATTACAGAGCAGCTATAGATAAATCTCAGAGTAGGAGGCTTTCATACTTTCACTAATCCAGACATGGAGCCACTAAACGTGTAATTACCTTATAAAAGAAGTATGCCCCATTTACATG
Source organism: Thalassoma bifasciatum (assembly GCA_008086565.1). Lineage (NCBI taxonomy): Eukaryota > Metazoa > Chordata > Actinopteri > Labriformes > Labridae > Thalassoma > Thalassoma bifasciatum. Next base: position 116,664 of record RPOG01000974.1, on the reverse strand, counting down.
CGCTCAGATCACTCATCAGAATGTAAGGGCAGATAATGTGGTGATTTTATACAGAGATAACTACCCGAAGCTGCTGTTTATGCACCAATCAGTGCTGAAGCATGTTTTTCAGAGCCTCTATAATGAACCTCAGCAATTATGGTTGTAATTTAATGTCTGTCTGCAGACTCTTACCTCATTTCTCTTGCTCTGGTGTTGACAGTGAAATAAAATATACGTCCTTATGATGTATGCAGGCAAAACATGGCGGGTTTGTTTTGCACAAAAAGGGGCTCACAGGTGGTTTGCAAATTTGTCTGCCCCCCCCACCCGCCTTCTCCTGCTTACGAGAAGAGGAGGCCGGGCCCCGAGCATACATTTCTGTTCACTTCATAATTTGGCAACCGTGATGTTTGAGGCATTTTACTCAAGTGAGTCATGGTTAGAGTGGAGCGCGGTGCCAAAGAGGTGTTGGGTTTGAGCGCTGCGGTGCTCGGAGTGAGCCGGAGAGCGTGAGGTGACATGTTCTGCTGGTATAGAGGATACGAGAGATACTCCTGTAATGAGTGCTTTGTGAGATAATGGTATGCACAGGCCCACCTCCCGCTATGTTTCCTCACTCAGCTCCAGAGGCAGAAACAGCAACAAGAACAATGCTGAAACTTGTCATGTAGACAAGTTCGAGACACGGTCGTACGAGGCGCTTGAGGAGTGGTTGGCAGTGTCTTCGGGCGGTATAATCACATTGGTACACGGCGCAGGATTGTGTTGCATTGACTAAAACTCAAGTGCTTTTGACAGCTGTGGAGCTCAGCTGCACCTGACTCCTGCTGCACACTTTTGCAGTTTTTATTAATTGCAGGAAAAGGTCACGATTTTTCACATCTGGCTTGAACAAACAGTAGGTTCATTATGATAGTTTTTACTTGCTATAATCATTTTTCATGTACATCTACATTGATGCATTGCTTTCTGTCTTGTAGAATACAAAGTCCTCATTTCTTAAAAGTCTCTTCTAGAGTGTTTTTGGTACCATGAGACACGAGACTCGTTTCTACCAAGCAAATCTGGGACAAGTCACGAAAATTGCCGACTTTCAACTTTCTAGTATCTTTCTGTCGGGGTGCCAGAAAAGAATCGTTGAAAGAATCGTCACTTTCCGGGAGACAGCAGTAATAAAGAACACCACACAACTTGCTAACTTGATTTCTTCTCGAGGCACTAATCCTCCTTTTTAACAAAGAAACAAATGCCAATCACAAAAACGATAAACCCTGAATGTCTTCCATGGTCGCTCTTTGTTTACTCTGTCGCCTTGTTATGTACATAGACTGTATAAAACATGGATGTTATCTCCGTGACGTCACCCGTCTGTTGCTGCAGCTCCGTTTTGAGGCTAAACGGTGGGCGTGGCCATATTGGAAATGGGACGAGTGCCCAAACTCACAGCTATTGGGCGCCCGTCAGTCAAGTGATCTGAGCTGTGGCTCTGATTGGGTAAGCTCTCAATCCTAATATCTTCCAAACGGCCGAGTCAGAAAAAAATTCACTCCCCTCACAGTGTGTGCCGTAAGCGAAATAAGCGATCCAGATGGGAGACAGAGTTTGTACCAGGCTTTAAATACGCTGATTTCGGCTCTGAAAACTGCCTTTTTCCCATCCACTTGTATAGGACTTCCGGTGCTTCTGGAGCCAGCCTCAAGCGGTCACTGGAGGAACAGCAGCTTTGTAGCACTTCCGTGTTGTCTCATTTTTTCAGACTGGAGGTTGCCGCTTGGTTATGTATAGTTGTGCCCAAAAGTTTGCACCCCCCGGCAGAATTTCAGATTCTTTGGCCTTTTCTCAATAAATATGGATGGTAACACAAAATCCTTTCTATCACTCATGGTTAGAGGTTGGGTGAAGACATTTATTGAAAAAAAAATAGTTTACTCTTTTTAAATCATAATGACAACAGAAACTTCAAAAACGACCCTGTTAAGAAGTTTACACAACTCTGCTGGTTTTGTCCTGATAAATGCACAAAAGTGAACACAAATATGTTTGAATGTCTACTAAAGGTAACCATCCTCACCTGTGATCTACTTGTTTGTAATCAGTGTGTGTGTATAAAAAATGAACAGGGTCATTTTTGAAGTTTCTGTTGTCATTGTGATTTAAAAAGAGTAAACACAGTTGTTTGTTAATAAATGTCTTCACCCAACCTCTAACCATGAGTGACAGAAAGGTTTTTGTGTTATCATTCATATTTTCTGAGAAAAGGCCAAAAAAATCAGAAAAATTCTGCTGGAGGGGGTGTAAACTTTCAGGCACAACTGTAGCTGTGGAAACGCAAGGATCAGGCTTTAAGAATCTGCCCTGGACCAAACTTTTCTGATCCACACTGGACCGCTTTGCAGAAACACATCTATAAGGTATCTTGGGAACAAAAGATCCAATAACTTTTAGTTCGAGGAATAACATTGCCGGGGACTACATGTCTCCTGTGGTTTATTGTTTGTTTGCATTTCCACAGAGGGCCAAAGGACTGTATGGAAAAAAAATAAAGGCAAATGCACGACACCACCAGACCAGCAGAGGGCAGCAAGACACCAATGAAGGGCAGCACTGCAGTTTCAGCCTGAGCTGGTTTTGATTGTGATTTATTTCACTGTAGATGGATTTGTTGACATTTAAAAGGAGACAAGCCCAAGACACAGAGCCAATGCCATTTCTCAAAGCAAATCTAAAACCAAAACAGCTTTGATTGTCACGCTAAACTTTGCGCGTGCCGTGTGCAAACCAAAAGTCAACGACAACAGCGACCTACAGTTTTGTTCTTCTGCTGCTGAATCTACTGACTGCCTTCTACCAAAATGTGCATTTATTGTACTTTTTCTGCAATCAGAGGAAAAGCTTTTAGTGTAAACTCTGGATTATCAGCTCACCTCTTCTTCAGCTTCTAAACCTTTGTTGTGTAAATAGCTCCTACAGTTATATCGCCATCTACAGTCCTGAAATGAATACTACAGCGTTTTAAAAGCATTTTAGGGTGAAATGTTGTGGAGTGTTGTTGTGTACACGGGGCCTTAATACAGTCGTTGACCTGTCTTACAAAGTCAATAATGACACCCAGAGTTGGAGGCATTGCTCGGCTGTGATAAAGCACTTTTTGTGTTTGTGTACGACCAGAGACGTGTGTTTTTTGTGCGTTTAACACTTTTCTGCAGCACAGCAGAGAGCAGCGTCCACAGTGTGGCTAACAGCTGTGCGCTCCCATCCAGGGACAACTGGCTGTGTGACGGCATTTCCTTGGATATTCTCTCACATACTGTGTCTTTATTTCCAGCGGTCAAGCTCTCATGCAGCGCCCACCGTGGATAAATGCAGCTTTTGTGGAGACTTTTACCCCTCAGCAGCTGTCCGCAGCCCCTCAGTCTCTCTCTCTTTCTGCTCTGCGGCTCCAAACAAGTGCACGTCTGCTGTCAGGGCAGCCAGGAATCAACACTCAGGCTGAGAGACAGTTTTCATTATAGAGCAGGGACAGATTTAGATATCACGTTTAAAAAAATACTCTTTTCTAAAGGAGGCTCTGTTTGCAGTGAATTAAAAAAGACACACCTGTGCACTGTGTGTGCCTGATATGTGTACTTAATGCATACCTTGTTGGAATCTGGCTTAGATCACACCTCACACCTCAAACCATTTCACAATTCCTGGTAGTTATATGACTCACTGATGCTCCGACGTGGATCTTCCCAAAAGTTGCACTAAGCTGTCAGCTTTCCGAGATTATTCAGCCAACAACACAAACACACAGATCCAGCACTTGCATGGAAAAAGACAAACTCTGAACCCTTGCAGTTAAAAGGAAAAGATCAAAAATAGAGGGGGGGGGGAATGAGACGTTAGGATTAAAGAAAATGTCTCCAAGCAGCTGATTGAATACAGAAAATGCCATGAGAGTTTGAAGCAGAGGCAGGGCATGTGTGTCACTAATAAGGCCTTGACTATTACCTGGACTGACAGGCAGAGAATGGGAGGAGAAGGCCTGGCTCCACACTGCTCAGTCAGCCAGAAAGCCCCCAAACGGCAGGGCTAACGCAGGTCAAGTGATTTGGCGCCTCGGGTGTATTAAAGCTATTTACAAGGGACTAAAGGATTTACGTTGCTTCACCCGTTCGGTCTGCACTTTTATACGACTTGGCACCGCGCTGCTCGCTTTTCTCTCAATCAATACGAAAGGGGTAATAAAGAGTGTAGCCTTTACGGCTGTTTGGCTTTTTGTTTAGTTGCAGAGGAAAGAGGTTTTTATGGGCGGCTCCTGACGCCTGGTGTGAAGGCAAACACATGGGAGTAGATGAGACACTCTGGACTCTGTCAGACCCCCTCACACTCACACACACACACACACACACACATGCACACAGATACACGAAAACACAGACACATTTATGTAGATGAGTCCTCCTCTTGTTAGCAGCAATATGTGTTGACTAACAGGTAAAAAAATAACATATCTTACATGACACAGATGTAGCAAGATGCCAATATGAAGCTTGTGAAACTAGTGTGTTCTGAATTAATTAATACACAAAGTCTCAATGCTTCACGTCGCAACATCTCATCTCACGCATCTCATCACTTAATATCGTCATTTGTAATATTATTTAACTGCAGTGCATTGTATCTAAAGTATCATATTTTTTTACTTAATCATCCTTTATTACTATATGAGACTTATTATGTGGTACTGTATTACATGCCATTTCATATTGTATTGTACTGAGTCAAACTGTATCCTACTGAATTGTAATAACATAATATCATAACATGTAGTGTTGCAATAATTACTATCATATTGTTTTGTATCAAATAAAGTAACTGTATAATAACCTATTTTAGTTGACTATATTGAGCAAAATGGATCATGTTGTATTCAACTATGTCTTATTATGCCACTTTGTATCATATCAAATCCTACTGTCATGTATCATATAATATGTCATATCATATCATAGTGTATCATATTGTACCGTACTATATCTTATCTTGCCATTTCATATCCTATCAAATAATATCATATCATATCATATTGTACCATACTAAATCTTACCTGACTGTATTGTTTCATATATATTATTGAATCATATCATATCATATCTTATGATATATTAGTGTCATATCATACACAATCATATTGTAGCCCACTGTGTCATATCATATCATATTGTAGGCTACCTTATTGTATCATGTCATATAATTTCATTTTATATCATACCCATCCATCCATTTTCTTGACCGTCTATCCTGCTATCCAGGGTCGCGGGTGGCTGGAGCCTATCCCAGCTGTTATTGGGCAAGAGGCGGGGCACACCCTGGATTGGTCGCCAGTCAATCGCAGACTCACACACTCACCCCTACGGGCAATTTAGAATAATCAATTCACCTAACGTGGGCATGTTTTTGGTCTGTGGGAGGAAGCCAGAGTACCCGGAGAGAACCCACGCATGCACAAGGAGAACATGCAAACTCCACACAGAAAGGCCAACCATGCCCGAACGGGAAATCGAACCGGCGACCTTCTTGCTGTGAGGCTGAAGCGCTACCCGCTGTGAACCCCTTTATCATACCTTAGTGCAGTGGTTCCCAACCTTTCCTAACTCAGGGCCCACTCTTAAGTCGCGGAAATGATTGTGGCCCACCTCTGACCCAATAAGTACGGAGGCTATATAATGCCTTGAAAAAAAGCCCCATTTGCAACAATGACCCAATATGTGATTTAAAAATGCAATAAAACCCAAAATGTAATGAGTGGTCAATATCATAACAGCTGCTGAGCCCAAAATGTGGTATCTTTTTGTCCACAGTGTAACACGTTGTTACATTGTGGACAAAAGATGTTACATTTGGACTCAGCATCAACCAGTTATTACATTTTCAGCTTTAATTCCTTTTTTAGTACATTTCAGTTTTTCATTACATATTGGGCTCTAATATGCTTTCCTAAAGGGCTGTTTATCATATATATACACATATGACGATTTGAGCAATCTGAATTTCTTTTGAAACTTAACTGAGTTTTAACAATTGAAAGATTTTTTTTGTATATTTGTATATTTGTATAATTACCTTTCACTAAAACCATACTATTTTGGAATAGTTTTAGAACATGATTTGGTGGCCCACCTGGGAGACCTCTGTGGCCCACCGGGGGGCCGTGGACCACAGGTTGGAAATCACTGCCTTAGTGTATTATATCCTCCCCTTTCATATTGCATCATATTGTATCATATCATATTAGATCATCTCATAACATATCATATATGTTGTGTCACTTCACATGATAGTGTGCCATACTGTTTTTTAACACATGTATTATATCACATCACTAATCATTATTTTATCTTGTATTATGTCTTTTCAGATTATATAAAATTGAATAATATTGTATCATATCACTTTACATTGCTTCAACTTGTACCTTATTACATCTCATGGATCATTCGACAGCTTTATGTGCGACACTTCATATTGTACCATTGTGTTGCATTGCGTCATCATGTGGGAAATCGTATTATTTTTTGTTCTTAAATGCTAAATTATATTGCATTTATGCTTAACTTGTAGAAGTATCTCTCAAGGACAGATTTACCAGAAGTTTTCATGTTGCTTTTTAAGGCTATTCAGGCAGGAGAAATAATAATTCAATGTTAAATTTTGTGATCAGACAACTCCTGGGTGTAGTTCAAAGGTTTGTGATGTTTTTGAAGTGAGTAACAAGAAACAGGGTGAGAAAAAAGTTAAAGAGCATATTGCAGGTAAAAAAAAAAAATTGGATAAACACTTAATATGGTCTGAAAGTAGTAGTAGAATAAGTCAAACACTGAGTTTTTAATTAATCGTGACAAAAAGGCACAAATTTAGAGGATGAAGTAGCTATTTTCAGTGTCCCTGTTCATAAAGCTACTTCAACCTTCGCCGCGTCATTTGACGTCATCCAGGGGACGAGCGTTCTCCACCTCCGCTCTGATCCAATGTGTTTGATAGGAGATAGTGAGTGAGAGCGGGGATTTCGAGTCGTGTTTCTACAAGTTTTTTATTTGATTTGATCGTTCATTGGGATGGTTCAATGATGCATTCTTACGCTGGATGCAAAAATAGCGACTTAGCAGGACATCGAGCTGATCTTTTCCCCAAAAGGAGGAAAGAGTTAGCTTCCATGCTCAGGTTCGTTTCATGCAGCTGAAGAAACGGGACTTTAACTCTACATCGGTCACTGAAAAAAGCGATCGTTTGCGGTGACAGGGAGACTATGTTCCTGGTTTTATAATAGAGTTATGGATCAGATAGTGGAGCCAGGACCAGGTGAGATGATGGAGGTGAAGCCGCAGACAGCGACAGGTTCAGCAGCAGCAGCAGCCACAGCCCGGCTCCAGGTGTCAGATGTAAACAAGGATTTATCAGGGATTCATCCCGACAGAAACGTCATCTGAGCACTGTAAGTCTCGATTTAATTATTTCCCGACCCTGGATTAGTGGATATACGAATTTCAACGGGTAGAAAAAGTGTTCGTTGAATACACGCTATTGCCGAAGCCGGTGCTGCGTCTCTTTTCTCACACTCGCGGAAAACCGTAGTTCAGATTTGGCGTTTTTACAAGTTTTACCCTTCCAACGGACTGATTTGTGATCGGCACCAAACGCACTACGGACTTTTTAAGTTACTGTTTCTGAGTTCTGAACTTTAAATACGCTGATGTGAACAGCATCAGGCTCCATGTCTGTAGCTAACGCCGTCACTCACCAGGACTCGCTCTGTTCTCCTCTGGTCCTCCTCACTCCTCAGCTCCAATGACTGTTTATAGAATGGACAGCGTCCTTCCGCCTGTCACCGTTCTACGTTTTTGAAGCCAAAAAACCCCGTTTCTCTAGCCGCCATTGTGCAGCCAGAGTCTGCGTAGTAGAGAATTTCAGGTGGAGCCAAGTAAAAAAGAGAAATAAAAATATTTATTTCTTCTTCCTCAGAAGGTTTAGTCTCCTTTTGGCTCTTTCCCGAAGTTTCTTATATCCCCGGTAAAAACTACTCACGAACGGCAGCTGTCAACTATCGTAAAACGAAACTTATATCGCGGTTTTTAACGTCCAATAACTAATGAGAAACCAACTTCTCAGGAAAAAAACACCTGAACACCATGCAGCCAGATGACATCATCATACTACCTTAGCGCAAAGATGAGAGAAACGTTTCTACGAGGTATCGTAATTTTTTAAAGATTTCCCGGCTCATACCTGGAATACATGGGGAGGCGGGGCTTATGACCTATACTGCAGCCAGACACCAGGGGGCGGGGCATCTGCTGGAGGCTTCAGTTTGAGCCGAACGTCGTTACATCCACTCATTATACAGTCTATGCTCAGCTCCCTGCTCTCCTTTACCCATAATTCCTCCTAATCCTGCCCTGTTCCTGCTCTTCATTTTGTCTAAAAGTCCCATCATTTTAATCCTGAGGACCCTCATATGTATAGGAATGCAGATTTTCTCCTTTTCATTGACAGCAGTGTCAGTCTGATCCATGTTCACGTTTAACTGAGGAGTTTTCAGCAGTTTCTCCCCTTGATGACGTAACAGCCCAATGCTGGTTTTTAATGCGGAAGTTAAAAAAAGCAAAATAAAACGTCTCCAGCAAACTCTGTGGTTCACTAATTTCAAAAATTCCTTCGGTAAATTGTTTTTGGGCATCTTTCCTATGATTTTAGTCAAAGTTATGTTTAACCTGCAATATGCTCTTTAAGCGCCGCAGTTCTTAGAAACATCCTCACCTTTTTTATGTTAATGGGAGTTAAAACACTGATGATGGGAGGTCTAACCAGCAGAATGATCTTTTTGTATATAAATGTGATAATACATTTAATTAGTTTACATAAACAGCTGTTGATAGTTATGAAAACTTAGATAGGGTTAATGTATTACCCTGTAGCGTCTTACCAACATGTGGCGCCTTTTAATTTCTGAAAACATCACATTAAATCTAATCAATCGTGCATCTTTACAGATTATTTTCCATTTAAGACTCATCCAGCTGAGGTTTTGTGGATTTTCCATTCACTATTACTGAAACTTTCTCTCATTTTGCTTCTCCTGGGATCAAACGTAAAGAAATGCAGCAGGGAGTTCACCGATTATGGTAATTTTTTACACTTAAAGCGCTGGGCCCATTGAGACCCCTAACACAGAGCACATGAAGCCAAATCCAGTGAAAAAAAAAAAAAAAAAAGAGCAGGCAGTAATATCTTTTCTACCACAGGGGACCGTTCCTGATCCAAACCACAGTGGAGCCGAACACAGTGACCAGCAGAAGCCAGAGCATTAAAAGTTGGACTGTGTTTAAGAACAATTTTGAGATACTTGTGGTTCTTGAGTGTTTCTCTTTCCTGCTACTTTATACTTCTATTTCACGGCAATTTAAAGGAATACATTGTTGGACTCGCCACGTCAAAGGTCTTTTATGGCTATAACTTCTTTTCACATTAGTATCTGATATGTAGTGGAATCGACAAGCTCATAAAAGGAAATACTTTGTGTCTGCCCTTCTTTTCCTCTCCCTGGTTAAAGTTATAATTGTAAATATGATTCAGTGCTATCCTCCAATAAGCAAACTGAAAGAAAAGTGCCAAAACTTCAACAGATTTTTAATTATTTTCTTCCTCATTGATCATCTCTTAACCCTTTAGTTTATATTATGACCCTTTTGGAGGTTGATCCTAGTTTGGAAAACAAATAGTTGGAACTTATTTATATTAAAAGTGATCTAAAAATGTGTAAAACACTACATAAAGCCTTCTTTAAGAAGTACTTTTGATGGGATAATTGCATTATTATACTGCCTTTACTTTACAACATATGTATATATTAATTTGTAAAAACTGCTTTATTATTCCTGGAATGTTATAATAAACTATTTTCTTTTGTTTGTTTTTTTTTCACTTTTCTTTTCAACTTTCTGTCATTACTTTAATTATTTCATTATTTCAAAAGCCTCCTGTGGATGAGTGTTGTGAATTAGCACCTGTGCTTAAATACTCAAACAATGCATCTGGTTTGTCTAATGTTATTATGATGTCCATATCAAATAACCAATAAATTAAAAAATAAAAAGCATCTATTAACATTTCTTACTTAAGTGGCAGTCAGATACACTGCACTTTTTTGACTTTAAAGATGCACATTTTAAAAATAACTCCACTTAATTAAATCATTATTGTACTCATGTATCATTATTATTATTATTATTTTTAAGTGATCTGACTGCTTATTTCATCTCTTTCCTCCTTTTCATTGTTGACGTTTCCCCACATAGAGAACTGCTGCCATCTAGTGGAAACCTTTGGAAACCAACCCACCACAGTACCTATTTCTCTTCTTTCTCATAAATAAATTAAGCCACTCAGACAAACCACTGATAAGCAGTCCCACCCTTTTCGCTCGCCTGCAGCGAAAAAGGTTCTGAGACTCCAAGAAGTCGATGTTTAACAGAGTGTAATGAATCATGGGAGATGATCTGCCCTTTGATCACATCACAGCACTCCATAGTGCAATTAAGCTGATAATTAATACGAGATTAAAAATCCACAATGAGTGGCAGGAGAGGCAGCGTGTGCGGTTTTAATACACAACAGAGAAATAAGACAACGCGGGAATAAAAGTGGGATTACACACACAAATACTCAGAGCGGAGGAGAATATGAAATATCTCAATCCAATCACAGCTGAGACTTTTTTTTAACTGTTTAAGTATAATGGCTGATAAGAGGCTGAAGAAGTAATAAATGTGTTTAAAGGGACTGTGAGGACTTTTATAAGTGTTCTTAAAAAAAGTCTCATCTCTAGATGCCTGATCATAATCCAAAATTTAAAATGAGTTTATCATTCTATTATTATATCCATCTACTAAGGCTGAACGGTTTTAGAAAAAGATTTAATTGTGATTTTTCTGGCAGATCCAGCGATTACAATTCGATGTACGATTTTCTTTAAACCTACCTAGTGAAGTTTTCACAATGTGCAGTAACATTTACAACTTGACAGAAAATTACATCAAACCATTGAAACATCAAAAGCTTTTACTGTAATGCAAAGATGAAAATGAAAACCGAAGGTAAGAATTGTTTCTAACTTTTAGATAAAAGAACAATATTTTTTAATATGAAAAATGGAAATTTTGAGAAATTAAGACTAAATTCTAGGACAAAAAGTCAAAAACTTCCAGAGTTTAAGAAATCAGTTGAAGATGTGAAAAAAGTCCAAACTTTCTCATTTAAGGTCAAAATTTTAAGACGACAAAAGTCAAAGACAAAAAGTCCACGTTTTGAAATAAAAGCAATGTTTGAGATAAAGAGTTGAAATTTTGATATAAAAAGTGAAAATTCTAATACTTAAGTCAAAATAATATAAAATAAATACAAAATTATAGGATAAAAGGCAAATTTTTAGGGCAAAACCCGATCTTTTTTCTCACTACTTTATCATACTAAGAGCTATGGTAACAATGAAATTCCCCTTTGGATTAATAAAGTATTTCTGATTCTGATCAGTGCCACAATAGGTTATTTCTAAATGCTAAGTCTCTATGACAACACCACGCCAGCTGATAAAGTTAAGCAGTGAAAAGAGAAATCTGTGTTTTTCTCTGATGAAAACAATTTCTGATATTTATTTAGTAGTACTGGTGGAAACAGGAGCTAGACTGTCTGACAGAAAAAGGACAGAATAGTAGAAGAAAGCTGTGCAGGAGAGTGATAGAGCACAGGCTAAAAGGCTAAAACACAGGTTAAGCCGTTTGTGCTAATGTTCATTCCAACCCATATGCAGCAGTTATCCTGCAGAGTAAACGAAACCTGAGAGTCTATCAATAAAATAAAGGTTACGTTTGCTCTGCTTGGTGAGGTTGGAGTTGGTAGATGAGCACTGGTAGGACACAACCAGGATTCACGAACATTACACGTTACAGACACGTCTCAGAGCACCAGGCTGTGAGTAGCGCTAAATGTAACTGGCTATTAAACTACGGCACAAAATTCCAAAGTTTACTGGTTGTCACATTTCAAACAACAGTGCTACGTAACTGTTAATAAATACATTAACTTGCTGCATTGTAATTGGGAAAATAGTAGAGTGAAAAGGAAGATCTGCTCTCTATTCATTTTTCAAAACAAACACAAGTCTTGTTAAGAGTCATGTTATCACAACAGTTTTGCGCCAGTCCTCTAACCAAATGAGTCTTTAATTTTTTCCTGCTTGGCACTTATTTGTGTTATTCTCACCCTTGTTTAAAATGGCTTCAAGCTTATAAAATATATTAAAATGTTGGATAAATTGTAACCTTTTAATGATAGATAATAATTTAATTACCGGACATAAAATTAGAAAGTCCAGTAAAAAAAAAAAGAATTGTTTTCATGTCTTTTTTCATGACTCATTTTTTCTCCACATATGAAATTCTTCATAAAACAAAGCTACAACAAACTTTAAACATGGACCCCTCTTGAGCTCCACACATGTGAAGTGTTTCCGATCCAACTGCAGGTCGTCCATTTTCACCCCCAAAGCAGCTGCACCCTGTTACCATGACGACGCTCAAAGTCTGGCTCTGTGTGTGTGTGTGCGTGTGGACGTAAAAATAGCCGAGTAGGGGGTCTGAGGTTCAGTCCAGGACTCGATGGGGAAGATGGGAAGACAGCGGGCAGCCGACAATCAAAAGAAGGAGCGTGATTAGAGTCACTGGAGAGTCTCTCAATCACACCGTGAGGATGCAGCAACAAGCTGAAAGCCTCCAAACTCCAACTTCCTCCTCTCTGAGAAGAGTGTTTTAGAGCTCCTCATGGGCCATACTTTTAACTCTGAGACAGGGAGCTGATTGGAGTGTGTTTTATTGAGAGACTGTTGACATTTCTTTCGGAAAGTCAGTTAAACGAGCAAGAGGGCACTCGGGGGGAGCTTGGATAGAAAAAAATGAACAATAACTGCATTAAAAATGAGCCAAAAAGTACAAAAAGACTGAGACATGGAAAAAAAAATGAGAAATGAGTTTGGAAGAGATGCAACTCAATCACAAAGAAACGCAGAACTATTTAAAGAGGCTTAAGAACATAAAACTCAGTCCAAAATCCTGAGTTATGACTGCCTATTCTATTATAAGAGGTTGGACGTGTTTTAAAGAGGGGGTATTATGCTTTCTGTTATTTTGAGACTAAAAGTGCAGATTATTAAATATCTTCATATTCATATGCTGTGAACTGATAAAAATGCCCTGGAAATAGCACAAAATCTTCACTAGAATTCCTACAATGATAATATAATAATAAATTTTATTTGTATAGCACTTTTCAAACGCAAGGTTACAAAGTGCTTTACAGGCAATAAAAACAACAGTGCTCTGAGAAAATCGGTTTCAGTAAAATCAATCATCAGAGCAGGCAGGAAAACACAAGAACAGGATTAGCTAAAAATGATTAAATATACAGAGTTGAAACAAACAAGGTAAAAACACATGTGTGAATAAAAGAAAACAAAAGAAAATAAAAGACCTCAGCTAAAATCAGGGAAGGCTCTCCGATAAAAATATGTTTTAAGAAGTGATTTAAAAGAGGTTACTGACTCAGCGGATATAATGATGAGGTCATTGCATAAGGGTCTTCTAACTACTTCAGGGCAGGACCTCAATCACTAAGGTCAGCTGATAACTCCACCCCTGAAAGGCCAATCATATCCCTGTTCGATGAAATTGGCTCGTTCCAGGCTTGTGCCCGACTCAGCACTGGTTCTTTGAGTTTCCACCGACAAAGAATGAACTCCAGGAGCTAGAAACTAGTGTTTGGAAGCACCATCATTTTTGCCTCACGGTAACGTGTTCTCCGTATCGCGCATGGCAGAGTTCTGCCCCGATGCACATAGACACACACTGATGAGCACACTCCGTAGAGCAAAGAAAACCACCGTATAGCTCCCAGGCCCATCTACAGCTCTGGGAAAAATTAAGAGACCACTGCAAATTTTCAGTTTTTTCTGATTTTGCTGTTTATAGGTATTTGTTTTGGGTAAAATAAACATTTTTTTTATTGTACAAACAACTGACAACATTACTCCTCAATCCCAAATATGGTCATTTAGAGCATTTATCTGCAGAAAATGAAAAATAGTCAAAATACCCAAAAAAGCCCAATGTTTTGCAAAAAAAAAAAAAAAGTTCATTTTCACTTTAAACAATACATTACAAATGTTTTAACTTTGGAAGTATTCAGAACTCAATACTTGGTAGAATAACCCTGATTTGCAATAACATCTTTAATGCATCTTGGCATGTTCTCCTCCAGTCTTTCACAGAGAGTGATGACCACAGCAATGTTTTTATACATTTCCTAGTTCTTAAATTAGATTTGGTTCAAGTGATCACCTCATCAATACCATGTTAGGTAGAAACAGGTAGAAACAGGTGAGCTTATGTTGGAATTCAACAGACACCAAAATGGAATGACTGTCATATATGTAAAGATGCTGATTTCAGAAATTTTGCAGTGGTCTCTTAATTTTTTCCAGAGCTGTATATGAAGATGGTCCCCAGATACCTCCACCTACAAGGGCTTGAAACCAAGAGGTAACACTGAAACGGCTGAGTATGCAATGACATATTGATGTTGGCTCCTAACAAAATGTTTACAAAGGTAGCTAGATATTTAGCATCAGGACATTTATGTTTAATATTTAGATATGGGTCAATGACGTGACGTCCCTTTTTTTGTGTCCGAGTGCAATATTTCCCTCCATCATGAATTGAGTATTTCATCACATGTATTTCTTTATTCTATGAAACCTGTGTTATTTGAACACGTCAGAATAAAACAGGAAACAGGAAACTGCATCAGCCAGAGGAGCCCAAATGACATTTGTGACCAAGTGGAAAAGTTTGTAGATTTCTCTGAAATACTGATAAAAAAGGTTTTTTCCACTTCATTGGTGACTGGAACAATTTCCATGTCAGGTGGTACAACCAATGTAATAATGTGAAATGTTATTTTAACATCAAATTATTTATCTTATTCACAAATAAAACAAATGAAACACACAAAATGAAAATGTATGAGTCACTACAGACACTTGAGAGATACTTGCCAATAATTTCACACAGAAAAAAATAACAGGAACATATAAATATATTTCCATATATTTGGTTGCGCCACCTGACATTTTTGGGTGCTCAAATTAAAAATACTAAAAAAAAAATGAACCTAAAAACTTTGAAATGTTGGTCAACTACGGAAATCTGTTAGAAAACTTAATTCTTCACTCAGAAATATGTTTTTTTTATCCATTCTCAAAGAACTTTTAAAAAATACGTTTTTAGACCCTCTTTTTGTCATTGACCCACTTCACAAATATTTCTAGAAAAAATATGTTTTAGGGCTAAATGAGGACAAATGTTGTTATTTGTAGTGTGAGCAACTTTACAAACGGCGCCCAACAGTTTTCCCGCGTTGTGTGAGAGAGAAAGGACATGTAGCATCACTGTGTATTCAACAAACACAGTTTCTACCCGTTAAAACTCGTACATCCACTTATCTACTGTCGGAAAAACAAAAATCAAGACTTACTTTGCTCAGGTGACGTTTCTGTCGGGATGAATCTTGGGCAAAATCCCGAACCCGAGCACGAAAGCTAACTCTTTCCTTCTGCTGGGGAGAAGATTGATGCCTCGTGCGCGTTGTTAGCCAATGGGAAGTAACGTCGTCATAGGGCGGCCATCTTGGGACAGGTCTCCTCATTCACTCATTACTACACAGACAATGGAGCATGGATTTTGAAATAACTGTGGTTTGCTCAATTTTCAACCGATCTCAAGCAGCTTGGTTTCCTACAAACGTCATAAATTTAGCTAATGAACTTGCAAACTTAAGAATATTTACAAAAAAAATTCCAATTTAAAAATTCAACCTGATTCATCGCCACGTGAATATGGTTTGTAATTAACCAATCAGTTTGTAAATTCGTCAAGAATTCGGCGAGTTACGAGTGTTTTAGTGAATAAATCATCATCCTTTTCACTGACTACATTACAAAGCACCGGAGCACAGGCCTGTCCCAAGATGGCCGCCACGATGACGACGCTGCTGACTCCGCCTTGAGGCATTAAGCCTTTCTATGTGGACACAATGTCCTGCTAAGTCGCCATTTTTGCATCCAGCGTAAGAACGGAATATTGAACCATCTTAATGAACTTTCAAGTTAAGTAAAAATCTTGTAGAAACACAAGAAACACGACTCAAAAACACCCTCTCTCATTCACTACCTCCTGTCATACATACACATTGGGTCAGAGCCAAGGCTGAAAATGCCCGTCCCCTTAGTGACGTCAAATGACGCAGTGATGGAAAAAAGAGCGTTTTATGGCAAGCCGTTTTAACATTTAAAAACTAAGTTCGGCTATTCAAAAATAAAATTGTAGATATCAACAACATATTTCTGACTAGTTGTTTTTATTACATTTTGGATAGTCGGAATTTTAATTCAAGATATCAGATAATTCAGTTTCACCACATCAAAAAGAACATTTCAGATACTCGCAAAAACATTCTGCCTATCCACAGTTGTCATTTCAAAAATCTACAACTTCATTTCAAATATCCAAATAAGTCACTTTTTTGCCATTCGTGTGTATGGGGTTTCTCATTCAAGATATCTACTATGTCATTTCAAATATCCAAGATGTGAATTACAGATATCTGTAAATAAATTTTAGATATCTGTTATTCACATTAAAGATACCTCTCAATACATTTTAACTTGGCAGAATTGGAAAAAGGAACTGCAGATATCTTGAATTGAGGTGAATTAAAGACATCTGTAATTCTAATTCCGCCGAGTCAAAATTTATATCTTGAATTTGACAATTAACTTGTAGATATCCGTAATTCACATTTTGGATATTTATAATGGCGTAGTAGATATTTTGAATGAGAAACCCCATACACATGAATGACAATAAAGTGACATACTTGGATATCCAAAATGACGTTGTAGATATCTCAAATAACTGTGGATTGGCAGAATGTATTTGTGGATATCTGGATTGTTTCTTTTTGACTAGGCAAAATTGAATTATAGATATCTACATCACATATCCAGACTAGGTTTTAAATGTTAAATGTTGTTGCAAATAATTAAAAAAAATGCTGATTGACTTTTTCTACAGCCACTATCAGACCATGTTAAGTGTTAATCCAAAAACAAACTTTACTCTGCCATATGCTCCTCAAAGCTTCATGTAGAGACCGGATAGATGTTCGCTTATGTTTTAATTTCTTTGATTCAGACCAGGGACAAAAATGAAGACAGAAATATGATTTAGTAATACCTGTGGGAAAAATTATGTAGCCAAAAGCTTAGTTAGAGCAGGAGCAAATGAAGCCTCTATTCATACTTTACCATGACACAAACAGAGCTCAGATTGCTTTGGATCCATATCTACTGCAGCAAAATAACTGATTACTGACCCAATCAGCCTCTGCAATCAGTAACAACTCACCTCAGGTGGGCTTAATCACCTCACCTGAGGCCGAGACTTAGACGCAAACCAAGGGCATGTTTACAGAGAATGTAAATGAGCATCGATTTTTTTTTTCTCTTTAACTACAGGAGGAAGAATTAGTTCATTGAAATGAAAGCGTAGGAAAGTTTGGACACGAAAAGAGACGCAAACATCCTCAAACAAAGATCACAAACAGCTTTAATTTATAGTTGTTGTCACACATTAGAGCACTCATTTGTTACCGCTCATGGGGTAATAAATCTACGTGGATAGCGACCCGTGTGATATGTGAGATCTCCAAAATGTTTCCAAACCCAGAGAGGTCAAAGGTCAGGTGTTGTTTCTGCGTGTGATGGTCTGTGTAATTCAAACCCTCATGCACTGTTGCTCCTGCAGATTGTTCACTGTTCACTCTCATCAGAGGAATGTAATCTCCGTCCACGTCTCAGGGAATTGTTATTGACTGATTCAGGCTGTCAATAAAGAAGCCGAGCTGATGGAGCCCAGAGGACGGATCAGTTGAGAGCTTTTACAAATTCACTGCCACAGGGTTTTTATTACTTTCATCCAGGAAATCAACTGTTTGTTCACTGGAATTTTCTCTGACGTTACGCTGCTTGGTTTCTGAACCTACTTCGCTTTATTTTATCACTCGCAGATTGTTTCTGTTTATGTAAAAGGTTTGTTTCTCCCAGTTTTCTTGCACAGTAATCCCCTCCAACTGACAGATGGTGTTTGTTAAGATGCAGCTTGAGCGGCATTATTATCTAACAGGTGGGCCTCAAACACTGGTCATAAAAACAAGGATTGAGGATTCTTGTTTTGCTCTTTTTACATTTGTTTTTTGGCATTGTAACAGAAGAGCTGAGGACAGATAGAAAATGTGGGGAGGAGGAAGTTGGAATCAGGGAAAGCTGACGAAAGCTTTTACAAGGACGAAGTCTCTGTAGCATTAAACCAGCATCTTCAACTTTGACTTCTTTCCTTTTAGGAACTTTATTCTCTGCAGCTTGAGCAGGAAATTACCAGTTTTACATAGATAAGTGTCATATTAACTAACAAAATAATACAGAACATCGTCCAATTACACTTGTTTGAATTAACAACATGCCGAAAACAACATGCAGCCCATTTTTTTAACACGTAAAATAAAATAGAGACACATCTGAGCCACTGAAAGAGAAATCCCAAACGTTTTTCTCTTGAAGTGGCATTGTGACTTTAAGTGGCTGATTCAAGTTTTGAAATTAAAGAATATAAGTGTATGAATGGAAAAAAACAACAGTACATCAGCGACAATAAGAATAAGATTAAGTATAAGAAAAATGATATAAAAACATCAAAAAGCATTAATATGTATTAGGGAGGTCTAAGGAATGAAATGTGTGAACCTATATTGCAGTGAAAATTTTTGGATGTAACTATGAGATCCTAAGTCACAATTTTGAGCTCAGAATTTGGTAAATTTTCCTCCTCCATTAGAACATCAACCTGTTGGAAAGTGTGCAGGAATTTTGGTTAAGTTTTGTTTATTTGTTTACGAACAGCATCCAAACTCGTCTCCTCCTCCTTGGCTCGGTGTCAGCGGCAGCGCATGCTCATTGCCTCCAATCGTAGCTAGTAGCATGGCTAACAGTCGTAGCTTTGTACACACACCATAAACTGTAAAAAACAGCCCTGCGAGCACCTGCAGCATCACGTAAGAGAAACTCAAGAGCCGTGCACCTGACTTCCTGCAGGTAAATGAGATACACTGCAGATCTATAATCATTCTTTCTCCGTGCTACAGCCGCTATCGTAGCCACTCAGAATAGCTTCTCCGTCTCACTCTCAACAGCGCAGAGTCACTTGTGAACTGGGTGCACTGTGATTGGCTAGTTACCACCCATAACTACAACTATTTCCGCCCAGAAACATCCTGAGTCAACTAAAACATCTACATAACAAGCAGAGTGGGACGCGGAGGAGTGAGTGTCGCAATACAGACACTACCACACATGTATGGAGGCCCAAAGATGATGATTGAGCAGGATTATGACTGTAAAAGATAACATTTCATATGTGTAACGTAGTTAAACAAGCTGATTGTTAAATCCATGCTAAATGGTTCAGTAGCGACACCTGCTGGTTTAGATATATGAGTACAACTCAGCCTATATGGTGATGCACCCTGGGTGGTTCCTCACTGGTAAGGAGGAACTGCTGCAGGTAACATGCCTGAATCTTTCTGTGACAATGATCAATTAATGTCCTGTTAACACACACACAACTTGAAGTGATGAGATCTGAGTTATTTTTGAGTTTCTAAACTTTCAGTTCACCATGTTTTTTATGAGTTTACCCTTCCGTTTTGTTTGTTTTAAAGCAATATAAAATATTGCTATTTAGCAGCTAATGTTCGCAACATTCCTGTTTCAGGTCGGAGAGTGTGTGTGAATTGCGCTGTGTCACCACTTTACCCTGCATCTGTCTTTGTTCACACAGACCGACATTCATTAAAGACCATGCAGCTTTCATAAATGGCTCCGGCGAATGATTTCTAGAGAGGACGTCCTGCTATAATGCACAGGTCACATATGCAGGAACAGCCCGCATACTCTACCTTTACAGATTCATCACATGTACAAATGTGCAAATAAATAAATGATTTAGAGAAACCAAAGCCAATTTTGGACCACTTTGTAAATCTGAGAATGTCAATACAAACTCTGACATGGTTCCCTCCTCTCTCACTGTCAGCCTCTAGTGGACACTCAGGGAACTGCAGGTCTTTGAATCCTCACATTCAGAGTTTACTCTTCAGCTTGACAGCCTCACATCAGGAGCTGAATACATCACCTCCTGCTCAGGTTTCCAGTCCATCACAAGACATCATAAAGACAGACAGAGCAGACACACACCTACAGGGAATCTTGACTCAATAATGAGGCTGACAAGATGTTTCTGGACTGAAGGAGGGAGACAGAGTACCTGAGAGAGGCTGAGGCTGGAGTTGTGATCAGTTACATAAATGACTTCTGCTGAGAATTTCTCACTGAAGGAAAAATCCAAATCCTCCCCCTTCAGCTTACTGCCCAAAGCCTTTAGTGTAACACGATTATGTCAGTGTGTACAACATGTGCAACAAACTCACATCCCGTGCACGGAGCGGAGGGAGCGCAGCAGCACTCTTGCTTTCTGAGGACAGAGAGGGGTAAGAGGCTCAAAGCTCCTCCCTGAGAGTTTGTGAAAACATTCCAGCAAAGTGAGAGCGGTCGAAGAATCACAGACTCTCCGAGCGGCCTCGCGCTCTCTCTGTCCTCCTCGAGTTTAAATGTTGAAGCTCTGCAGGAGGAAAACCTGAAGAATCCTCCAGAAGTGGGACGCACGCAGAGACTCAGCCCGTCTCATTGATCGGCTCACAATGAAGCCGGTGTTACTCTTCCTTGTTTCCACTGCTTGGACTTTGACTGCAGCCCAGTATTACTACCAGGGGCTGATGGATTATCTGGAGAACAGGCTGCTGGCTATAGAGGTAAGAAGAAAAACAACTTTATAGCCTCATAATTCATCACTGCCTCCCAAGTGACTCCATGAAGTCATTAAACATAAAAAAGTGTTTTTTTGTCCCTCTTCCTCCTCCTCTTCTTCCTCTTTTTATGTGATTTTAATATCTTAACTAATGCAGTCCAATTAATGCAATCTCTGCTCAGCTCATCAACTTTGCACGGGCCTCAGGGGGATATCAGCTGATGCATGCAACACGCAGTTTCTAACCAACAACATTACAATTTCTGCTGCTTTTTCAGGCAATGACACACGCGTAATGAGTACAAGCTCAACCTTTTGGCTGCCGTGACATCAAGAACACAAAACACCTCAAAGAAAAGCTCCCTCTGCAAAGCTGGAGCCTGAGGAAAAAGGATGAAAGTTAATTTTCAACGTTGGTTTGGCTCAATGCAGGAGTAGTTTGGATAAAGTCTCATTTAAATAAACCGTTTAATTTATTCATCGAGTGTCTTCTCAGTGTTGGGGTTTTCCTTTTTCATCAGCCGTGTTGCAGTAATGCAGAAATGACACTCCTAAGGCGGGTGCCGGTATGAAATGAATTGTCTATTTACAGCTAAGCCCGGCTCCCCTCGCCCCCTGTGGCTCCCCTCTGGTCTCATTTCCAATCTGCTGGTCCTACTCCAGCATTGATGTGAACGCAGGGAATCATCAGCAAGTTTTCATTGAACTTTCATTTCCTTTTGGACCACAGGCCCACAGCCAGCAACGTGAGAAAATGAAACCACGGCACGGAGACAGTCGGAGAGGAGAGGCCTTCGGTTATTACATTTTGCTGTGAATAATTTACCTGTCAGCCGCGCTGTGACAGTCACAACACGGATCAGGCCCACTGCTGCGCTCTGTTTGGTGATATGATAATACACGAGTGATTCACATTTTACCATCTGGGTTTTCTTATGACAGGAAACAAAACCAAGACCTGATCTCCTAACTCCTTTTTGACCAAACCTTCACCTAAAGAGAAACCTCTATATGGTAGTTTCCTTTCAGAATAAAGCTATGAGAAGTTAGGGTTATCAAAATCTTAAGACCACAGCTCAGAAAACACTGATAAAAGCCGTAAAATAGAAGTAAAAGTTTCAAAAAGGACTCGGTAATGAGGAGCTCTACCGCTCTTGTTTATCACTTCAGAAATTTAGTGGTTACATTATTCTAAGTGGTGAAGATGCTTCATTCACTATCTGGGACTGACATCTATTTTTGTAAACTTCCCTCTCCATCCATCCCATAATATTCCCAATGTGATTTAGATCAGGGGAACATGCAAGAGACTCCAAAAGAGTGAGATTATTCCTCTGCACTGCAAAAACCAAAATCTAAGCAAGTCATTATGTCTTATTTGTAGTAAAAAATGTCTTATTGTTCTTAATTTGAGCCACATTCACCAGACCAGGTCATAAAAATGTCTTATTTCAAGTTTTTTAAAGACAAAAATGAGGTGTAAATTGCTTGTAATGAGTCAAAAAAATCTGCCAATGGGTTAAGATGATCGCCAAGGAAGATTTTTTAAAACAAGAATCTTTTATCTTATCCCGTTGGCAGATTTTATTTTACTTGTTACAAGCAATCGATGCCTCATTTTTGTCTTTAAAAAACTTGAAACGAGACATTTTTATGACCTTGTCTAGTAAATGTGGCTCAAATCAAGAATAGTAAGACAAATTTTACTAAAAATAAGACATAATGACTTGCTTAGATTTCAGTTTTTGCAGTGTGGAAGAAGAAGAAGAAGAAGAAGAAGAAGAAGAAGAAGAAGAAGAAGAAGAAGTAGAAGTTTTTTATCAGACATGGTGAATGCAGCATTGTACGGTTGAAAAACCCAGTCATTAGCACACAGGCTAGGGACCTCAGTCATGAAGGACGCCCCCCTGCAACATCTCCACAGCTGCCGTTTGACGTCCCTGCACAACCGTCAGCTCCATTGTTCCATTGAAGGTAAAAGCAGATCATGATGGCGCCGCCTAGAAAACATCTCAGTGGGATCTCCTTGTCATGACAGTAACGTTGGACGCCATCAGGACCATCAAGGTTCAATTTTTCTCCTCAGAGAATCAAACTTTCTTCCACTGTTCAATGTCCCATGATGCTCTCTGTCAAAGTCCAAATGGGAAATTTGATGGAAGGAGGAGTTCTTAAAGCTCTTCTCTCTCAAGCGCCAGGATCGTCCTGTGTCTTGACGGACAGCCAATCAGATCTTCAGGCTCAGCTCTCGTGAAATCTTCTTGGGGTTTTTGTTCCATAACCTTCAGGATCTTTGAAGAAATCCCAAATGTCTGTCTGCGTCCATCCCCAGCAATGATGGTGTTGTGTTGTGAGAAGCCTTGTCTATGCAGCTCAACAATCCAACAATGTTCAAAGAGAGAATGATTTTTAGCCTTTGCCATCAGGAGGTCATGACACTGAGAAAAAATGACAGAAAATGACCTTGAATCCGTATTTTTGGACAGTCTTTTAAAGGCTGAGGTCTTAAACTTTTGATCAGATGATGAACAGACTATTTCACGCTGATTTCAATAAATTGCTCACTCATTTTTTGTCTCATTCTCATTTTTCTTTTTGCATTTTGACACTCTTTTTTTGAGATCCAATTGTACAAATTGAGAACGGTCTTAAGATTTTAATCAGGAGTGTATTTTACATCTGTTACAAACTCTCTAACAGAAGTCACATCAGTTTATTACAGACCGTTTCCTCCCTGTGCGATGATTCGAGTTACATCCAGTGAAGTCGGTCTCTGTTTGGCCCTTTGAGTCTCTCCATCTGTTTTCGTCATGTGGAGTTTGCAATCCTGGCTGGAGGCGCAGTGGATGAGCTCAGCCTCCAGCTGAATAAGAAGTCATGAGGTGTGATTCAACCCTGGATGTTACATCAACCACTCTCTTTTCAGAAGTATATCTACGACCAAATGGAGAAAAAGCTGTTTGGATGTGTGGCCTTCAGCGACTAACGTCTCTTAGTTTTTGAGGATCATATCACAGCAAAGTTTACACTTGTAAGACAAAGGATGGAGGATCTTTAATCATGTCAGATTTTGTGGAGTGAGTTGTCGGGCAGTTACTGAGTCACTGTTACTTTTCCATCATCTCCATTCAGTCTTGCTGCCGTGTGATTGGCTGATTAGATAATTGTGTGAACAGGTGTTTTTAATCAAGTCACCTGAGTGAACATCACCCTGTGTGTTATACTAGTGAACTGGCATCAGCTCACTTTAAAGTGTAAAACAGAAAATGTGTGTTTGTGTTTGTTCTGCACATTATGTGACACAGAATTAAAATCAGCAACATTGAAGGAAATAGATTTTATTAAAAAAAATAATTTTTAAAAAGTCAGAAAGGCCTTTTTGGTGAAGTCAAGTCATCCAATATTACACTTCTATATCCATCCATCAACTTTTATCCCACGATCAATCCATCCATTATCTATCAATCTACATATCTATTAAAAATTAAACATCCTTGTATCCATTCAAACATCCTATTTATCTAGAACTTTCTATGCATCCATCCAGTCATTAATTTGTAAAACATCCACTCATCCAACCATCAACCCATTCCTTGAGTTTAATCCATCCATCCATCAGTCTGTCTATACATCCATTGAACCATCCATCTTTCCATCCATCTGTATATCAACCCATCCATCCATTCTTTGAGTTCAAACCAACCATCCATCCAACCATCTGTGTATCCATACATCCATCCATCCATCCATCCATCCTTTAATCTATCTATTCATCTGTCAACCCATTACTTGAGTTCAATCCATCCATCCATCCCTCCATCCAGCCATTCACCCCTCATCCAACCATCCATCCATTCCTTGAGTTCAAACCAACCGTCCAAACAATCATCCGTCTATCCATCCATTCATCTATCCATCCATCCATCCTTCCATCCCTCATCCAACCATCCATCCATTCATCCATCCATTCATCCATCCATCCATCCATCTACTCCTTGAGGTCAAACCACCCATCCGTCCAACTGTCCGTCTATCTATTCATCCTTTCATCCATCCATTCATCCATCAACCCATTCCTTAAATTCATCCATCCATCCATCCATCCATCCATCCATCCATCCATCCATCCTTTAATCTATCTATTCATCTGTCTACCCATTCCTTGAGTTCAATCCATCCTTCCATCCCTCATCCAACCATCCATCCATTCATCCATCCATCCATCCATCCATTCATCCATCCATCTATTCTTCCACCCATTTTATCATCCATCCATCATTCGTCCATTTATCTGTCCATCCATCCATCCCTCCATCCATCCATCCCTAAATTATCCATCCATTGACCATCTATCTTCTTTCATCCATCAATCTGTCTATCAACCCATCCATCCATTCCTTGAGTTCACCCCAACCATCCATCCATCCGTCTTTCACTCCATCCATTTTTCCATCCATCCATCTTTCCATCCGTCCGTCTATCAATCCATTCATCCATTCCTTGAGTTCAATCCATCCATCCATCCCTCCATCCAGCCATTCACCCCTCATCTATCCATCCATCCATCCATGCATCCATCTTTCCATCCATCCATCCATCTACTCCTTGAGTTCAAACCATCCATCCATCCAACCATCGGTCTATCCATCCAACCATCCGTCTATCTATTCATCATTTCATCCATCAACCCATTCCTTGAATTCAATCCATCCGTCCATCCATCCATTTTCTTTCATCCACCCATTTTATCCATCCATGTCCGTATCCATCCATAAGTTGTAATGAGTCATATCCCTGCAAAGATAAGATCGATTAGATAAAGTGATTCTAAGTTGTTAAAGACATGATGTTCAGACTGTGTGAATGTTCTGATCAGTGAATTTAGCTCAAAGTTCTGTTGTGTCCAGAGTTTCCCGTGTGAAAGAGTTGTGTTGTTTCTGTTTAGGCGGCTGAAGTTAAGCCTGTAGAAACAGTTTGTGATGTATTACAACACTTGTTCTGCTCTGCCTGTGTCTTCTAGGACCGTATGCAGTTCTGGCACGAACAAACCCATCGCTACCACACAGAGCTGCACGACTTCAAAAAGCTGACGTCTGAGGCCATCGACGCTCTGAGCAAAGAGCACGGCCTGCTCTTCAAAGACCTGGAAGGAGCTTCGGCTCGGGTGGATCGGGCCGAGCGAGAGATGGACTTTGTGGAGACGCAGACTTCGCCTCGGGCCTGTGCCAATAAGGCAGATAAGGTGGTGGAGCAGAGCGCCTGGGGGCTGGAGGAGAGAAGAGGAAAGGAAGAAGAGGAGGAGGAGGTAGACTGGGAGGAGGTGCGCTCTAAAGTCTCTGGTGAGCTGCAGAGAAGTACATTCTCTCTTTTCTCTCTGCATAGTGGCTGCCTCCCAGCTCTTTTTCATCCAGACAGCTCTCTGGCACAGACAGACTCTATAGCATACACAAGCTCAGTGAGTTAAAGTCGCATTACACATCAAACCAGGGAATACGCCACAACTTTTCCAAGGCTTCTGTCCTGGAAAAGCTCCTGGAAAACTGGGAACAAACACCGTGCTGTTCGAACTCTTTTAAGGACGAGCTTTGAGTGAGTGGGCCGTCATGTTTTCCAGGAGCAATGTGGCTGGATGCAACTCATTTATTTCTGCAGAGCCACAAGTTTGTGTCTCTAATCTTCAGATCCAAAGACGTGCTCCTGCAAACATCCCAGAGATGGACCTGCTTCTTTTAGTCATTTATTCAGATAATTCAGGGACTTTATACCTCTTTAGTGCAGAAAATGTACAGTTTTAAATTCCACAAAGCCCAGTAGACTTTATGTGAGCAGATTTAATTTAAAGCTGCCATAAGATGTTTTTAACTGTTATGTAATGTAGTGAAATGAACACCCAACATCCTGTCCAAAAGCAACGTTTTCTTTGGGTCCAGGTGGAGCGTCCTGCTTATATCTGCTTTGTCTGCCTCAGGAAAACACACACACTGGAGTAAAAATACAGCCAGCTACTCACTGAGTTTTCTTCTTTTGCAACTTATTCTGTTTTTTCTTCATCCTTCCTCTATCATAAAGACCAAAAACAACCCACTACCATGTTTCAGTTACTGCAACAGCCCTTCTAAAGTCTGCTTTTTGACCACAGGAACTTTCCTCAGAAACTTGTGACTTAAAAGGAACCCTGGCTACCAGAACATCATTTTCCTAAAGGATCAGTGTTTTTACCAGCTACATAAGAACGATAATAAAATCTCTCAAAATATCTTAGTTTGTCTAAAATTTGAAAAAATATTTTCACCTGTAGGCCGCCATTGTTGTTTACGCCGCAATAACTTCTGTGTAGTGACATGGTTTCGTACCTCTCAAACCAGCCATTCTCAACCCTTGGGGTCACGAGATGATTTGTGGGGGTCACCAAATCGTTTAGGAAAAATTTAACAACTATTAAATGACAAAATTTGTCCAAAATTTGTCCAAAATTTGTAATATCAGCTTAGTTTGTAAAATCTGAACTGTAGTGTTTTTGCCTGAACGAGTTCAATGAGCGATTTTTCATACTCCTTCATATTTTGCACTGTAAAAACAGAAATCTAGGCAAGTTTTTATGTCTTATTTTTAGTAAAAACAGTCTTTTTATTCTTAATATGAGCCATATTCAACTGACCATTCAACTGAAATGACTTATTTCGAGTTATTTAAAGACAAAATGAAGTCTGAATTGCTTTGAGTAAAAGGGAAAAAAGTAAAATAAAAAAAAAATCTGCCAATAGAGTGAAAAAAACAAGTTTCTTGTTTTAAGACATTATTTGCATTTCAAGAAACTTGACAAGAACATTTGGGCAATTTTCTTTTACTTGTTTCAAGCAAATCAGATAATATTTGTCTTTAAAAAACTTGAATTGAGACACTTTTTCTGGACTGATCAGTTTCTTAAAAATAAGACAAACACTTGCTTCAATTTCAGTTTTTGCAGTGTGGACGAATGTGAACTAAACGTTTTGTATTTCTGCCTGATGAATTTTTATGAACACCTCAAATTATCCTTACACAAAAACGTTAACTCCTTCTTTTGCATTTGGCAACATAACTGTCAAAATGAAAAGTGGGCTGTTTATCTCCCCACCGTTTTCTTAGGGAATTAATTTGGACATGTGGATTCTTGATTACTTTAAATAAAAAAAAAAAAAAAAAGAAGATAAATCATGAAGTTTTCAGGTACCAGTGCATGCAACTGGGGGTTGCGACTCAAAAAGGTTGAGTACCACTCTCCTTAACAATGAACAATGAGACCTTCAATCATAGAATAAGTCCTTTAGAATGCATCCTAGTTTGGTTTTATATTTTTCGAGACACTGGTCAATCTCTGCCGTCCTCTTGCCTTGTATATCAGTGGTCTGGTGTTTCCTGGTCAAATCTGTTTCAGGCTTTTAGAAACAGCTTTGACTGGTGATAACTTTGCCACCAGTGTTTGTCTCCTTCCAAGTGTCAACAAATCCATCTGTCGTGAAATAAATCACAATCAAACCAGCACAAGCTCAATATCTTTCACCCTGGAAAACTTCATCTACGCTCTCTTGACTGGGAAGCGTCTTTGTCTTCAACTTCCATCTCGATGATCGAACAACATAAAAATTATCAGACGAACAAATTTTCATTCATTTGTTTTCATTTCAAAAAGGAAAACATGGAGAACAAGCCATTTCCAATGTTTTTCTTTTTTGATTTACTCCTAAATTCAATGGTTCATGTGATGGAAATTCATATTAAGCTGTCAGGATATTTTTATTCTTCTTAGGGCCTAAAAGAATGTTTTCATTTTTTTCCCCAAACGTATATATATTTTTAGAAATGTTATAGACAAACATTTGAGGGTGAAAAGGCTTATTAACTATAAATTATTCAGTATTAAAATGGACGAAAGAGAGTTAAAATGTTTCGCAAAGCAGAAAAAAAAAGATTATTCATGAAATACCAAAAAAAGAAAGAAAAGAAAAGAAGTTAAACAAAAAAAAGTCATATTTACAATAATAATAATAATAATAATAATAATAATAATAATAATAATACATTTTATTTAAGGGCGCCTTTCATGGCACATTAAGTTCATACTATTTTATGTTGAATGCTCAGATACAAATATTTGAAGAAAAAAAATGGAAAACTCTTTTTCATGCTTGAAGACAAATAAAAACACACGTACTGCCCTCTAGTGGTCTCTTGATGTAGTGCAACTGTTTTATTTTTTCTCCGTACATTACTCACCTCATTTGCATCATCTTCACCAAGATTTTTCCTTGCGTTCAGAGGCTGCGTGATGTCGACACTTTAGGTAATGCTCTTGTTTGGTTTCATTTTCCAGCTCTGGATGTTTCAGCCTTAATTTTTGTGTTTGTTCCATAAATTATTCCTCACACAGGACACTGAGACAAATAGCTCCACTTGGTCCAAAGGAAGCTGCCTAAATCCACACAAAAGGGAAAGTTTATGAGCACATTAAGCAAAACATCTATATATTCACTCTTAATTGGTTCCAGGAGCTGAAGCCTTTAATGGTTGATGAGTAAATCTCTTTGTTGCTGTTTATGTTGACTCATAATACAAAGGGAATGACACAAATATTGATTCGGCCGACTGAATAACTGGATCAATAAGGCATAAATTCAGGAATGATGTGGTAATATGAAAGACGCTCTGCTCTGAATGCTAATGCTGCTCATACATAACCGAGGATAAAGCTCAGAGGCCTTTTCTTTTCATTCTTGAGTCGTCTCTGTGCCGCAGACAGGAAGTTGCCCTGAAGCCGTGGCGTTACACTCTGAGCTCATGCTCTCAGGAGTGCGCTCGGTAAAACAGTGAACCATTGTGAAGGTCTGTGTAGTGACCCAACACAAACCCCACTGCATTGTGGGAACCTATTTCAGATTCAGCTACAGGAGGGAACATCCTTTGTTGGTGTGTTTTCGTTGAACCTGACTCTCCCGCAGAGCGCCCGCCTGCTCGCTCGCTCACTCACTCACTCCCTCGCTCACTCCCTCGCTCTCTCTCTGTGTGCTGCACTAATTCCTCTTCCTGTAATGAGCCTCTGTGTCCTATTTCTCCCTGACTGGTTCAAATTTGCCTTAATTTGTAGAGCCAGATATTGACTGCTGCAGGCTGTTTGATGTTTTCTAAATGTTAGGTTGCAAATAACATTTCGGTTTCGTAGTGGAAACTCACCGAATCATGCAAATGGAACAAACTGTGTCAGCCAAGGGATATAAATCTAAATTAAATTATCATAATTACATCCATTTAACACTTTTCATAACTAAGCTGTAATTCTTCCAAATTACAAACACACAACACGCCTCCTCCTCCTCCAATTCACCATTTATCAACTCAGAGAAAAGCCTGAAAACTTTAACATTTCTTCATCACTTCAAATATTCTTGACTTAAAAAAATAACCTCAGCAGGGGCGGATCTAGAAAAAGGTTTATGGGCAGTCAATTAATAAGTGGTGGTAATATGTCACAAGTCTATGTAATGGATTAATTTAACCTAGTGGTGCATAGTTGTCACTACAGTGGACACCTATTTAAAAGTTATTTACTCCTAAATTCAATGGTTCATTTGGTGGAAATTCATATTAGCCTGTGTCAGAATATTTTTATTCTTCTTAGGGCCTGAAAAAATGTTTTCAATTTTTTTCCCCATATATATATATTTTTTTTAAGTTATAGACAAACATTTGAGGGTGAAAAGGCTTATTAACTATAAATTATTCAGTATTAAAATGGACGAAAGAGAGTTAAAATGTTTCGCAAAGCATTAAAAAAAGATTATTCATAGAATTACCAAAATTAAATAAAATAAACATTTATCTAAAACACTCCCTTTCTATTTGAAGTGAAAAATGTGTAAAACGGCGACATAAAAAATGTATTGAAGCCAATTTCTGCCAGTTAAACATATCAAAGTGAAAAACTGGCTGTGTTGAGATTTCTCCCTTTTTCTCATAAAAAGTAAAAATTTTTTTTTACATATGACCATTTTCAGCTTTTGTCCCATAACGTAATTGAAGTATCTCAGTATTTTGACTACTTAGCTCAAAATGTGATATTTTTTTTAGCTCAAAATTTTGACTTTTGCCCCATAATTTTGACAATTTAAGTTAAAAATTTTGACTTTTAAACTTAAAATTTGAATTTTTGGCTTCAAAATTTCAACTTTTGCTCCATAATTTTGACTTATCTTACATTAAATTCATAATTTATTATCACATTAATGACCTGAGTGGCAACTGGGGTGGTAAGGCTTTGTTTTAAGGGGGCAGCTGCCACCCTATGCCCTCCCCAGTAGACCCACCCCTGGTCCTCAGGTATTATTTCTGAAGACTTTAACAAAGTCTGTAGACTTTAATCTGCTCTGTCAGGACTGAGTGGTCGTGTTTTTATTAGATTGACAACAACCCAACAGCGTAAGTTGACAACCCTCAGCTGTCGAACACGTTTTCACTCCAAATCTGATCTTTGTTTCTCCTAGAGGTATGAAAAAAGTATTTCATGCACAAAAAATTTCATTTTCAGCCTCATTTGAATACTTTTCTTTTTTTGGATCCTGCTTCTAGAAATAATCAGTTTAGGATCTGTTTTTGAGGTGGGAGTTATCTAAAAATGGGATTCAACAACTTTTGGCTGCACAACACAAGTTTGACGAGTGTGTGAGAGGAAGCTTTTTCCTGGATTTATCCCTGTGTGGTTCTGAGTCTGATAAAAGCGTGTCCTGGCTTCAATATCAAGATGGTTTTTTTCAGTGTGAAGAAGACAGACTTAATGCTTTGAATTTGATTTCAAAACATGGTGTCTGAACAAACGGGAGGAGGATCTATCAGGGTGGCAGCTGCCTCCTTAAAACAAGCCTCGCTACCTCAGTTATACAGATGATGAATGTGCTGACTGATTGTGAGATAAATCGAAATTATGAACTAAAAACTCAAAATCTTTTGTAGACTTCTGCCATATTGACACCACTTAAACATTGAAGGTGGGACAGTGGTACCTGACGGTCCACCTCTATAATTAGAAAGATTAGTTTGCATTCAGAGATGTGTCTATTATGGCGCTTTTCCACTATACAATTCCAGCCCTACTCTACTCGGTTTGGTTACCTTTTCCACCAGCCCGACTACAGACTCACAGTGGGTGTGGATCTTATAACACAGCTGCGCAGAAGTGCGTGCATGTTCATCTATAGCGCGACACAAACATAATTTTGTGCTAACATATGTGCCACCGTGGTCTTTAAAGGAAAAAAAAAGCTTTCAAAAGATTTCATTAAAGTAATACAGCGGCTCAATGTTGGGCGTCATGACAACGGAGGTAAACAACAGCCTCGTGCTGCTGCACGCGGAGGAAAACGAAGGAGCTGCTTCCTGACATCAACTCTTCCCTGGATCCAGTGAGATCACTTTAATTTTTGATTCTTGGGCCTGGTATAGCAGAGATTTTTTGTTGATCAATCATTCTTCTTTGAACTGGTTTTCCTTTTTGGTTCCCTGTGGATTAATGGACTGATTGGTGCTTAAAGACTCTCGTGGCAGACAGATCGCTCCTGTGCCGACAAACTTTGATTTAATCGAAAAGACTCTTTAAACCGAACTATCTTTGCTGTTAACTTCCTATTTCATTTAAAAAGGACTTTTAACTTATTTAGGAATCATGAAGGAGCATTTTAGGGCTGTATTTTGTGTTCATTGACTTATTCGTTTGCCTCGTGTAAGTGATTTGTACAGAGTCAAAAAGTGAAGCTTTGGAGACGACATTCTCTGACCAATGAGTGACCGGCAGTCCATCGACGTCACTTTTTAGTATCGGCTTTACTCGCTTGGAACCAGGGTAGAGTAGGTACTAAAAACTGGCGTCTGACTCGTAGTACCGCGCTAATGGAAATGCAACACAAACCAAGTAGAGGCGAGTAGAGTAGGGCCAAGATGGGTCAGTGGCAAAGAGCCATTATTGTTCCTCTGACTCTCAGTTTATGACTTTTCCTCCAAACAGCCTTTGTCCCGTTGTCGACAGCTGCCTGGACCGAAGCTCCGTTATGTTTCGAGCTGACGTGACTCAGTCCAGGTTTACTCATCAGGGCGGGAGATGAACTGCTGTGAAATTGAAAAGACATCTGCTCTTTTATTAAAACACCGTGCAGGCCTTGGAAAGCTTTGCATTTCATTTCGAACAAGAAGCATGAAGTATTTTCTGTGACCGGACAAGCAAACAATCAATCGCGAACATGTTCCTCTGGGGGGATTTACTGAGTCACAACCTCTCCTTCTTGTTCTCTCTCTCTGTTTTTCTGTCTGCAGACTGTGTGGAAATCCTCTCTGGCATCAGATCTGTGAAGATCCTGAAGCGAGTGGGCAGTCCTAAGGGCACGTGGACCAGAGACCCCAGATCTTCAAAGGTTTATGTCTTTAACGGGACGTCAGGGGACGACATCTACCAGTTCGACTCGGTTCGTGACTTCTCCAGCTCCCCCGGCGTCTCCGGCAGCAGACACATCAAACTCCCGTCTGACTTCAGCGGCCCTGGCAGCGCCGTTTTCGACGGTTATCTGTACTACATTCAGCGGGGGGATGAGTCAGACGTGCAGGTGGTCAGATTCGACCTGAAGAGCAGCTCAGTGACAGACATCGCCATGTTCCCGGTGGAGAACCACGCTCCGGTGTACAATCTCAACCCTGAGACAGCTGCGGACCTCGCCGCAGACGACGAAGGCCTCTGGCTTCTTTACGCCGCCAGTGACAGCGAACCGAACATCCACCTGGCGAAGATGGACGCCGACACGCTCGATATAGAACAAATCTGGGACACCAGGTGCCCTCGAGAGAACGCAGAAGCAGCTTTTGTCATCTGTGGGACCGTTTACGTGGTTTATAACACCCGTCTGCCCAGCAGGTCCAGGGTTCAGTGTCTCTTTGACGTCAACGACATGATCGTCAGCGAGGAGGCTCCGTTACTTTACTTCCCCAGGAGGTACGGAGCCCACGCAAGTCTGAAATACAACCCAGAGGAGAAGCAGCTCTACGGCTGGGACGACGGATACCAGATCATCTACAGACTGACCATGAAGAGGAAAGTGCTGGTTTGACAGCAGCGGGGGGGG